>VSWD01000006.1:9530199-9750319 GCA_033119305.1 Pinctada imbricata | reverse complement strand
TTTTGCCAGCACAATCTAAAATTATTCATTGAAATTGAGTAAATGTAATTAAACTATAAGTTCGGAGCAACTACATGTAAACATCAATTATTTCATTACTGACTTTAAAATCCACGGTCTGAAAGTATGAAAAATGAATGACAAAATTTCGATTATATCTATTGGTCAATTTTAGAATAAATCCATGCTTTTTTTCTCATTTTTTTGTCGATGCCAAACTAAGTTCCGTTAACAACAATACACATTGAGTCACTCAATAGTCATGACCGGGCTTATATATAGCAATAAAAATTTTGCAAATTCATGCTTGAAGTAGACTTCAATAAATGCGATATTGTCGAATCTATAATTAAGGTTACCATTGATTACATCATTACAATTGATTACATTATTTTCTACTTGGAAATTCAAATGTTATATAACGACTTCGACTGCATGCATGATATTCACGTTCATAACGAAAACTATTATTCGAAAAATGTTAAGATGTAATCGTAGAATGATAATAAACTTTTTTTTCATGGATACTCCTACTACCGCAAATCCAAGTACTTTTTAATCCATGCATTAGATGATTTCTTTTAAGAATTTTTTTTTATTGTCAAAGTGTAATAGTTTACTTTTATATTTCAAACTGTTTCACTGTATTGAGATGTCTCGTTATCGTGATCATACTGTATAATGCTTTCCCAGAATCTTCCGTTAGACATGTCTACGATCTCAACCTTTACTTTCGAATTCCTGTCAGTAGAATGGTAGGCAGGTGCATCACAGATAATCACCTATAATGAAGATGACACTCAAACTTTAAGACAATTAATATCAAACGAAATTGTAGTCAATTATTATTTATACTGACCATCGATTCCTTTCATTTTTGTAGATAGGAAACCGAGGATAATGATGAGGTAGAAGACGGATCAGGAACAGAACAAGTTGTTAGATATCTCCACCCTCCCTCAAGTTTAACAAAACGATGGGCAATAATCCCATAATTTCTTTCAATTTGCATGTCATAATTACCTTCAAATGTGTGGGTACTATTCTCTCATAGTGTTGCTTTTGGACAAAATAGTGCCCGAGCGTCAGCGATCTCATCCCATTCAAACTGGCATTTATGGGTATAGTGCATCACATGATCTCGATAGCAATTTTAAAAGGACAGACTTAGCTATTGCGATTTTACACTGAAGCATTTTTACAAGGAAGTGATGACACTCACAAAGCGACGTAATTCTGTAGATCAAAATGCAATAGCCGCCGGGCTCTACATTCTCAGAGTCCCCGTTTGCTCAACTAATGGAATTCCAAGGATTTATCATGTGATGCACTAACAACATATACTCCTAACAGACATTTTTATGCACTTCGGCATTCGAGGTAATGTGTGAATGCAAACAAATTAACGGTGTGGCAATGAAACTTGATGTTTTCATTGAACGCATTTTTTTGACTAACAAGATAGGGTACAGAGATTATATTCTCCAATCCGTTTATCTCTTGTTTGTTCACATCTGTCTATTTTAATAATCCCTAATTTTATTAATATCTGGCCTAAACTACAAAGTCAGAAGTCAGAAATTCGTCTGCTTGTAAAATGTCTATCTACCGTTCGTGATATTTATGTGTCTTTATATTTTTTTTAAGAAATTAAAGGTAATGTTTGACTTCGTTAAGGTGTGCAGTACATTATTAAAAAAAAAACATTGCTCGTCAAAAGAGAACATAGCATTATTTCTACTATCAGCAACTTCCTCAGTTTACATTTTTGTTCAAGCTGATCGGTAAGTGTTTGGTAACTTTTAATATTTCAATAAGAGATAGAATAGCACGAATCACATGTTACTTTCAGCTCAGTTGAGCTGATGATTTGATATGGTTCTAAATTAACTTACATGCCGCACTACTTTGATGTTTCTCGAGCAGTACTTCCAGTCAGTGTTGTCTGAGAATTGGACTTGTATGCCTAAAAAAGGAAACCATACTATTGTCAAATTACAGGAACCAATTTGTATTATTTAGTTCCACAAGATCATAGTTTTCCAATTCTTTATCTTGAAGGACATTTCAAATGTGCTATATGTAAGCAGGATATGCTCACTCTTACTATTGTCCTGTTCACTAAATCCAGAGCAACCTGTTTTTATGATTTTCTATGTAAAATAGTGTTGTCATCTTATAAAATGATATCCAGTCCATAGCACTCTTTTAGTCATAACAGGAAATACCTCTTTGTTGGTTGTGTGTAGCTAAGTTCAAAAATAAGAAGGAAAATAAAATGTTCGCGGATTTTCTATAGTAATGTCAAACGTCTTTAAATTCAATAGCATCATTTAAAACCTGATAAATTTACAGCATGGACCAGACATGCACGCCTCGGGCACCAAACCCTCGTCAGTGATCCTCAGTCTAAATAATGTACTATGACCAAAAGGTAAAAATGACTAAAATGCGTGACGTCGGATGCCACGATGTCACGATTTACCATTGTTGATACGGAGAATAAGATGGCTGTGGGCTGAAATGTCCCGTAGATATTTTATTTTCGAATGGCAGGTCAAATACAGTTGAAAGGGTGACTTCATGCACATTTCATGTTACGACTAAAGGAGGTCAATCTATGGAGACAATAAATAATTGTAAAATTCCTGAGACAGCTGAGAAAATCATCAAAACAGGAAAATTTGGATTCAATGAACAGGACAGTAGGCGCCTGATTTCACTCCTTCGCAGGGAGTTCACTTCTCTTCATATTGTAGATTCTTTTTTATTTCTGTTCCTTCGCCTTAATTCTGGTGTTATCCTAGTTTGTATGCCCTTTATTTTATTATTTTTCTATAAACGATTATGTACTTCTTGATAGGGATATGGTTTTTCCATATTCACTGTTGCGAATCACGTGATATGCAAATGATATGTACTACGGGAATCCCCTTTGATTTAACCAAGTAAATACTGTCTAAATCTACTTTATATGAATTTACTTTAGACCTATCATATAGCAATTATCATCAATTGTATGATGGTAATCTATTCTGGTCAAGAATACACGTCTACTTTGAGAACACTTAAACAGAAAATTTTGTATATGTCCGTGTATCATATCATAACATGTGATGAGGAGGGAAAAAATTGGTTTAAGTATTCTCCCATTACATGTCTATTCTTGACCAGAATAGATTACCATCATATAATTGATGATAATGGCCATATGATAGACCTTAATTAATTCATATAAAGTAATTTTAGACAGTATTTACTTGGTTTAATCAAAGGGGATTACCGTAGAACATATCATTTGCGTATCATGTGATACGCCAAAGTGATATTTGTCATTTGGAAAGAATCCTGATCAGTGATACTTGTAAAGAACGTACAATGATAACGTGCATGTCTGGTCCATGCTATAAATTTATCTGGTCTAAAATAATGCTAATGAATTTGAAGACGTTAAACATCCATTGACCAAAACATGTACAAGGGCTGATTGATATGTTGTGAGCCTCGGTCTTCTGGGATGCAAACGATATTCAGCTGATAGATTATCTGCAAAAAGGACAAACAATAAATGCCACATACTATCCTTAACTTCTTACACAGTACGGGAAAATATTAAACTTGAGCGCCGTGGAAAGCTCACTAGTTAAAGATTTGTTGTTCCATCAGGACAATGCTCCTGTTCACTAGTCTGTCACTAACATTGCTGTCATTCATGATTGTGGTTTTAATTTGATTGATCATCCGCCTTATTCTCCTGATCTTGCTTCATCAGATCAGAAGGGAAAGAAATGATATTACAATTTTAAAACAAAATGAAAGAATTTGAATACAAATTCAATTTTCATTTATATGTCACAGTGGTGTTAATTTTATGTGTTTTATGGAATATTTCATTATGATGGTTTGGTCGTGTTTGAATGTGACTTGTTTTTTACACTTTTCTGTTTGACTGAATCTTTCTTAAGTGTAATATCACATGCAATTTGCAAATACCCCACCTCTAGCTTGCTAGGGGTCCGTCGATATTTAATTATGTGCTCTATTGTGAGTGCTGTTGAGATTATCGTCAGGATCTTCTTTAACTCATTTGTACCTTTCTTGGGCCACTTTTGCTTGGTATTATTTGATATGTTTTCTATCGTTTATGCAGATTACGTTACTATCGTAGTTAAAGAATGAACAATTAAGCAAGAATACAAAATATTTACATATGCCCATTCATTCGTATAGAATTTACACTGTAATTATAGGAGTATAACCGCGGTGGCGTGGTTTGAACTATGACGTTATAGTAACTTGGCTTGATTTGAACTTTGACGGTACGTATGAGTTAAAGAAGATCCTGACGATAATCTCAACAGCACTCACAATAGAGCACCAAAATTGAGCATTGACGGATCCCTAGCAGTAACAGAGCCTTAGCAACAGAGTTTTATTCGTAATTCAACGTCATTTAAGCGTGAAAAACTGGAATGTAAATATATATAATAACTGTCTTTTGGAATGTGATTATACTGTGATAACCTACAATGGATCCAGGAATTATGTTTCTCATAATTCCTGGATCCATTGTAGTTTATCACAGTATAATCACATTCCAAAAGACAGTTATTCTATAAACAATTACACAAACAAGTATATTTAAATGGTGATAATATGATAACGAGAATATCATTTTAAATAGATTATCAATTAATTGCTAATTGAACTTTTTTTTCAAATATCACATCTTTCACTTTTAAGCTCATCTGAGCCAAACGACTAAATCAAAATTATGCTAGACTGAATTGGCAATAATTGAAAGTTTCAACTCAAAATCAGTGTGACGTAATCTCTAACCAACCTAATGCCTCCTTCAACAATGAAATGATGTACACATTCTGACATCTTTTTGACATCCTACTACATGTCTTTTTATTCATGTCTGACAACTAGGACATACAACTCTTGGTGTAATATAATCAGTATTCATATTTAATTCATATGAAAACCTACAGAGCTAGGTACCGGTATGAATAGTGTCTCGCATAATGTGTAGAATCATAATAGTATTGAATTTGAAGACGTTTAATATTTGCAACGTCGGTTGATCGTCTGTCTCTTCAACGCAGTCGATAATTTCTGTTACCAAATTTTTTTAAATTACCAAAACGTGGGTCCTGTAGCATCATATCCCACCTATCCAGCTACGTCTTTCGGTACATTTTTGGACATAATTTTCACACTCTTTGTTCATACTACATTGTTTGGATTGAAGATTACTGACAAGGGTTTAGTGCCCGAAAGCGTGAATGTTTGGTCCATGCTGAAAATGTATCTGTTCTTAGATGATGCTATTGAATTTGACGACGTTTAACATTCTAGTAATGGTAGACATATTTTCTAGGGTTTTTAGTCTAAAAAGGCTCTTGGTAAAATGAACTCATTCCGATTATAATTATGCAATATATGCAATATGTCAGTTCTCACTTTAATTCTATCGAAAGATGATTTCATGCATTTATTGATTATTGTATCATGCTAAGCTCATGTTTAGAGAAATGGAAATAACATTAAAATCAAGGAAGGTAAATCTTTCTAGTTTCTAATGTGAGATAATTTGCTCGTTGTCCTCTAAAAAACGCAATCTAATGTCCGAAGTATCTGGAACGTCTAGATAATTCTGCAAACTCATCTGTTCTCAAATGATGCTATGCATTTGAAGACGTGTAACATGGATAATCGTGTCCTATACTTAAAGCGAAACACTGAAATATAACAGGTAACTAAAACGGGACAATTAAGAGATGACATGCAGTGATGCTGGAGTATTGAAATATAATCAAAAACCAATTCGAAAAAAGGCGAGAAATGGATAGAGAAAGTAAAATGATAGGGAAAACAGACTTGCTAATGACAGAAGCCTTTAAAGAAGATAAAAATATGTTCAATGTCAGGTTAACGTCATTCATATTTTGTTTCAGATCCAGTTACCTTTTGCTGTGGTTGACCTTGGTGTACATTTTGATCTTATTTTATGTCCAGGTTCGGTTACTATCATCAGCCTATTTGACTTTTCATTGAGTCCGTTACGTGGTATTGTCCTTGGTATCATTTCCATGATAATGTAAGCATTGTCTGGAAGGAAAAAATCGAATGATCATATACCCATGGCGTTATATACCTCATTGATACTATCAAGTTTACATACATTGTAACACATCTTGAGCGGACACTTACTTCAAATGTGACATAGATATTAGATTGGATTTTAGCTATCGTGATATATACCACTGAACATGAGTTTAACTTTTAACATTCCGTACCGTTATCTAAAGATTCCATATTTTTGGATAGATGATATGTCAGAACCATTTACATAGCAGACAGTACGCAAGTACGCAACTACGTTAAGACACTCCTCAGAAGTGACGTCTTCAAATATGGCGCGAAATAACGTCAACCTCAGATTTTGACGCCATCAACACGGAGTCTATAAGCCTTTTTCACATTACTGCGGTCCAGTTGTTTTGGACGGCAAAATAAGAAACTTTCCCGCAATATGACGTAAAAGACAATCAGTTTTTAACTGTGACGTCATGAAAGTCGGTTCTTGCCGTCCACAAAACGCTAGGCACGCAGTTACGTGAAACAGGCTTATTTTCGTTTGCAAATTTTGATACTCTTTGTTGTCATTTATCATCGAGTTAGATCTTTTTACATGGTTGATTTTTATGCTGAATATGTTATAACATTTATGTATAGTAAAAATACTTGAATATGGCATAACGTACAATACAAATATTTGATGAAAATGCTTGCCTAGCAACCACGTGCGGATGTTACTCAAAATCTTAGAAAAGCTTGAAGGCTTTATGGATTCTTTTTTAAAATATTGATGATTCGTTTTTGAAACTGACGTTAAACTAACTGAGGACACAGCCTTTCAATCTAAACAAAGTGAAAGCAAGGAAATAATAATGATAAGATTATAATAAATTCTCTATAAAGGCCAAATTTAAAGATTGCTAAAGATGTAATCTTTTCACTTCTTGATTTAAATACGATGAAATTTTCCTCGACTAAACAACATAGTATTTATGTCATCTTCTCAGGTAAATATTTGTGTTTAAAGGCCACAAAACTGTGAGAACAAAATCGGCGAAGTCGACCTTGATTGTTATAAACTACGACCACGAGTTGCTTTCCTTCGCTAGTCACATATACGTTTGAAAAAGATATCGTCGTAGGGCGATGGCATAAAATTGCATGGCGCAGGCTGAAATTACAATGCTATGTGTACGGGTCGCGTTAAACTAGTCCGATAGATGGTTGTCCTCCATGATCTAAGCAGGCACGATTCTGTCTATGACTATTTAAAATGTATGACAATACTTGGAGGTTAGTGCTGTTCTAGTCTTTTTTTAGATAAAATTCGTCTTTTATTCCAAAAATATTAAAGAGAAGAAAAGTGCGCACTTGAACTCATAAATGGCAATGCCTACACGGTATTTTGGTAGTAAGCATAGGACTGTTATTACATAAATGGTGTTGCGCCAGCTCTATTAATACAATTCATTGTTTGCATGTTATGAATAGTTGTCACGTGACTTGTGATGTGGCACATGACATCACTATTGGCTGAATGTGTAGTACAAGTTGAGTGTTAAACACTGATACCAAATACATAAAGAAATTTTATTTTAGGATGTCCTTTCTTTCATTATTGAAAATGTCTTTTAAAAATGTCACGAATATTGCAACGTAAAAACGAGGAGTGCCTTAACGTAGTTGCATATCATCAAAAACCAAAGAAAGCCATGAAAATAAATATGAAAATAGTAAAATGAGCACCCGGCGCTGATATTGGGTGTTTATTTGTAAAATAATAGCAAACAATGTCGTTCCACACCTGCTATCCCGAGACTAGAGTATAATTAAAAAGATGTTTTTTACTGGTGGTTGTCATTACAAGACAGTTGTGCGGAGGAATCGTAGGCAACACAAGAACTATTTTCAGGCCAAATATTTTGATTTTTCACTAAAAATGATTAACAGTAAACGGTACTGAACTTTGGTAAAACAATTAATTAGATGTGAAAGTATGATAAATGTATTATTTGTTGGGATTAGTATCAAAATTATCAAAGTGCACTGAAGACCCAAATAAATGTCACATATTTTACGAGAAAAAAATTAGAAAATCTCGATTGTATGCTCTTCTTGAAAGTATATCATACATAGAAGTGAAATACGATTTAACAAAACTGTGATGAATTCTGCTTCTTTTGCTCGATTGTTCAACTGTAAATATTTAAAATCAAAGCAGCTAATGAAATAAGTTAGAGAATTCAATTAAAAAAAATGGAAATCCTGATTTTTTCTAAATTTTAGAATAAAAATGCACTCTGACTGACTGTGACGACAGGACTCCATGACAGGCCCTGCTGTCCAAATCTCTTTACAGAAGACAGGGCTCAAACCACCTGTCCTCTATGAATAGGTGCGTTCGGACTTCCGCCGTCGGTAATATTGGTTTGGAACATTTTCATCTGTAGCCGACAACGCCGATGGTGCCGATAGATCCCTGAACGATTTTCGGTAGTATTGGTAACTTTATCTTTCATCTTTTCATAAAATAATTGTCTCTAACGGGACTTTTGGCATATTTGACGTCAGCGGAACATTAATTTAAAACAAAAATAAAAAGATAATCAGCATAGACATGTGATGAAAACAAAAGATATAAAAGCTATACACTTCGTTAAAAAGGTCTAAACATTGACGATTTTCACGAGTTTGTGAGGGGAGCTTTGTAAGGTCAATTTCATTTTGTAATATGGATTTCTTTCTCAATTTTCTATTCGTTTCTTTGTTTGTTTGGTTTTTGTAACCTTTAAGAGAACATCAAATTTCTTGAAACTGATAATTGTAGACTTAAAAGCCTTTTAGAATAAGAAAAAAATGTCATGCGCGGATAAAGAATATTTCTAGTGGAGGGGGAGGGGTCCAACCTACCGTTTTGCTGATACTTTCAATTTTAGACTTAAAATATTCATTCAAGGTACATCTATCTTTCGTTTGTTTTTGTAATCGTTGAAAGAACTTCAGGATGTTTTCATTGAATTAAAAAAGGAAAATTAAATGCCCCGAGAGGACTTATTAAATATCTACATAATATTTCTAGAGGCTCCAACTCGACCGGGGAGGTGAGGATCTAGCAGCCATGGTTTCAAAATCAATCATATGATAAAATGGGGGGATTAGCTTTTCCTAAATTCCTTCGTTAACACTCCCCTCCTCCCCGATTGGTTTCATCATACATTGATAAATTGTTGCTGTGAACCATAGGAATCGATGGACTTACTGATTTACTAGAACCTGTCGTCTGTAATTTTAATCCTACCGAAGCTACCAAGGGTGTAGACTTGCGGCAGGCTTGGCAGCCGATGGCGCAAAATCAATCAAAATCTCGGGTTACCATAGGTTACCGAAGGCGCCGATGGCTACCATATATGTTACCGTCGGTACCATCGGTGACCGATGGTGGAAGTCAGGTGATTCCTCGGGTGATAACTTACATGAGCTCGCTACAGCCAGCAGAGCATGGAATGTATTACCATGCCCTCTTTTTATATCCATTTACATATTCATCTGTGTTGCTGTGGCCCCTACGTTTTGCGGTCTTGTTTGTGTGAGGTCATCTAACAGTGAGGAGGTTGTTTTACACTACAATTGTTCGTTCTTCGAGACCTCTGCGTAATTGGAGAAGTGAAAGGGTTGTGCGCACGTAATCCAGGATAACCACACCATTTGCTTTTTGCGTGGCCATCCAAATTCGTCACCAGTTGCCTTTTAGCCTTGTCGGTTTATGTGTAGTCTTTTGTGTTTGATTTATACATGTCGTATGTCTCTTTTCCGCCTCATAGTCTGCTTGTCTTTTGTGTTTTTGCATCGGATGTTTTGATGTTTTGCTGTTGGTTCCGCAGCAGGGCCTTGTTGGCGACCCCCCTTCTTCTGTATACAGGTATGCTATTTTCAAAATTATCATAGTATCATAGTTTAATGTTTTTAATATGCGGTATACGGAGATATTGATTAAAAGTTGCTATAGCAATGGTTTTTGATTGGCATTCATGACAAAATGGTGAGTTTCACCAATCATTTTATTTCTTGTGTTTTTCAAGCTATGGACATTAATTTTGTCAAGGTAACATAAAATAACCATAACGTGTGCCAAATTATGGTTTCCAACCTTCAAAATAGCCAAAAAGAGGCAATAAATATCCATAAAAACATATTTTGACTAAATATTAACAGCTACCTGATAACCACCTCCCCACAAAAAGTTATTCTTCTTGGAGTTGATTTTGCAAAGAAAAGTTTTTGTGTTCATAAAGTAAGTTTTGACAATGGTTTCCATGGCAACAAAATGCCACAATATATCTTATTTCTCATATATGGGGATGTCAAATAGATTGACCCCGTTACCATGGCAACCATGTTTTAAATAAAACAATATGGTTTATTTTCATTGTTTTTACATTAAGTATGATAATTACAGAAAGTTTCAACAAAATCCATGACATTCCGAAAACAACTGTTTTAGGTTTTAACAGAGAATCCATATTAAGTCTTTATATATGTTGGCGAAACAGCGATACAAGTGCTCGAAAATGGCTCGACACATTGACCCCTTAACCAAGGTGTTGACATGTAAAGGCAGATTATAATATTGAGCTCTCCAAATAATTGTATTTAATTGTAATCACAATTTTTAAGATATCACCTGTCCTTCAGATGTTAAAACTTAAGAGCGATAAGTAAATGATGAATAAATTAAGGAGATGATGTAGATATTCATAAAATATTACCTGAGCTGTGCTTTCCAAATATCTGTATAATACAGTTTGCTTAGCTGTTTACAGGTAAGACGAATATTGCCATTATATCCAGTACCTCTGGAATCCTTACGCCCGCCATTGTCATAAAGCATGTAGTTAGAAAAATAGAAGATTTTATAGAATTGAAGCCAAACTTGAAGTATGATTTGCGTTTTTACCCTTTGAAATTATTACGGAATGAAAACTGTCCGCGCTGCTCACTTCGGAAACTTGATAAAAGCAATTTTTGTAACTTGTCATGGAAAAACTATAATAAAATCTTTATAATGGAATGGATCAAGCTTTGTCGTAAATTTTGGTATATGTTAAATGTTTGAAAGTTTATGCAATCATATTATGCAGGCAAAATCAATTCTAGACGGGGCGTTTTCAATGTCGAATTTCAGCGTGACGTTGCCCAGTTTAACATTGAGCCTATGGACAGCGTCACGATGTCACAGAAAAAAAATTAGCATGGGCATACGACTACGATCTATTGAATATTAAACGTCTTGAAATTGAATAGCATCATTTAGGAACAGATCAATTGGCAGCATGGACCAGACATGCACGTTTCGGGTACTTAACCCTCGTCAGTGATCCTCGAATCTAAACAATGGTATATGCCAAAAAAGTATGAGAGTAACTATGTCGAAAAAACGTACGGAAAGACGTAGCAGGATGGGTGGAATATGATGCTACAGGACCCACATTTCAGAAATTTCAAGAACTTTTGATAACAGAAATTTTAGAATGCGTTAAAGAAACGATCAACCGAAATTGATCGAACTTGGCTACATGTGCCCTCGGGGACTCCTGGTCCACCAGCACTGACACTCACCAAGTGGTACAGATAAGGAATAGTTAATGTTAACAGATTCTATGAATAATAAACGAAAATGAATGAGGACCTATCGCGACAAATGGTGAAAAAATGGTTAGATATGCAATAATTAACGTGAATGTAGGCATACAATAATAACTGATATATTCCTCATAGTTAACGCATGTCATTAACCATATGTTTATTCCGTATACTCTAACCATATTCCGCATTGCTATGTGTATGAATAATGACTATCGTTAGCGTATGGCGAATGACTAACGTGAATGAGCTAAACGTTACGCTTAGAATTTTCGTTTTGTTATTTCTATCGTGAATCTTAAATTTATATTAATCCGGCTCCAAACAAAAACATATATTTGTATATGAATTTAATTCAACGTTTACATGTAAACAACAAAGAATGAAACTGAAGAGGGAAATCATGATATTAAGAAAAAAAAATATTGTTTCACTCATATCACTTTTAATTATAATTTTTTTATAGACACAGTATTTTTTTTTTCTTTTACTAAATTCATGGATTCCGGCACTGCATACATGTAGTTCCTAATTTCTTTTTTTGCCGCTTTCCTTTAATAAATTAGTGATTAGCTTATAAAATAATTAATTGAAAAAAAAAAACAATTCTTTATGGTTGGTAGCTTTTCTAGATAGCGACGTCTTCTAGTGTCGCGAGCGGTACGTGACATCAAAGACATACCGGCAAGTCATCTTAATGTCGCATTATTAAATGAGATATCGGCATGGTCCAATGTCATTGCAAAATATTTCATTTAGATATACATAACACTATCGTTGCTAGATAAAAAAAAGACAAAATATATCTAGTTTATATAAAAAAAGGGGGGGGGGCGAATCTAGATGCTTTTTCCATGGGGGGGTTGAAACCATTAGAGGGGAGAAACTTTACTTTTAAAAGAAGTAATAGCAGAAAATATCGGCACATGTGAAAATGAAAACAAATTTAGCTTAAGTTGATGACAACATTGAAAGATCGATTCTTTTTAAGGGATCAATGTAATTGATACTTCGACATTATTCTAAGCCCTGCCTTTGGCCGATTTGGTCCATCTATACATGTATCACCAACATTGTGTAATCAAATCTACACTCCATATAAAGCTTTATATACGTCAATCTACAAATGTACAGCTCTACCATGGCTATTTGATTTTTCGCTAGAAATATGTGAAACGATATTGCGTATATGTTTTTTTTTATTTCATTTAGGGAAATTAATAATATGGGTTTTTTAATCTGGACGTATATAAAAAGTATACATGTACGTCCTTGTTAATAAATGTACGTTATTGTTTACAAGATCATAATAGATAATTATCACATTATTAAGATCAAAGAAAACCTTCAGTTAGAAATTACTTGGAACACGTATTCGTTCCTGAAATTAATTATGAGAATAGATTTGTGGTCCCAACTCCGTCAAACATCGACTTACTTGAGCCAAGATCGGAAATACACATGTACGCATTTTCACAGTCAAAACAAACCGGCAGAAAATTGAACATGTATACTACATGTACATGTATATTTGATTTTATAAATGTGTCTATTGAAATGCATCCTGTACCTTGTAACGAAATATTTTTTTACCACTTTTTTTTTAATTTATACATACATAGGAAGTTGTCTCCCGGAGGCAGAAATTATCCTGCGAAAGCGAGGACAAAATTTCGATCAGTTGACTATTTTGAATTTAACGACATTACCACTATAAAATGTTCGTCTGTGCATTGGTTCATGAATTAGTTTCTTTTTTGTCATTTCCATACAAGCTTGCTTGCTTTTTTTTTTAAACAAACGTACTAACGTCTCAAGTGAACACGCAACCAAAACATGTAGTAAAAGAAAGTTCCAAAGACATCCGATTATACAAAAGAAAAAAGTAGTACGTGCGCCTTGGTCTGGTATTTCAAAAGGTTCCAAATGTACATACCGCTCTTTTACCTGTACATTTATATTAATTAACACCCCCTTTACACGGAGAGGCCCGTATAAGGTCGTGTGACTATATATAAACCTTCCCCTTTAATTTGTTTACAAACTTTGCTAATTTGATGCAACTGTGGCAGGTATTTTACATACATAATCTTTCTTTGCACTTTCGTACATATATTATGTGTATGTGAGATTGAGAATTTTACATAAATTCAATTTACCGTTTATGAGTTCGCCCATCCCCCACCCCGCCATCGGCGGAACAAACTGAATTCGCAAGTGAACAGAATTTAAATAGAAAAGAAAAATTGCACATGAAGGTGTAAGAGAGAACTATAGGTCTCCGTTTCTCCCACTACCTACTTATTCACTCGTATAATGATCCTGTTTTCTGTTTAATGTCAACGTACCCGAACCCCGCCCCCCTAAAAAAACGAAGGGATACCTGAACAAAAGACCAATAAACAAATACATGTAAGTGAAATTCTATATTGAAACCAACAAAAATACAAAGGTGCAAGGTGGTATAAAGGAAATTCTGAAAAGATGCAGATAATTCATGGGGAAATATATGGAACCCAATCCGAGCCTCAAATCGATCAGGGGATCGGCATGGGGGTTACACGAATTTTTGCTTTACACTGGATTTTATTCTTTCAAAACGTTCTTTCATCATCTTCAAATACACGATTTGGGGATTTCTTGACAAATAAGTCCAATTAAGATTAATTAAGGGAAATAAATGATTCTTTTAAAAATAAAATGTGAAATAATTCTTCTGAAAATGAATTTATACCTCGTCTTATATCAAAGCTCTCGCTGTGTAATTAAATCATATCGATCGGCCACTGAGGGCAGTATCTGTATATTGTAAGTCTTAACGTTGTCAAATATGAAAAAAAAAATAAAGAAAATTAGTAAGTTATATATACACATCTCCAAAGACGATGAAAGAAAATTGAAAAAAAAAAATTAAAATACACATTTGTTTGAAATAATCCAGGCGAAAATGCTTATTTTATTATTTACAGATTAATTCGCAGTAGACTGAATTGCTGTCTTTCCTGACTGAGGAGGGTATATTCCCCGGGAGGACTCTGGTGAAGGCGCGAAGCGCCAAATCGGAAGAGAAGGGGGGGGGGGGGTAGGAGTTTGTCTGAAGTCACCCTCGGATAATTGTGCGAAATTTATGAATTCTAAGACCATTATTGAACAAGTTTGATTTGATCTTGTGATGTTAAAACGAAAGATTATCTTGGAGAAAAAAAATTAATATAAAGTTTTCATGCGTACATGTAAAAGATGTACAACATGTATATATCGCTCAATTTGAGATCATTGAAAGACATTTATTAAATCACAGATAATAAAGACTCTTTATCCGAGTCTTGTTTCTTGGGCTAGTTGTGTAAATACTAGTATAAAAATAATATATACGAAATGACTAATGATCCTGAGTTAGTTTAAAGACTTTTCTCATCATTATTGTCATGAATTGAAATGAGAAGGTGCGGTAACCTGCCTTTTGTCCCTATACGATTAAAGAGTGCATTCCGTAATACAGGCGGATCTAAAGGTACATGTTTGTCAAAGGAGGAGAGGATTTTTTGGAGAAGCCATGACCTTAACTAAAAGGAAACGGTAAATGGGATGTTCTATATTTCTCTGCAGGTATTAAGGAAGAAAATTTAGCAGTCATGATACGAAATTCTTACAATTTCTTTGGCCGTATTTTTTTTAAACTGAAACGCTTGTGGATCCGGAGGCGGGCCATGGTGATCACGTACAATGTAATAAAGACTTTGAAAAAAATACAATGATGACAAGAAGTTGTTAAGTCAAAAGATAAATAGATACAAGATTATAGTCAGTCAATCACTCAGCACGAACAAATGTCGGGAGGAAGAAATTAACTTATTTGAAAACTGTTAGTCCTTTTTATATAAATATATTTATTAATAACTCGCGACAAGTAGGCTCGTGTGCAACGCAGAACATCGGTTTGTCTATATTTCTTTGCAATATACACGTAGATCATTTATAATAAGAATGTCTTAGCTTTGAGTTGTATTCCAAAAATGAAAAAAAAAGATCGGTGATCTACTTTTACATTAATATATATGATTTTAAGCTAAAGCATCCTAACACTTCATTGCATTCCTTTTTCTGACAAATAATCTATAGTAACATGAAATTATATAAAAACCGAAAGTTCTGCATTGCGAGATTTTCCAACATGTAACTTGGTATATCTTGCATAAAAAAAAAGAAAATTTTAATGTGTATCAACATAAACGGAAGACGAAAATTCTGAATTTTTTTTTTTTTAATGAAAATTAAATTATGCAAAATCATCAATATAAAGAATTAGAGAAAAGGGAAAGCGCCGAATAAGACAATTTCCTAAATATTCACAGCAGCTTGTTGTACCATATAAGAATAATTAATAATTAATTCCGGCATTAAAAATAAAATAACGCGATTTGACACGCAGCATACACACGATAAACAGCTCGTGCCACATGGCAGGTAATTATTGAAATAACACAGGTATTGTTGTGGAAGGGCGAAGCATAGTTTTACCTGGTCATCGGAAGAGTTCATCCTAGGCAGGTGATACAAGATGTCAAAATACGTAATCCTATAATTATACAGGAATTTCATACTCTATGTAATAGTGTGTAAACTAATTTTTTTATCGATTGGTCTCATTTGCTTGATTGAATTATCTCCGCCCGGTCAGACCATTTTGGTAGAGAAATACATGTATTACATTATATTATCGTTGTATGAATTTAGATTAGTACAAAGTACGTATAATACTTAGCTAGCAAATGAAAAAAAAATCCGATAAAAATGTACAAATTTCATAAGATTATAAACAAAATTCGGACTCTGAGTAAGATTTATTCGTTTTGCAAGTTTTGAGTCGTAATATTAATTCATTCACGTTATTCTCCATTGTAATGTTTATTATGCATACGCTAACGGTTTATTCTGCATACTCTCACGATAGATTTTTTTTCCGCGCACGCTCACGATAGAATGGTTAATTAGCGCTACTCATTTATCACGATACAATGAATACAGATAATTTGATACCACCGCTATGAATAAGAAAAATTGAATACAAACGTGAATGAGATAAGCGCTAACCATTGTACGTTTTTCAATCAGTATTGATACAAATGAATAAGGACTATTTGGTAATATCGTGAGCAAATCAATTACTAAGGTTAATTAAACGATAAAAATCGTGAACTAAGAATACGTATAAATAATGAATGAGGACTAACGTGAGAGCTGTTAAGATTAACTATTCCTTATCTGTATAAATATTAAACGTCTTCAAATGGAATAGCATCATTTAGGAACAGATAAATTGGCAGCATGGACCAGACATGCACGTTTCGGGTACCTAACCCTCGTCAGTGATCCTCAAATCTAAACAATGATATATGTCAAAAACGTATGAGAGTTACTATGTCGAAAAAGCGTATGGAAAGACGTAACAGGATGGGAAGGATATGATGCTACAGGACCCACATTTTAGAAATTTCAAGAGCATAGAGATTTGAGAATGGTATCACTTTCAGTAAGTGGTTTGAATATTTTCCCTGACATCGTCGCCATAGCACATTCTATATACAAATAACCTCAGACAGTGCACTAAATGTATCTTATATATTGTTTTTATTTTCGTGCATAAACATCGACGGCGGTGCGGCTAGCTAACAGGGGATGCTTACTCCTTCCGGGCACCTGGTCCCACTTCTAGCTTGCTAGGGGTCCGTCGAAGCTCAATTTGGTGCTCTGTTGGGAGTGCTGTTGAGATTATTGTCAGGATATTCTTTTACTCATTTCATGTATATTTGTGCATGATAAAGTAGTCAAAATGGCGTGTATCAAGTGTCCGAAGTGAGCCACGCGGACAGTAGTGGTTATTCCTTCTAATGATTATTTTCATTAAAACATTCTTTCATTACGTTCATAACTATATGATTCCAACAACTACTTTCAATAATATTTGAATGATCTACTCCATTGTGAGAACGTAATCTTGTTCAACGATCAATATTCTCTTCTACAGTTGGATATGCTTGGTTTAATGAGGGGTATCAATAGTAAAACAAAATCAGAATGAAACTCAGAGATCATTTCTAGAAGATTGAACTTGCTTTTAAGACTTACCTTTACTGCAAAGAAAAACATTTCTAAAGCTTATTCCAAAAACAAGCAGATCAATAACATTGTTGTTACATCGCATGTGACAAGATTTCTTTCTTCTGAACAACTTGAAGCACTCCGATACTAACACTGCAACCACACAGGTGGTATGAAAACACGTTAAGATCAAATTCCAGGTATCACTTGTACTGTTTCTGTATGATAGAGGGATCATCAGGCATATATGATGCAAAGCAGACGAGTCTGTTATTACAAACTTGTTCAATACAAAAGACACGACAGTAATAAATAAGCTTCCGATCCATAGAAATGGCAATACAATTCGCTGTCTTGTTAGAGTTGAACTTATATTCAGACTGGCAGAAACGGAAAAGAGCGTTGTGAATTCGATGCACAAGAAGGATATTAGTCTAATAATGTCACACCATATTCTACGTATCCATTTGTCGTGACTTAAACCATAAAAACCTTTACTCTCTACATCTTTGGTGCCAATCGTAAACAAACAGATGCCGAAAAGAAAGTCAGCAATTGAAATGTGAATCAAGATATTTCTACACCTATTTCCATTCTGGTGTCTACCTTTGAAGTGCCTGTAAGTCAGGACTGCACAACAAATTAGAATAAAAACTGTCACATACCATATTAATACACCAAGTACTCCGTGTCTTAGTAGGTATTGACATGAAGAAATTGTCAGCTTTGGAGAGAAGCACTTTTCAATTGTAACACTTCGAGGACGCACACAACACAGTGAATATTTATCGACTGTTAGCTCTTGTAATACACTAAGCCCATAGTAAATATCTTTATACATTGCGATATCATTTCCTTTTATATTCAATTTTGCCAGTAGAAGCATGTTAGGAAAAGTCTTTTTCGGAATGTACTTAACACCATTGTTTGAAATATCGAGAACATTCAATGTCCTAAGATTTTTGAATAACCTAAAGTCAACGTTATGTAAATGGTTATTTTCTAAATAGATTTCTTCAACACGTGTTAGTCTGTCAAACGTATCCAAAGGAATTGTTTTCAATCGATTATGGCCCAGATCCAGCTTCTTAAGATTTCTCAGATATTCGAAACCTCCACTTTCAATTTCCCTTATTTTGTTGTTGTTCAAATTCAGATATATTAGGTAATATAATGATGGGGGAGGAAACACAGAATCAAATTCAGGGATGAATTCTCTTAAATCTAGTTTTGTTATAGAGTTCCAAGAGAGGTCGACATATTCCAATGAAAGGCATCCACGAAGAAAATCAACCGATTCTATTTCATTGAAACTCAGATTTATATCTTTAATAAAGCAGGAGTGACCATTCCAGTTATCATATATGTAATTACGAGGATGCATGTTGACAAATATAGTATTATATACACCTAAATGTGTGTCTTGTACTTTCCGAAAATGTATTTTATTTATGCCTGATTTTTTCATTGAAATGTTGTATATTGCACGAGATTCAAATGAAATTGTATTGATGGGATTTTCATCCAAAATAAAAGATCGTCCTTCTCCGTATCTAAAAATGAATGGTACACTCGTAATGTTATTGAATGATGCATCTAGTGTTTTAAGGTTTGGAAAGGAGTTATTTGCCACGACACATGAAATATCGGTTATTCCGCTTCGAGAAATGTTCAAATAAACTAATGCCATTCTATTTAAAGAACAAATTTCGTTGATATTTGTCTTATAATTCGAGATATCTATAAAATGAGCATGGCTTGGGATCTTTGATATAGCTTCTGGATGACACTTGTAGGTATTACTGGAACAATTACATGTTACAGGACAGTCTCTTATTGGACATTTATTCTCATCATCCCAATGAGGACATTGTGGTATCCCATCACAAAGCTGTTCCTTTTTAAGACATATGGGATCTGAAAATATATTCTTCTGTTTGCACAGGTAATCAGATGGACATTCATTTGTGGTTTTTTGAAACGGAAATTCTTCATTTTCACTGCATTGTGTCAATAAAGATGATGGAAATGATGTAGGAATGTATTTCCCAGATTTACATTGTTTCTCAATGACGTTACAAGGATGTTTACCTACAAAAGATGAACGATATATTTAAGAAAACTGTCATATAAACATGAAACAAAACAATCTTAGAACTGAAAAATATGTTACAACTTCAAATTCATGGCATCATTTAGAATCAGATATATATGTAGTATGGACCAGCTATGCATTTTTCGGGTACTTAACCCTCATCAGTGATCTTCAATCCAACCACATAATCGATATGTCCAAAGACTGTGAAATGATACTGAATGATGTAGCAGGATGGATGGGATATAATGCTTTAGGACCCCGCCTTTTAGAAATTTGAGAAATTTTTATAAACATAACTTTTCGAATGCTTTGAAGAAACGATCAAACAAAGCTGATCGAACTTGGCTAAATATGTCTTTGGGTACTCATTGTCCACTAGCAATGTTATGTCTTCTTATAAGAACATATGAATTTGCAGCATGGATCAGACATGCACGTTTCCGGTACTCAATCCGCGTCAATGATACTCAATCCAAAGTATGTCATATGGCGAAAAGCTGTCTAAATTAAGTCTAAATAATACATAATGACGTAAGAGGATAGGTGGGATGTGATGATACAGGACCAACTTTTCATTAAGTTCGAAGAAACTTTGTGAACAGAAATTTGAAGGAAATTAAATCAATCATTAATTTAAATGTTTCGTCTTCAAATTCATTGTATCATTTAATGTATATCCAGCAGTAATCACATACAAGCATTACGCAACCAAAGATGAATGGAAATAAAAAAAATCACACAACTTCATTTCAATGACAAATACGCACAAGAACCATATCTAAATATAGAGAAAAAATGGAAAATGCAAAAATAATAAACCGAAGGGCATACAATTTCATGATAAAACATGAACCAAAGCAAACATACAAATAATTCCACTACATGACCAGAAGCGAACACAAAGGACAGAGTGAGACAAGGTAAACAGGAAGGGTCAGCATCTGCTATTTATACGCAACACCCGTCGCTTCAATTCGGCAGATGTCTCATCCGTTTACTTCAACTAAAGAAGATACAAATATGTTCTGTGGATGGATGGTTCCATTGGTCTAAGACAGAATATCATTTTCAATTCTGTGATGCTGAAATTAAAGTCCTCAGATTTGTAAAAGAGTGAGGTGTACATGTGACCATCAGTGTCATAAGACAGCATTATGTCAAAATAGGACGCACATATCTATCTGTGGTTTCTCTAACTTCAGGCTCCGAAGGATAGATTTTGCTGAGATCATCCGCGAATTTTGGATTACGACAGACAGCACATCATATACATGTATGTATCTGTATGTGAAGTTAAAGTTAAGAGCTAATATATAAACATCAAAGAAGTACATATCAGTTATTCAGTCCCAAAGTCGAAAAGGCAAGGCAAAAGCGTTAGATACTTCATTGGAACGGTTGCGATTATCGAAATGAATAACACTCTAAAGTGAGGCTAGATGCCCGAGAGGAGTAAGCGTCTCTTGTTTGCATGCAACAACCGTCGCATCAGCTCCATGAAAACTGGTCAAATTCGGTGTTTGTCTCGATATACATAACGATGTACATATCAGATAAATATGTCTTGTTTGGTTATGATGGCAACCATTCACTTGCAATCTAGAATGCCACTGATCATTCTGGAAAGGGGATCTCAAATGCTTTTATTATATCCCCGTAGCGACTGAAGATTTCCTTTATGATGATTTCAGCCGTCTGGCTCTAACGATGACATCTTCATATTTAGAACATGTCCGTGTGTATCGTATTAATTGAGAAACAAAATCGCCATAAGCAGGAGAAAACGCTACTCATGAAAGGGAAGTTAGTTATGTAGAAGCTGAAATCATCACGCTTGCCATACGATGAGGTGTTCAAATTGCCGATTGAGTCGAAAGATGGAAGCATATCCAAGCATGAAGCCGATCTGTTGCTCTCGGTTGTTTCCTAGATTTCCAGTTCATGAGGACAGATTTCATTTCGATGAACCCTAAGGTTCGGCTCATTGATTGACAACACTTCTCTTTGTATCTGAAAGTAAAATTGTACTGAGCTGCGAGGTGCTTTCGTCCAGAAGAGAGCAAGGTCTCGACTCAGTCAGCTTCGTATGGATATAAAAATAAGTCCGCAAGCAGTGGGCCGCAATCGGTACCCATGGGAATGCCAACTTTCTGCTGGAATATGGTTCCTTCAAGGTTTCACCATAAAATGTTGTAGAATCCGGATAATATCGTCTTAGATATAGTTTTGTTTGAATCAGAGAGTTTCTCAACGAAATAAGCGTTGTCCCCGAGCTAAGAGATCAAAGATTGAATAAATTCAGCTTCGTACGAGTAAAGGAAAATGCCTACAAGTAATTGAACGCATTTAGTTCCCATTGGAACGCCGACTATTTGTTGGAAGACCTTTCATTCAAACACCACAAAAATGTTGTCGATCAGGAACTTTAACATGTCTTGTTCATTCTGTTAACATGGTTTATTCATCTACTTATAAATTATTCTTATGGATCTGAAGACGTTTAAGACCTGAATGATATCGGTTTCAGTGTCATTATTTTTTAGACCTTTCTTTGACAAAGTTGGTTCTGTCATACTTAACAACAATATATTTGTATTTTCGATTGTCATTTTTGCGTCTTAAGGCATTGCTTATAATTTTTGCCGGTCCGACCTTCAATTTTGGTTACCCTATTGGTTTCTAATGATTTATATCAGTTAATATTGACTACTTTTTAATGGAAGCAATAAAAAAGAAAATAAAATACAATGATATTAAGTATAGAATATATGTGACCTCAAAATGTATTATTTAAGAAACGATATAATTTTAACATCTTACCATATTCATCTTTTCTGTTATCGCAATCCCTTATTCCGTCGTTTATAATTGATGGGTGTACGCAATTTCCATCACAAAATACGGCACTCTGTCCACAGACCTCCAAAATATAAATACTTTGAAAAAAGCATTACTTTACACTTAAAGGTACATTTTCCTTTACGATGAACGGTATCATTTAGACTTATCGAATGATATAATGAGTCGCCTTCGATTTAAAATTCAATTCTGTAATATATGAAATAATGTTTAATCATATATTATAGAAGGCAAGTCCCTGAAAAAAGGAATGTTATTCTACAAAGATCTACAAGTTACAGTAACAAAGCTTTGAATAATGTCAAGGCATTTTAACTACCGCTATGTTTCCATCGATAGTGACGACAAATCGTACAAAAACATTAAAAGGCTATGTAAATGAGTGTCGTTCATATTTCTTCACTTATAAATTTAAATGTATTAATTTTCTTCCTTTCAAGGATTGTCTCATTTTTACATTTCTAGTTTCCTGTTCTTGTTGAACGGAGTTGGCAGCACTCGGTACAATACTTTATTTTTGTCCATGTACTGAAGGTGAAAGAAGAACAATGAAAGGAAAAAAAATGCTCAACCGGCAGTTAGCCTGAGCTGCACGTTTTCGACGCGGTAATATGTGAGAAGCGATGTATGCTTTAGCAATCTCTGTACATTTCAGCACAAATCTCGATTAGGGGAGGTAACGAACAAATCTTAAATGGAGTTACAGGAATGTGATCAAGTGTTTGTCATAAAAAAATTGAATAACCTCTCTTCTGAAGGAGGTTTTATTTAAACTTTGGATATCAGAATTAACTTTTACTCGAATATTCGCATGTCTTTTTGAATTCAGAACTCATAATTACTATAAACGCACCGATTCAAAAGCGTGAAGTACTTGCAAAGAAGCATTTAAGTATTTGAAAATTTTGCTGATAAGACTTCATTATTCTTAAAAGTGGGTTTTTAACAAAAGTGCATCTTTAACAAAACATAATATCATTTTTTGCTTGAATTGCGACTTAGTATGAAATGAATATTTCAATTTTAGCGCCTCTAAATTGTTTCAAGTGCAGAGTGATCCAAACAGTCATATGTTAATCAAAATCAAAGGAGGGGATCTCCAACAACACCAGGTTGCAGCACCCAGAGCAAAACCCCAAATCACCCAATGCAAAAACACAAAGCAGACAAGCGTGGAAAGAGACGCATAAGGGACAAGGAACGTCAACGCACAACACAGAAACATTAAACACAAAGGACGACACATAAACCAACGAGACCAATGGGCAACCGATGCCGACTTAGGACGACCATCTGCCACGGAAATAGCAGAAGGTGTGGTTATCCTGGATTACGTGTGCACAACCCTCCCACTTTTCCGATTACCCAGAGGTCTCGAAGAACGTACAATTGTGGTGTAAAACAACCTCCTCACTGTCCGATGACCACACACAAACAAGACCGCAAAACGCAGGGACCCAAGCAACACAGATGAATATGTAAATGGATATAAAAAGAGGGCGTACGTAATACAATCCGTGCTCTGCCGCCGCGAGCTCACGTATGTTATCACGCGAGGAGTCCGACTGACATTCAGAGAGGACAGGTGGTCGGGGCCCTGTCTTCTCTAAAGAGGTTTGGACAGGGCCCGTCATGGAGTCCCGTCGTCACAGTCAGTCAGAGTGCAAGTTTTAAGAATGCGCTTGTACAAGACTGTAGATTGGTCAAGTACTAAGCGTAGTGTCCGTCTGACATTAGGATCATATCCATGGTATAAAAGGCGTTTGATACTGACGCATTTTCGATAGTGATGTTGTCTATCTTTGATCATTCTTATCTTGTTAATAATGGCACCATAGAATGCAGGTTGTGAAATACCCAAAGTAATATAATCTGTTGCCTGTATTGGTCCGAATTTCAGACGAAGTTGACAATATTTTTTTGTAAAATTTCCAGAAAGTCTTTACTAGTTTGTGAAAGCGAAAACATTGTCCTAAAAGTTTCTTGGTAATTTGAAAAGAAACCCTTCGATTAGGGTGTACAAATATAAGTTTTCCCCTCTCGATCAAAACACCATTTAATGAGTTTGGACAGTCGATCATTTATTTTGTCGTGAGGAAGCGTTGTGTACATATTAGAAAAGTCGTATGAAGAAACCGTATTTGCTTCAAAATTTCTTGATTTCATTTTGTCAATCACATCCCCTGAATTTTTGATAGACCAAAAGAAGACCAAAATAGACCAAAAATGTCTATTTGATTACTTTTCAATTTGTAGGCGTCATCATAATTAATGTTTTATTCAACTTCCAAATCTAGCTGGCAAGCATCGTCGGAAACCCACGCTCGGTACCGGTAACGCTAGCTCACCTCTCTTGGGTCATAACGGCAGAATTTTCGCTGGATAGCATAAAAGAAATCTAATGCGATTACTTGTCCGTGAATGAGATATTTAAAGCCAATGCAAGTCACATTGCTTTTATAGCTCTTAAGATCTACAAATATGAACCACTGCCATCATTGATTAAAACATGTTTATGCTAAAATATAAAATAGATCATGCATTTACTTTCGATAACACATGACAAGTACTCGCATTAGATTTTTGTAATGCTATCTAGCGACAATTCTACCGTTATGACCCACGGAGGGTGAGCTAGCGTGACCGAGGATGGGTTTCCGACGATGGCTGGCAAGATACTCTTTCAAAATAATATTGTAGTGTGACTGAAATCATCATTGATAAAGTTGCTCGGTAGCTTCGGGGATCGTAGAAAATCATTTGAAAATACTCTTTCAGAATGACCAAGCTGACAAGCTCATTGAACAACATAATATATATTTACATCTGATATTCACATCGATATTTACATCGAGAACAAAAAATCGTGTTTTACAGGTGTTCATGAAAACAGTTGTGAAGGGTGTTGCATTCACACAGGAGACGCTGACTCTCCCAGGGCAACTGGTCTCCCTTCTGATTATTGTTCATTACGGGGTAAGCAACTGTTCAATTGAAAATATTAATGATGTTGTCTTATCTTTTTGACTTTTGGACTGAAAATTATTGGTGCTTCTTTGATTCTTATTCAAAATTTTCTATGTAATGTAACATTATTCGCTTCCTTCTCTATTGAAATAAGAATGATCACAGTTTAAAAATGATACATGTAGTACCGTATAACCAGAAATTTTCCCGAGATACTAATTTTCGCTAAATTCGCGAGAGATTTGGAATCGCGAAAAATTGTGTTTGATAAGTTAAAGCATAAATTGGTATATTATTTACATTTGCTTCTAATCGTTCTTGCGTCATGCTTTACTTTTCCCAGTTAAACACAAATAGAAGTGAACTGAGTTTACTCTTATCAGACCTAACTAAAACATTAATAATGAAAAGTGCAAAACAGTAACATCATCTGTACACATTTGCTTGTAATTTAGGAATCGCGAAACATTGTACCCGCGAAAAAAAGACACCCTATTTTACTATAAAATCGCGAAATTTTATACTCGCCGAAAATATTGGTTATACGGTTATTTCTGACGCGAGACTTAATAGTTGACGATTCCATCTCGTCTCATAATGGAACACCAAATTCAACTTAGAACTCAAATCTTAAAATGACTTCAAATAAACCAATGGAAGAATATAATTTCATCTTATCCCGTATGTAAAATTCCTTATTGCAAATATGATGGTCCTACCCAATTCATACTTTGATCGTTGAAACCAAGAGGGTACTGGGTACCCTCTTGGTTTAAGGTATACAGGTAGTAATTATTTCGAACGAGTCGCTTCCCTTCTGAGGCCACCCAAAGTTTGAAAAGGAGTAAAAGATAGCGCTTCTGTGATTGGATAATATTCATTAATACAGATATGAAAGAAAAGCACTGATTGTAGACTTTCATTGCATGTACAGCATTTTCATGAAATTTATTTCAGATAGAAATATTTAGGGATGCCAAATAGGGGGTATTTTTTTAGTTTTGATTGTTCATTTCATCCCCCCTTTTTTCAATCAAAATTTAAGGGGAGAAAAGCAACGTTAACCCCAAATTCTTTTTGGTCAAAAGTAAGATAATTTATAAATCTCTGTTATGATGATTAGCATATTTTTCAAATCGACATTTTTTACTGAGCTATGGAGGCCCAATGGGGATAACCTCTTCCCATAAAACTCTATGTTTAAGGGACCCAATAAATAATTACTACCTTCATACCTTAAGCGATCAAATCTATGGACAAGGAAACATTTCCTCAGCCTCAACTAATATCAATATCTTTTCAATTCGCCCAACCGCTCTCTCAACGATTTGCTTGCAATAGCACACAGTGACGGCAGACATGAGCTGTTACGCGCTCTGTCGTCGATACCAGTTCTGCAACTGAAATCTATCTAGTATGAAGCAGAGGTTGCATTCTTAAGAAATACTGACTGATTCAGACGTAATATTATTGTCTCATTAGCACAGTATAAACTTTATCTTATTATAAAAACACATCCCCTAAAAGACGATTCATCAAAATCCCGTTTATTAACAAATGTTTTTATCTTCTAAAGATCTCTAATATTTTTCGGGATCATCGCGTACAAAGTACCATTCCTCAATAGTTTGAAAATTTAGATCCACCTTTTTTTGTTACAAGTAAAGGAAACCTATTCGAAACTTTGTGTTTAACTACAATAAAGATACATCGGATCCTGACATACTTGAATCATCTTCTGCTTCTTGAGAATGTGCAACGTTCAAATATCTTAACAAACCGGCTGGCCATATTGTTACAGGTGACTTTTCAATTATCCAAGACAGACAGCTCCGTGGTCTTCTTAACGAGGCCGAGTTCGGTACGAGTTATAGTGCATTGCTCATTGTAACGCGCATGGCGGTCTTATTTGCTTGTTTCTTGACGGATTTCGACAAGTTTGATATCGATGACATCAGAAAATTATCATCTACAATTCTAAAGTCATAAATATTTCGTAAGATTTATCGTTTAATTTATAAATACATTAGTATGAAGTAAATGAAACCTCCAGTATTTCGCCGTAAACGTTTCATATTTATAACGTCACCATCGGAAATTTTAATTTTAAAAACCGCTTGTTGCTTGGAAACAAAATCAAACAGGAAACTTTTTTGGACGATCTAACAGAGTATTTCTTGAAAATTTTAGCGATATAAAGGATTAGAAATTTCAAGTTTAGTGTCTCGAATTATCATTGATTATAAGAATTTATCTGCAATTTTGTAAACTTTAGTATTTTGCACAGAAATATATAATCGAACAAAGTTTCTCGGTTTGAAAACTTTGAGCGAGTGAATTTTGGTATCAGCGTTGCTTTGTTCAAAGATTAAGCATTTCACAGGTGTTATGGGTCAGAATACCCCAAAACGCCATCAAAAATCAGACAAAGACAGAATATAAATTTACAAGTTTAATTATGTACAAAATATATATATTTAAAATGATTACAACTTACAATACAATGTCCGGATCAAAGTGTCCGTTACGGTCCACAAAGTCTATCGAATGTATGGTTTCCGGTAATAACAAACGTTCTCGAAAGATCGGTGTCCAAACGTTGTTAAATGGATTAAAGTCTCAACAAAAAAAGTGTCCCAGTATATCAGAATAGATGAATGAATCGTGTCTACGAATGTGTACGAATGCCCCCTCAACACAGTTCCTCAGAGGTATATATACTTAATACAAATAAATTTACCAGAAGCTTCTAGAACAATGACTCATTACAAATGATTAACAATAGAGTAAATTCTAGAAATCACAGTCATGTGATGATAATGATGTAACAAAGAACATACTGGAATATTTATAATTAAATAAACATGACATAGTAAAATCTAGAAAGAATTATTATGAAATCATTAAATAACATGATTAAGTACATGTGTACCTACACATAAAGTAAAACTAAAATAATACATGACCCACAACACCTCCCCCCTTAAAAAAAGTTTGAATGTCAATGAAAACTTAGGTGGTAAATTCTGCAAAAATCACTCATGAAACTCTCGATAGTGCATCTGCAATCACATTGTCTTTGCCCTTGATATGGTTAATAATGATATTGTACTCTTGCAACAATAAACTCCACCTTGTAAGTCTTTGATTCTTGTTTGACATTTTGTGCAAAAATGTGAGAGGGTTGTTGTCAGTATACACAAGAATGGGATGTAAAGTAACATTCAAATAAACATCAAAATGTAAAGCTAACAATAATGCAAGACACTCTTTTTCAATAGTAGAGTAATTCTTTTGACATTTTGTCAATTTCTTTGAAAAATAACAAACAACTCTATCTACACCATCATCATTTTCTTGAAACAAAGCAGCCCCGATTCCTACGTCACTGGCATCAACAGTAAGCTTAAATTGCTTATCAAAATTTGGAGCTGACAGGACAGGACTATTCATAAGAACACATTTGATTTTCTTAAAAGATTCGTCACAGTCATTGGTCCACGCAAAATTCACTCTCTTTTGTAACAGATTGGTAAGCGGACCAACAACTGACGAGAAATTTGGACAAAATTTTCTGTAGAATCCTGCCATTCCCAAAAATCTCATCATCTCTTTCTTATTGGTAGGAATCGGGAACTTTGAAATAGCTTCCACCTTGGCCATGATAGGAGTAACAAAACCTTGACCTACTTTGTGACCCAAATATTCTACAGTCGCATGACAAAATTCACTTTTCGCAAGATTCACTGTGAGGTTTGCTTTCGCCAGAATGTCGAAGAAGGTACGCATGATGCGGAGATGATCATCCCAGGTGTCGCTGTAGATGATGACGTCATCGATGTACGCCTCGCAACCTTCGAGATGATTTAGGAGCGAATGAATCATCCTCTGGAATGTGGCTGGTGCGTTTTTCATACCAAAGGGCATTACTTTATATTGGTATAGCCCATCTGGAGTCGCAAATGCCGATATTTCTCTGGCTCTCTCGGTAAGCGGGACCTGCCAATAGCCTTTAAGCAAGTCAAATTTACTGACAAATTTTGCACTGCCAATTTTATCGATACAGTCATCGATTCGTGGGATCGGATAAGAGTCAGTTTTGGTGACTGAATTGACTTTTCTAAAGTCCGTACACAATCGGTAAGTTCCGTCTGGCTTCGGAACAAGAATACATGGGGAACTCCAATAACTATTGCTGGGTTCAATAATGTCATTTTCGAGCATGTATTGAATTTCTTTCCGCATGTATTGAAGCTTTATCGGGTTTAACCGATAGGGATGCTGTTTGATAGGTGACGCATCACCCACAATGACGTCATGATGAGAGGCATTCGTCTTTTTTGGAACGTCCGGAAAGATGGTCGTATATTCCCGCATTAATTGGTGCACTTCCTCTTTTTGATGCACGGTCAGATGTCCGAGTTTCACTTCCGGATTTGTTAGAATTTCAGAATTCTTCAAACGGACACTTTGAGTGAAGTCTTTTTCGACAGTCTCTTCATTACATTCCGGTTCAACACAATTTTCAAATGTATTTACATTGGCCAAAGTGGAAACTGGTTTTACAAAATTTCGGTCACTTCTATCAAAATACTCTTTCAACATGTTAACATGACACACTCTTTTTTCTTTTTGCCGACCTGGTGTCTTAACCACATAGTTAACATCACTAATTTTACTCTCAATCTCATAAGGACCGAAATATCTAGCTTGCAAAGGATGACCAGGGATTGGCAAAAATACAAGAACTTTATCGCCTGGTTTAAAAACTCTGTTTCTAGCATCTTTGTCATACCATGTTTTCATTTTCATTTGTGAGGTTTTGAGATTTTCTTGAGCCAATTTGCAAGCATTATATAATTTCTCTTTGAAATTAGACACGTAGTCTAAGAGATTCAAATCGCTTGTCTCAGTCAACCATTTTTCCTTCAACAACTTCAATGGCCCCCTGACCGTATGCCCAAAAACTAGCTCAAAGGGACTGAACCCCAGGGACTCCTGAACCGATTCTCGTGCCGCAAACAACACGAGGTGAACCCCTTCATCCCAGTCTTTTCCATACTGGTGACAATATGTTTTCATCATAGTTTTAAGGGTCTGATGAAAGCGTTCAAGTGCCCCCTGGGACTCAGGATGGTACGCAGAAGACTTATACTGCCTGATACCTAGCTCATGCATAACCTGCTGAAACAATCCCGACATAAAATTCGAACCCTGATCTGACTGAATAGCCTTGGGAGCACCTGCGAAACTGAAAAACTTTGTAAGGGCCTTAACTATGGTCTTTGCCTTAATATTCCTAAGAGGTATGGCTTCAGGAAACCTAGTCGAAGTACACATAATTGTCAGTAAGTACTGATTCCCTGACCTAGTCCTAGGCAAAGGACCTACACAATCAACTAACACCCTACTAAAAGGTTCCTCAAAAGCTGGAATGGGTTGGAGGGGAGCAGGTGGTATAACTTGATTGGGTTTACCTACCATCTGACAACTATGACAAGACTTACAAAACTCAGACACATCTTTTCTCAACTTAGGCCAGTAAAAGTGACTTAAAATCCTATTATAAGTCTTATTGACACCTAAATGACCTGCCATGGGTGTGTCGTGAGCTAAACTCATGATGTCCCCGCGATACGCTACTGGAACCACTATCTGGTGAACGACCCGCCACACTTCATTAGGGGGTGCATCGGGTGGTCTCCATTTCCGCATGAGGATGCCATCTTGTATGTAGAAGCACTCTCCGACTTTGTCCGCTTCTTCTCGGGGAAGGGCCCTCTTGCTTAGTCGGATGATCTCCGGATCTTTAGTTTGCTCGGAGAGGAGCTGCTCACGGCTTAAGGCATCTGTATCTCTGTCTAATGGCGGATGGGAATCATCACCAGGTACTGTCGGAGACTTGTCAACATGAAGTGGTACTGACGTTTCAGGTACGCTGTCATCAATGGTAGACATGAATGTGTCAGAAAGGTCTATATTTTCGGAGGGATGGTCCTCGTTAAGTGCAAAAGTACTCTCAGCCTCTTTTTGTCTTTTCCTGGCCATTGCCCTGGTAACTGCGCAGGCTGGGTACAAGTCGTCGTCTTCATCATCGGACACGACATCGGACGTGATTTTCTCACAAACAATCGGATCGGCTACAACTTTGCCGCCAGCTAAATCGTTGCCAAGCAACAAGGAAACGCCTTGAACAGGAAGAGTAGGTCGAACACCTACGATAACAGGTCCAGTAATTAAGTCTGACTTCAAATAAATTTTATGAAGGGGAACATCAATGACGCCTAGCTCCACACCCTGTAATAAAACTGACCTACCAGTAAAAGTGTGCTCAGACAAAGGCAATGAACCCTCTAACAATAAAGTCTGGGCAGCACCAGTATCTCTCAAAATCTGAACAGGCAACGCTTCGCTAGAATCACTGAGTGAAACAAATCCCTGTGACAAAAAGGGCTTATAATGATCCTCCACAAAATCATCAGAACTGGACTTAGAACCCTGAATCTCAGGAGTGTCAGAACAAATCGAATCTAAGGCTTTCCTATCATTTCTAACAGACGCACAGGCCTGTGACTTAAGTTCTTTTTTCTTCTTAAGCTTCAAACACTCACCAATAACATGACCTTTTTTCTTACAATAATTGCATGTAGGAAGCGACCCCACCCCTGGGGATGCCTCAGAACGTTCGGACCTAGGACCGGACGTAGAACCACCTTGAGATGGTGACTGGGAACTAATGGACGACTGAGACTCTTGTAATTTTTCTTTGGAAAATCTGACGTTTTAGCACTATCGCTAGATTGAGTTTTTGACACAAAATTTTTCTTATGAGTGAGAGCATACGTATCAGACAAAACAGCGGCTTCTTCAAGAGTTTTAACATTTTTGTCTTCCAAATGAGTTCTTAAATCTTGATGTACACACTCTTTGAACTCTTCTATCAGAATGATCTGACGTAAATTGTCAAATGAATTGGGAATTTTCTTAGATCGAAACCACTGATCAAATAAGTCTTCTTTTTCTCGAGCGAATTCAACATATGTTTGATTTTCAAACTTTTGTACTTTCTAAACTTTTGTCTGTACGCCTCAGGTACTAACTGATATGCTCTCAAAATCGTGTCCTTGACCTTGTCATAGTCTGAACTCTCAGCAATACTGAGCGCCGAGTACACTTCAGCCGCTTTGCCAATAAGTACGGTTTGTAATAAAGTTGGCCAAAAATCGCGTGGCCACTTCAGATTGGCCGCGATTTTCTCAAAATGTGGAAAATATTTGTCCACGGACTTTTCTTGAAATTTTGGTACTAATCTGATGTTTTTGGCGGCGTCGAATTCAGACTTGACAGGCGAAGGAACAGGATTTTCCTTAGCGCTTTTCTCTAACTTCAACTTTTCTAACTCAAACTGGAGTTCTTTCTCGTGCATACGTTCCTGTTTCTCTCTTTCTTTTTTTTCTCTTTCAAATTGTCTTATTTTTTCTTCTTTTTCAAATTGTCTTTCTTTTTCTTCTCTTTCAATTTGAAATTGTCTTTCTTTTTCTTCTTTTTCAAATTGTAATTGTATTTTCATTTTCTCTAATTCAAACTCATATTTTGACATTTTGGTTTCGCTTGAAACAGGTTCAACAGGAAAATCGTATGACGAAAAGATTTCCTCAGCTAAAAGCTCTTTAGCCACAATATTTCTAATTTCTTGTTTTCTCATAGAAGATTTTACATCTAACTTCAAGTGAAGACCTAAACCAATCAAATCATCTTTTTTCAATGTTTCGAACTCATCTACAGTCGGCGATTTCAAAAATTCAGTGACCGAAAATACCATGATTGATTTCTGCTGGCAAAAGTTTTGAGAATTTTCCTTTTTTCAAAAAAACGAACTTTACGTAAAGTGCAAATATGCAGAGATTACGATCCCGGACGAGCCCCCAATTCTGTTATGGGTCAGAATACCCCAAAACGCCATCAAAAATCAGACAAAGACAGAATATAAATTTACAAGTTTAATTATGTACAAAATATATATATTTAAAATGATTACAACTTACAATACAATGTCCGGATCAAAGTGTCCGTTACGGTCCACAAAGTCTATCGAATGTATGGTTTCCGGTAATCACAAACGTTCTCGAAAGATCGGTGTCCAAACGTTGTTAAATGGATTAAAGTCTCAACAAATAAAGTGTCCCAGTATATCAGAATAGATGAATGAATCGTGTCTACGAATGTGTACGAATGCCCCCTCAACACAGTTCCTCAGAGGTATATATACTTAATACAAATAAATTTACCAGAAGCTTCTAGAACAATGACTCATTACAAATGATTAACAATAGAGTAAATTCTAGAAATCACAGTCATGTGATGATAATGATGTAACAAAGAACATACTGGAATATTTATAATTAAATAAACATGACATAGTAAAATCTAGAAAGAATTATTATGAAATCATTAAATAACATGATTAAGTACATGTGTACCTACACATAAAGTAAAACTAAAATAATACATGACCCACAACACAGGTAATTGCACGCATTATCGAGAGCGAGCGAGATAAATGACGTTCATTTCTTGACCTGTATTGTCAAAATTGAAAACGCTTACGTTTACTTTTTTCTCTCTCTTTTTCATGTTTCCGTATCTCTAAATTGATTCATGGAACTAGATGTAAGTTTTTTTTCACAAACACCCGCAGAAAAAAAAATAATATAAAAAATGGGGGGGGGGGATGGATGCAAAACTGACACCAGCAATTGTTATGAATGAAAAGGGCAAAAAATGCTTGACCAGGGATTTAGATTTATTTGGTTTTTTATTTCAATACATCGTTTTAAAACTCGTTCATTTACATTTTATCTTGATGATTAATTATCGTAGAATTTTGTGTCTATAAGAAAAAAAAATCGAAAGTATAAATGGATCATGCTTGTACCAGAATTTTTATGTTTCACTGAAAATTCTCGAGCCAGAGTCATTGACACCCCCACCCCAATTTTTTTTTTTTTTTGGTTTTTTTTTTTTTTTTTTTTTTTTGGTTTTTTTTTTTTTTTGTTTTGTTTTGTTTTGTTTTTTTTTTTTGTTTCATGTACCCGTTAAATAATGCTCTATGTTTGCATTTGAAGTAAATGTATGCATGTAAACATGAAATTCAGAATTAATTAGAAACAATACAGATAGAGGATATATACAATCATCCGTATTTAGATGAGGGAACTCTCCGGTCGCGAAATAAGTTTATCCAGTAAATGAATACCAAAATGACGTTCTAAAATGGATGATATTCAAAGTAAATGAACCAGTAACAAATATAATTGTTCGTTGCAATTGTTTAACTCTCTTTCCATGTTGTAGATAAAAAGAACAAGTAATACGTTTATTTACAATTTTTTTTATAAATTCATAACGACTGATATTTTGTTGAAATCTTGATTTTTATCCTGATTTTGTATGCCTTCGGTATCTGATTTTCTGAATTATCGATTTTGGGCTGTAAACAGGGATATGGTCATTATCCATATTTGTCACTTGTATAGATAATACATGTACGTACATGTATATTAGGATCACAGACATGAGGTTCAAACGTGTAAATGAGGTGAAAGAGAAAGGGAATAAGACACTCTAATCTGGGTGAACGAAAAAGATATCTTTTTTAAGTTTAAAGAATAAGGTCATCATATTAAGAATCAAAGCAAACTAGTAAACGAGAAAAGAAAAACAAAAACAAAAACAAACAAAAAACAAAATTCTCTCTCTCTCTCTTTCTCTCTCTCTCTCTCTCTCTATCTCTCTCTCTCTCTCCCATTCTCTCTCTCAGCTTCATGTGAAGCCCGTTTAAAAATAAAGTTTTGACGATCACAATCACTTGTGTCATTTATTCATCATTCAAATTGTACATAGCAGATCATAAAACTTTATTTTTCTCACTGTTACTTTCGTCATATAAAGAAAATCTTAAACAAATAAAGACTTCTGTTTAAAATTTTGTATTTTTTTTTCTAAATTTTTTCAGCGATTATCGGAAATCCGTGGACGAATTGTCAAAAGAACAAAAAGATGAAAAATGTACGAAATTTTCTCAAAATCCCTTAATCATTTCAATGAAAAATTCCAAAGTTTATTTGTATCAAATGTATGTCATCGTCTTCTGTAAGAGAGATATGAAATATACTAAAAGAATGATCTATCACTTACGTCATACATTTCTATTCCTACATGTTTCTCTGCGTTCTAGCTGCTTTTGACGTCTCTCACGGGGAATCATGTCCCGTTTCATGTTTTAAATCTAAATGTACATTCTTTAATTAAAAACATTGTATGTATATTTATCTTCTAAATTTTTGCAACTTTTAAAAAAATCAAAATTAAATGCAGCATCCCTGTCCTGCATCGTAACTGCTGTTTTACACATGGCGATGTGGACGAACGTCACAAGTTCTTGTACCAATTGTAAATTACGCATTACTTTAAAACGGCCCCTGCAAGTAATCTAAAGGATGGATTTTTTTATGAAAATCTGTCAGTATGATTACCATTAAGTAACAAAGGTATTAATTTTTCTATTGTGGTTTTTGATTTATAAAGACTCATGAAGACCCTGATCAGGCTCACATTTGATTCATTAATTTTGAGATTACCCCCACCCTTCCTCACATATTTTTTGTCTTCGCTTTTGATTTTCATAATTTTGAAGCTAGAAATGAGGGTTTACAAATACCGAATACTGGTACAGCATTTTGAGGAAAATTCTTATTTTTTTCCCCACTTTCAATATTTTCTATCAAAATTTTTCAGTTATGCTAGATTTTAATACTTTGAAATGCCCCCAAGTGCATAACAATAGGTCATTTTTTTCTTATCGATATATTGTGTTCATCATGCATAGAGTTATAGTATATTGTTATTTCAATCAAATTTCTATTAATGTATTCTTGAAAATTGGCATCTTATAGGAAAAATCGATAAATTCTCTTATAGTAAAATAAGCGTGATTTTGAGACGGTTCCTGTAACTATACCAATCGGTCGATTTTCTTAGAAATCTGTCAAATTGTGATCAATTACAAAAGTAATAATTCGTGTAAAAACAATAAATTTTTCTATTATAGTTTTTGAGATATGAAACCGAATTCGGCCATCTTAAAAAAGAACATAACTATAGAATTCCATCCAACATAGATTTTATCAAATTTACCTACGGTGAGAAGATGGTGTAAGTAAGAAGAAGTCGAACCGCATGATCTGAATGACTGCAAAAATCTCATTTTAGATATAACAGATATTCGAATAGATAACTTGCATAAAAAACTTTATCATTTTCAAAATCGACGTTCCAAATCTGATATATATTTCAAATGCAAATTAAGTAATTTACATGAAAGCTATATCTTAGCACCAGTTGATAAAGCAGCCAACAACACTATAATCATTTGAAAACGTTATGTAGCGAATTCCATGATACAACTGGTGGCAGAGATGGGATGAGTATCATCAAGCCAGACGTGTTATTTATATTTAGATATTTACGCCAGTGATGTTTTGTGATTTTATTCCCTTATGACCATTGAAGAAACTGAACGTGGACTTTAACTCTTTGTTATGTGTTAACCATTTATGGTTTCATGATGCAATTCACTTGGATTTATAGATCACTTGGATTTTATTGTATGTATTGGGATGCACTAGCACTCAAACTGTAAGTACATTTAACCTCATTATCATGATACCCTAAGGACATACTACAACGAGAAGACGACTAGTACCTTTGTCTGATTTTAATGAAGAAGGAAAGTTGGAGTACAAAGAGACTGTAGTCATGAACTTCTATAAGGAGTGTCCGAACTGTTATGCATTTTTTTTTCTTAAAAATTACAATGTTTAGATTTTAAGAATCACTATCGGTGTAATCGTTTCAAAGTGTCCAGCATGTGGTTACCGAATTCGTGATAAAATATAGATATTAGTTGATCTGTTCAAGCTGGATTAATTCTTTATTTTCGGAATTAAGACACATTTTGTGATTTTTAGTGTGATAGTGTTTAATAGAGGAGAAATCGCATACGCTAAAATGGGTACTGTGTCCAATGTTCAACACCGCGGGGTAGGAGACCACCGACGATTGTAGCAGGAATCTATTCAAGAAATAAAACGAGTGTCCTTCATCGGAAATGGACCGATTTTTTACACCGGAAACGGAAGTACTTGCTTCCCCTTTACCCAAGGAGAACCGATCGAATGGATGACTGAATGTAATTATTTTCTGGATCGTCATACTAGCTTTGTTTGAAGTTTTCCTTGTAAGTGCGTTCTGTTCCTTTCTTGATGTTGTAGTGCTGTGGATAATGAAGAACAGTATTCTTATGTGTACGTTGTTTGTGTCTTGCATCATTCTTATCGGCGTTGTGTAAAGATTGTGCGCTGGAGTTTGCAGATCTCAAAGCCCTAGAAATGCAATCACTTCTGATATTTTCAGTGGACGATCCGCAAATATTCAAGTAAAGCGTACATTTTCGGGTGACGGAACAAGTAACATGAGTAAATGGAGTGAATTTGAGAGATATCTCGAAAATTTTTCGAACATCAACCAATGACCGATGGAACAGCGGAGATGTGTGCTGTTGACTACCTTGCACGGCCAGGCTGCGACATATGCGTATAGACTTCAGGAGACCATTTTACAAGATTATGGTTCCTTGTCACGTGCTTTGAATGAATGTTTTGGCCACATAGCGTTAAAAGGAAGTTACTTAGCTTAAGCTAAGCTCCACAAAAAGAGAGACTCAGAATCTTTCAGAGATTGTAGACAGGCGATAGTGGACCTTAATAGGAGGGCTTATCCTAGAAATCGGGAATTTGTAGAGGAGGAGAGTCTGAAAACTTATCTAGATAATTGTTATCCTAGTGAAGATTTCCGGTTGGCTGTGAAAAGAACTCGCCCAAAGAAAGTTCAAGAAGCCAGTAGCTAGTTTCACAAAAGCGTCGTAAATTTACGACCGACGTAGGACTTACGTCCTTCTTTACGATCCAGTTGCACAGGTTTCACAAAGATGACGTAGTAATGACGTAAAGCAATGACGTAAAGTTATGACGTACGATGTTGCTAGAGAAATCCAATATGGCGTCGTCGAAGGAAGTTTTCTCCCAGTTTCTACAGCTTATATTTCACTTATTATTCAACGTACGTTGACGATTTTGGCATCGGAAAAGAATTCTCGATGTGCCAATGCTCATAGATATATTTGAAATTTTCTTATTTCATATAAAAATGTCAGTAATTGTTTCAAAAGTAGTGCTAACCTACGTAAAACTCGCAGTTTTGCTACTTTATAGTGCACCTTCTAATGATTTCGCGCCATGCATGGAAATAAAACTTGTTTGGGGTAACTTTAATTCTAATTCTCATTCAAAATATTTTTGCGATTCCAATAATTGAGTAGTATATAAAGTTTAAGGCTATAGCAGAATGAAATTGATTTTTATTTTACAATGAATTGGTAAATTATTGATTATCTAAAATGCACCATCCTTTTTCTCTCGAAATTTCATAAATTTTCAAATATCTGTGATTTGTGAAATCTTTGGCATACTTTTTGTATCTTTATTATATTTCTTACATAATGTTTTGGTTATACTAAAAATTGAGTGTTTCCGTTACCAACCACCTATGGTAGATGTCTTTTTGATCGCGTAATTTGATGCATTCAATTAAATTCGTTCTGAAGATCAGAATCGAGAGCGAAAATGAAATGGTAATAATTAAGCGTTTCAAAGAATTTGCGTATGACAGGTCACTACTGTTGCGATTGGCTCTCTGAAAGCGGGATTTGAGTTGTTTCCTTTTTTATCCCATCAAAAATTTTAAAACATAAAAAGATAACAATAAAATTAACTCCCATTCTTAAATGTTCTCTGTTCTACCCGAAATTTTCTATTTTAATCACATTATACCCATGTTTTCAGCCAATGTCGTAAGACTTACGACAGCTCTGACTGTGTCGTTGGATTTTCAGCTGATTAACGTCCGACGTAAAACTACGTCGCTTTTGTGAAATGCTTTTGAGTTGCTACGTAGCGCTTACGAACGTCGTACGTTTTAGCTGTGCCGTAAGTTGCTTTTATGAAACCGGCCCCAGTACATCAGCTATACAAGAAGAGTGCATACGTACTGGAGAGTACGAGTCATCCAAGAAAACAGTGGAAAATATATATTTATACAGTACGTCTTAACGGACGAAACACCGAAAATACCGTATATGCCCCGAGAATACTGAACCAGGTAGTGAAGCGAAAATGTTACGAGTGCGGCTCAGATAAACATCTACGGAATAGTTGTCCTCGAATTGTAAGACGTGCCTCTCAAGTTGCAGACAGGTCACACCTACAGGGAAAAAACCTGCTGCCGAGTCAGTAGGCCATGCATCGGACGGCCACAGAACGGCCTAGGAAATCAACATTCTGTGAACTTGATTCCAGTTGGATAGAGTAGTCAGTCACAGAGATAACATTAAGGTGCTTGCAGGACAACAAGCCTGTGTCAGTCTCGACGAAAAACCAAATCCGGAAGTAGCAGACGACATGCTTCATGGTGTAAATAAGATCAACGCCAACAGGGATCGGATTAGTTTCCTTGTTGGTGGACTTGTACAGTGTACACCAATCACAAGGAGATGCGATACTGGGGGCGAGACAGACTTTCATCACAGAAGTTCAGTTCTATAAAATAACCCCCCCCCCCCCGAAAATCGTCCGGTGCCAGAGCCTGCTAGAATTCAGTTTGTAAATGCGAGTGGCCAAAATATGCAAATTCTAGGGACAGCCTTCTTTCAAAACTTTGAAACTGACTCTAGAGTGTTTGTGGGAGGAGTATCTCAGAACCTGCTTGGAGAGGATTTTCACATGAAGTTTGAATGCGATTTGGACTATAACAATGATGGATTACGAGCAAACATTCCTGCGAACGATATGTATTCAAGAACGACAAACCTGATATCAACTAGTGAAATTTCGTCTGTTTTACCTGGACATTTAGTTGTTATCAAAACTGTTTTACACCATACTGAGGACAACATTGGCATACCCCTTGTTTCTTTGAACTTTATAGAGATTTATAATTTGGTTTTAGCCAAAATCTTGTTAGATGCAATTGTGACAATGTTTATCTTCGAATGTTTAATCTAGGAAGTTAAGGTATGACAGTAAAAGCTGAGGAAAAAGTCTCCAATTTTACGCATTGCTGAAGGAAAACGCAAAGCAGGAGCGGAAGTAGATTTGATGCCGGAAGTTGATCCCCTCCTTTGTTTTCTAATCCCGTGAGTTTACCTGATTACTTGGTTCCTGTTTATGATGATGGACAAACTCATCTTTTTGACGAGGAAGCGCTGAAGTTCAAGATCTTTTTGCAGAGACATGCCAGTGCGTTTTCTGATCCTCTTGGTGAATGAGGGAGGACAAACCTTGGGGAACATTGTTTTAACGGATAATTAATCAACCGTATAAGGAAGCTTTTAAGCTTCCAGGAATATACCGTTATTTAAATGTGATCATTTGGATAGTGAGATACATAAGTAAGAAGAATTGGGTCTTATTGAGAAGTCCCAGAGTCCTTGGTCATCTCCGCTTGTCTTAGTACAGAAAAAAGACAAGACGTGGCGTGAATGTGTAGGCTATCGGCGACTTAATGCCAGGACTATTAAGGATGCATACCCAATACCGAGAGTAGATGACCATTGAGATGCGTTATCAGGATCAACGTGGTTTACCTCGCTTGATTTGGTTCTTGCCTATCATCAAGTGCCTTTGCGAGAATACGATAAATAGAAAACAGCTTTTGCGACACCAAGGGGAGGGTTGTATCAATATAAAGTTATGTCATTCGGTTTGTGCAATGCCCCCGCAACATTCCAAAGAATCATTTAAATGGCATTAAAAGGATTACAATGGAATACCGTGGTATTGTACCCCGACGATCTCATCATATAAGCAAAAATGTTTTGAAGAAACTTTGGAGATTCTGAACAAAGTGTTTGACAGATTTGATAATGCAAATCTGAAATTGAAAACCAAGAAGTGCCGTTTCTTCAGACAAGAGGTAGAATTCCTCGGACATAAAGTTTCAGAGACGGAATTAAAATAGTTTCTAAGAAAATTGAAGCGGTGAAAATTCACATTCCGAAAAACGTCCCCGAATAACGTCAATTTCTTCGACTAGTTTCATATTATCGGAAGTTCATTTTCAAGTTCGCAGAAACAGCGAAGTGCTTGCATAAACTTACAAGTAAAGTTGTTGCTTGGAGCTGGACAGCAGAGAGTGATCATACTTTTCATGAACTTCGCGACAGTCTTATTCATGCGCCAATTCTGGGATTTCCAGATGAGAATGGCGGCCCATTTATCATTGACACAGATGCTAGTAACAATTCTATTGGATGACATTGTGTGTTATCTTAAATCCAAAACGAAGAAGAAAAAGTAATGCAATTTGCAAGCCGTACTTAAAATAGTCACGAACAGAATTATTGTATTACAAGAAAAGAAATGCTTCCAATTGTATATTTTGTGAAATATTTCAAACATTATTTGTTGGAAAGATAATTCATCTTACGGACTGACCATGATACGATAACAGGGCTTCATAGATTTAAGGATCCCAACGGACACACTTGCAGATGACTGCAGCAACTTGGATCTTACGAATTTAAAATCGTACATCGACCAGGGAAGAAACATTCAAATGCTGACGCAATGTCTTCCGGTAGAAAGCGGAACTGGAAGTAACTTTATCTGTCGCCAATGCAAACGCAACTTAAATGATGTGTACAAAGGTGAGGAAGTGACCGATATTCAGGATTTGCGCTTCAAAAGCGGTGATGAACAGTGACCGAGAACACTTAAAATGCAGTGAATGAAAAAAGACATTCCAGTCATTTAATCGTTTAAATGCTCAAAGTTAATCTAGTGAATGTTCATCACATATGCTTTTGTAATTATGTATTATTATTTAATATATATCATGATTATCCGAATTTTTATTGTATTAATACATGAAGAACATTGAATAACGTGCCTTTATTCAGAACTGTGACAATAATTGTTGTTTAAAACTGCATAATTTTAGACGGCACGGATAATCATTATATTTACTTTTGTCTTAAACTATTTTATTATCTTTTATAACACGCGTACGTAGCTTTCAGTGCTTTTAGTATTTCTTAGACCCTGAATTTAGTTAATTGTTTTTGTTTTTAATTTCCCCAATTTGCATACCCTATCGTTTTGACGGAGGAAGTATAGCTAATTTTTTTATTGTAACATTTTAACCTTAAATACATGACTTAACTTCGAATATTTTGTGTTTTCTGAATAATTTTTATTAGTATCATAAAGCACTGGTATAACACATATTTTTACTCCTCCGAAATGACTTACTTATTTATGCAACTTTTCTCCTCCTCCGATTTTTTCCCGCTTAAATGTAAATACACATGTATTTGTATTGTTGCCAGGCTACTGGAGGAGGGATTTTGTCTCATATAAATATCGCGAACTCACTTTTCTAGAGTCTGAATTATTTTTACAAGCACTCAAGACGTACAAAATTTGATTTTTAACTTTACCATTTCGTACTTTTATCGCGATTATTTCTGTGCCGACATATTTGATATTCATTGTTAATATTCATAATAATCGTGTTTTCCGTTAGGCCAGATTTTTTTTTTTAAATTGGATTACGGATCCAGCGACCGTATTTTTTGCTAATCTAGAAAAAAAAATAAAATCCTTTTTTTTTTTTGGATTTTTTTTTTATTTTCCGGTCCTAGGAATTTATGATCACAAAAAAAAAAAAAAAAAAAATCAAAAATGATTATTTTTGAAACGGTTTCAATTACTTTTGTGGCTAAAAATCCTACGATAAACACCGAGGGCCCGATCGCCATATTTTATAAAACGAGATCGAGATTAATCATGTATTGTATATGAAACACGAAAGTAAAACTTCGGTCGTGATGGAGATGGAATCATCATTTTCTGACAATCCTTGCTCAAATTTACAGTTTTCAAAAGACGGTTATAAGGTCATGAAAGTTTCGGGGACATGGCATAGGGTACCTTTAGTTAGATGAATGTCAGGGCCGGAGGTACATGTACCGTGAAATAAAGTCAAGGGCCTGACACATGACGTTGCCCAATCAGGCAGTAAAGCTATAGTAGAGGCAATTTATTCAGAGCATGAATAGATGTGTCTACTCCTTGTAAAGCACTGTATGAATTCTGGCATAACATTAAGAGAGATGAATTGGACATAAGAGTGGAGGGCCAGAATCTCACCCCCCCCCTCCCTCCAATCAACAATAAAACACAATTACTTGTTTGTTTTTTTAAAGTATAACTAGCATAGACAGATTTAAGCCCCTCCCCCCTTAAAATTTCCAAAGATTACATTTTCTGCTTTTTTTATGACCCCGGAATCAAAGACTCGAGGGCACATAGTTTTTGGCCTGACCGTCTGTTTGTGGGTCTGTCCGAAAACTTTTACATTAGGCATAACTTTTGAATGGAAGGTGGTAGAGCTTTTATATTTCACATGTGTATTCCTTAATTGTCACAAGAATTTTCCATTGATACCAAAAAATTAACCTGATGACCCTGACCTTGATCATTCACATACTTAACAGAAAATGGTGTTTATTAACAAAGATGCCACCGGGGGCCTTCATGTTTCACAAACACAGGCTTTATTGGTTTAGAAATTTTTAAAACTTCTGGCTCTTATAAATTAGAAGTTGTAAAACCTCTGCAACCCTCTTGTTGATTGTCATGATACCATGATGACATGTAAAGATAAAAATAGTGTTCAAGTTAGTAGTACATATCATCAATAGTTTAGGATTCTAAGGAAGGTCACTGTCAAGTGTCAAAACAACAAATGAACGGACAAAGCCATTCTGAGCATAATTTATATCTGTTCAGTGTACATGTATCACTCAAATTTAAGTTGGGTCAGTAAAGGCAGATTGAATTTTTTTTCGGCCTACCGACCCAAAATTTTTGAAAAAAAAAAATCCGTAATCCAATTAAAAAAAAAGTGGCCTTAATAAATTATGCACTTGATACTTGTGATTTCAACCTGGAATTTATCCTGTGCTACAGTGGTTATTTAAATATTCGTCCATCGTTAGTCGGAGACTGTGTCCGTCTGTCAATGCCATGAATATTATAATATAAATGGCGACTGTGTGATTATCCGGATATAAACTGAATATGTTACTGTGCGTAGCAATGGTGCCCGACCGTTCGTCCATCCATGCTACAGTTACTACATACATTGTATCAACTTTGGTTTCGGAACTTTCGTCTGCTAATACTTATATCAACTGCAATGAAAGTGTATCTAACACTTTGAGCAAGCATAACAATGAACTATCTTCATTTAATGTCCCTATTTCTAAATTGGATCTCCAAACACTATATTGCATACCAAAACTGCATAAGTCTCCTTTCAAATTTCGAGTTATTGCTAATTCTAGCAACTGCTCAACTACAATTTTGTCTAGACGTCAGCTCATAAGGTTATTAAAGAGCACAACATAACTAGATATTGTTAAAATGCTCTAAACAGGAACGACCTAAACTTATTTTGGTCGATTAAAAATTCAGGGGATGTAATTGACAAAATGAAATCAGGAAATTTCAAAGCTGATACGATTTCTTCATAGTATTGAGTTGGAACCCTTCGATTTTATTCATACGACTTCTCTAATATGTACACCACACTCCATCATGACAAAATTAATGATCGATTATATAAACTCATGAAATGGTGTTTTGATCGAGAGCGGAAAACATTTGTACATCTGAATCAAATGGTTTCTTTTCCTCAACAGACTACAAGTCATACAAATCATGGATATTTAGGAACCTGTGAAATGCCTTGTCCTTCCTCTTGGATCTTAGATTTAGTGAGGATCTATACAAGTAGATTGTAGGAATTCCTATTCATACTAAATGTGCGCCTCTTGTTGAAGATTTATTTTATACACTTACGAAAAAGGATTTATCGAAAATCTTCAAAAGGAAAGAATTCAATGATTTGAAATATTTCAATAATACTGCTAGGTATCTGGATGATATTCTAACTATTGACAATCCTGCTTTTGAATTATATAAGAATGAAATTTATCCTCAAGAATTAACACTTAACAAAGCAAACGTTACAAAAACAGAAACACCATTTTTGGAGCTAAATATCAAAATTGTAAACGGAATGATTCATACAAGTGTATATGACAAAAGAGTTGATTTCGGATTCAGCATAGTAAATCTCCCCCGGCTTGACGGTGATGTTCCAAGACTACCGTCATGAATACGGCATTTACATATCACAGCTCATCCGGTACGCTAGAGCATGTACTAATATTTTGGATTTTCACAGTAGAAATTTACAAATTACCAAAAATCTTTAGTTTTAGGTCAAGGTTTCCGGTTTCATAAGCTAGTTAAGACTTTCTGGATATTTTACAAAAATAACAGTTAACTTCTTTTAAAATTCGGATCTATACAAGCAACAGAGTACATTACTTTGGGTATTCCACAACCTGCATTTTATGGTGATATGATAAACAAAATTAAAAGGATAAAGATAGACAGCATAACCATCAAAAATGCGTCATAATCATCAAACGCCTTTTCTACCGTAGACATGATCAAAATGTCACCAGACGGACACTTGACCAATCTACAGTCTTTTACCAGCGCATTTCTAAAGACTTGGACTCTGACTGACTGTGACGACGTAACTCCCGACCACCTGTCCTCTCTGTATGTCGGTCGGACTCCTCATACATGAGCTCGCTACAGCCGGCAGAACACGGACTGTATTACGTACGCCCTCTTTTTATATATATTTAGATATTCATCTGTGTTGCTTGGACCTCAACGTTTTGCAGTCTTGTTTGTGTGTGGTTATCTAACAGTGAAGAGGTTGTTGTACATCATAATTGTACGTTCTTCGAGACCTCTAGATGATCGGATAAGTGAGAGAGTTGTGCGCACGTAATCCAGGATAACTACACCATTTGCTACATGTGATGCTTACTCCTCCTGGCACCTGGTCCAACCTCAAGCTGGTCAGGTGTCCGTCGATCCTCAATTTGGTGCTCTATGGTGAGTACTGAGAATATCGCCAGAATCTTTTTAAGCTCATTTGTGTCACACTTATTCCCTTTGCTGTGTGGAGCTCGTAAAAATGTTCCCCGCGAGGGGTTTGACAGTGAGTGTTTTGAATATTTGTTCCTGACATTGTCGCCATAGCACTTTCTATATCGACATTACCTCAGACAGTGCATGTATTTTAAGATATTGTTTTCGTTTTCGTGCGTGAACATAGAAGCGGGTGCGGATAGTCAACAGGGGATGCTTACTACTCCTGGACACCTGGTCCCATCTCTGGCTTGCTAGGGATCCGTTGATATTTAATTTGGTGCTCTACTGTGAGTGCTGTTGAGATTTGAGTGGCAAAGGGCCGTCCAAAATCGGCACCGGTTGCCCATTGATCTCGTTAGTTTATATGTAGTCTTTTGTGTTTGATGTTTATATGGAGTATGTCTCTTTTTCATCTCTTCGCGTGCTCGTCGTTGTGTTTTCGCATTGAGGTTTGGTGTTTTGCCGTTGGTTCTGCAACAGGGTCTGGTTGGAGATTCCCTCCCTTCTTTTTAGTTCAAGTAGGTACAAAATATAAAAAAATGAAACATTCTAATTTTTTTACTACGTCTTATATTCGTCGTTGCGAACAATTATTGCATCATTTCCTCTGATGTCGTCGACATTACCTCGATTTATGTCAACATACCTATACTGTTATTGTTATTTGCAGGGCAATTGCCGTTTCAAAAATTACCCATATGTATTTTATGCAAATGTTGATGGAATTCAAATTTGAAATATTAGACAAATCTCAGAAAAAGAAAAACAAAACGAACACAGGGGTGTCTTATATATTGTTTTCTATTCATTCAGTTTTATCTGTAATATAGGCAATTGAAGTCCGATTGATTTGTAATGAATAACTGATTACTATGTAAGTCGTTCTACTTTATTCGTAGTACTGATTCGAATAATATGATATGATAAGTCTTTTTCTTCTAAGGAGTAAGTAAGTAAGCTGCCAGTCAGTTGTTTGCCTAATGTTAGATGAGGGGCTTAAGACGTCAAGATGGAAGCCCAATGGCCGCTATAAAGAACTATTGCATATTTCGACATTTGCTTATCAAGGATGGTTAGGGGCCTTCTCGGGAACGACCTTCCCGATCAACCGTCTCTTACCTAATAAGTAAATATAACCAGATTCTTTATGTTTCTATTTGGCATTAGAGGCCGATGATGCGTGCAGCCAGAGAGCGCTCACTTTTCTTGAGCATCAAGTCCTGCCTTCGTTCTCGGGTTCGATATCGCCTTTTAGTAGAGACATATATATATATACATGTATGTATATGCATTGCTTCCCGGAATATAAACGGCGGGTGCGGTTAGCCATACCGGGAATGCTTACTCCTCCCGGGCACCTGGTCCCACTTCTAGCTTCCTAGAGGGACCGTCGATGCTAGACTTGGTGCTCTATTGTGAGTGCTGTTGAGATTGTTATTAGGATCTTCTTTATCTCAGTTGATTCACGAACTACGATTGGTATTTCATTGGTATCATTAATACGGTACAAAATATCTACTCACGTTTTTGATATTACGGAAAAGATGTCTTTGATACTTGGCCGAATGCAAAGCTATTTTGATGTTGTATTCTCCAACGCCATAAGTCCAGATTATAAGATTGACCTGCAATGATAGAAAAAAATTCTTAGAAATGTATAGGAGGTATGGCTTTGCACATAGATATCACAAAGGCTGATCAACTCTAACGTCATAGGATATAACTTAATTCAGCAAAAATTTCTTAAGTTGAAGGGTGTGACGGTTGTCTAGAGCGTCTTCCAGTTCAACCAAATCTATATCGGTCTTACTCACCAAAATTTTATCTGAAATGAAGTCATGCCTTCAAAAGTATTGTTCAACTGTGTATTCGCGTAGCGGTATAAACCAAATGTGGATCTTAAAAAATGGATAGGGCTTTCAGAAAACACATCAAATCAACACAGTTGAAAAGAGTACTCTCTATAAAATCGTTTGACTTTTCGAAATTTTACACTGCGATTCCATATACTAAATTGAAAGAGAGACTTTCACAAATTATTAGCTACGCATTTTCGAGAAAAACGGTAATCATGAATTTAAATTCATTGTCGTAAATTACGACGAAACTTACTTTGTAAAAGAGAAATCTGAGTCAAAACAAAGTATATCGAATCAGATGTTGAATTTACTGTTCGATAACATTTTTGGTGGTCTTTTGAGGTAAGGTCTTCCAACAGGTTGTTGGCATTCCTGTGGGTACCAATTGTGACCCGATCCTTGCTGACCTATTTTTTTCAAAAATGACTGTCATATCTTCGGTGTTCATGGGTGTATAATTCTGGTTGGTCACGTGCGAATTCGCGATTCTCGGAAAATTTGCACTTGTCCAACCAGAATTTACACCCATGAACACCAAAATTAAGACAGTTTCTTATATTTACATTTATTCTACTTATCAGTCATTTTATTTGCATGCACTTCGCACATTTCGCCTGTAACAGCGTCAAATGTATTTTAAGGTTGGTAAATTATCCCTACAATCAAAACATGAACGTGACGTCACAATAGCAACCCAAGTTATTGGAATATAATTCTAGTTGCCTAATGGGCGTTTAACATGCGGAATCTACTAGTAATGTAAATATATACTCATACGAAGCTGAAATTATTTAATCCTTGATCTATGGGGACAAAAGACAGTTAGCTCTTTCATTGTAACTTCAACTTCACGTAGAGATACATTGATAATCTACTGACCATCAAAAATCCAAAATTAGCAAATAACCTTCGCGCAATCTATCCCGTTGGAATTGAAGTTAAAGAAAAGACAAGACCGTTCATTCAGCGTCCTATTTGGATATCATGTGTCTTTGACGCGCATGAATATCTCACCCTATGACAAACGTGACGACTTAAATTTCAATATCACAAGTTTTCCTTGTCTGAGTGGCAACATCCCGTCGTCACCAGCATATGGCATTTTCATTTCTCAGTTAATACGTTATGCTCGGGCAAGCTCAATGTACTCAGATTATGTTCTAAGAGCTAGACGGTTTTCAGTCAAGCATCTGAGAAAAGGATACATTTGTTACCGACTAACATTGTCACTGAGGAAGTTCTCTGATCGATATGAGGAAATGGTACCAAACTATGACGTCCCCTTGTCCAGAGTCATAAATGATATTCTGACGTAGACCTTTTGTGCCATAACTCACCAATTTATACGTTTGTCTTCGTGTGTTCTAGCTACCGATTGTGACCTTTCTACCGAATTGTAGCGGCTGGAATTGCATGCAAGCAGGAGATGCTCTTCCTTGGCACCTGATTTCACTCCTTCACTTCTCTTCATATGGTGCTTTTTTTTATTTCTGTTCCACAGGGATTTATCACGCTAATACCGGTTGCTCTTATTACTATATGTGTATATAGTGAATACAGCAACTGGTATCAGCGCGATAAATCCCTGGGTTCTGTTCCCTTGCCTTAGTTCTGGTTTTATTCTGGTTTTGTATGCCCATGGTTAGATGATTTTATGATTAACGAGTTCGTACTTCTTGATAGGGATATGTTTTTTTCCACATATCCTCACATCATTATATGCGCCTTAATGATACGTTAATTTACGTTTGTAATTCATTTGTCAAAATAAGTTAGATTGATTATGTTTCTTAAATGTTTAATTCCAACAGAACTCGATAACAGCATTTAAAGGAAACATAAGACATACCTTAATTTTCAAATTGCAGAGTAGATAAGCAGAACAGGAACACAATTAAAGGGATTATGGACAAATATTATTAAAGAGGACATGACCACTAAATACACAAGACTACAAATCACCTGGTCTCACTTCGGAATGTTGTTCATTCCGGAATCGCAACCGTTCCGATGGGAATTATCAAGATTTGGCCTAGCCTTCTCGACTTTGAGACTGAATAACTTTTCGGTACTTCTTTGATGTTTAAATAAACCAACTTTACAAATGGGCATGCGGTGCTAACACTTTCTATATAGACAGAACCATAGTCAGTGCATGTATTTAATATATTTTCATTTTCGTGCGTGAACATCGACGGCGGGTGCAGCTAGCCAACAGGGGATGCTTACTCCTCCCGGACACCTGGTCCCATCTCTAGCTTGCTAGGGGTCCGTCGATGCTCCATTTGGTGCTCTATTGTGAGTGCTGTTGAGATTATCGTCAGGATCTTCTTTAACTCATTACTAAAGGCTGTTATCTTCCAAGATAGAAGCAAATGATGCAGATGGCACAACTTGTCCAATCATTTAGAATGTTCTTCTAAAGATCTCAAGATGTAGGATAAAGACATGTATAGCTGGAAGTTAAATCTCGAAACCTCTTACACTTCATCATCTTGTCAAAATTTCAGATTTATGTTACATTTGTAATTTTGTCAAATCATATACACTCGTTTCTCCGTGCATTTTCCTAACCCCTTCGCTTATTAAAGTCACAAATGCAAGGACTGCAAACAACTAAGAATCCTACTGATTCGATTTATATACAAACAGTTCGATTTAATGGATTAAGAAACTCGAACTGTATCTACCGTCTGACACTGATCGACAATACCAATTAGTTAGTTAGTTAAGAACAGTATTGATTACATTTTAATCACAATGACAATATATCCATTATTCTATTGAGAAGTTTTCCCAACTCAAATTGTCATTGAGGAATTATTCAAAGGGCTCTACTCTTTTTTTTTACATTTTCCCTTAGGAAGGGAAATGATTTTTATACAAAAGGTAATAGCTAAAAGATGAGCTCATAACGCATCTAAGCGTGTTGGGATATAAGAGATGGAATTTTCAATAATTAGGATATTATCTTACTAAAGTTGGAATGTGATCACTGTGATTACGCACTCAGTCTTATGGAGTTCTGAATCCATTCTGTCAAAATTGGATGGAGCATATCATTGGAACCGTCACGACCCGTTCTATCTCCTAAACTTACCTAACTCAAAATGTGAAGCCATCGAATTTGTCCATTTGTAATGAATATATATATATATATATATAAGCTTAATGGAAGAGTGCTCTATTTTCAAAAGATCGAAGGACCGTTTTTTTCCCATCTCCATCAATATTGTATGGAATACTTGTAAGCTGTTAGGAAGAGGTATTTTAACTCAAGATTTGGCCATCTTGATTAAGGAAGACACATTACAATTTTGAGGACTAAAAAGGGTTAGGGTCACGAGACCCCTAAATCGGGCCTTCATTATTCTATAGAAATTGATATTATAAGAAATACTGATATCTCTCATGTTCATACGCGAAAAGTTTACCCCATTTATGAAAGTAAAAATATATCCAAAGTCCCATTTGACTGTTATAACGTGATGAAGTTAATAAGAAATACTTGATATCTCTCATTAAATTCACGAAATTTCAATGTTAACGAGTTTTAATAAAAAAAAAGAAAATATGACCAAACAAAGTGCTATTTGACTGTAGTGATGTCATGAAGTGACGTCATTTTGACGTAATTGACAAAGTGTGGAGAAAGATTGCTGGAAGATTCGTAATTTATGGAAGAATTCAATGTTGCCACATAAGTTAACTATGATAAAACGTTTATGATAAAAAGATGTAATGATAATTTTAAACATATAAATTGTTCATCTTAGTTATTGCATGCTTCCATTGCTAATCTAATAAAAGTATGTACTTTTTATCATGGTTTTTTTTATCTATTTTCGTATGATTAAAAAAATTCATTTTTTTACGATTAAGACCTGATTTGACCTATATTTAGCTTACTTTTGACATATATGGATAATGACCGATATCCCAAAGCACAGTACAAAATCGATAATTCAGAAAATCATAAAAACGAAGGCATACAAAATCAGGATAAAACAGGAACAAAAGCAAACAAAGAAAAACCTCCACCACAGCGAACTCCCAATATGGGAGTGAGACCAGATGCCAAGGAAGAGTCAGCATCTCCTGCTTGCATGCAGCACCCGTCTCTTCGATTCGGTATCCGGTTAATTCCATTTCGGAAGAAGTATAGTCTGTGGTTGGATTGTTCAAATGATTCAAATGGTCTATGACAGAATATCATCCACTATTCTGAAGAGTGGGGAAGTATAGAGTATGAAGAATTCCATATATCAAACGTAGAACTCCCTCAGGCGGTTACAAAAGTATCCCTAACTAAGAAGCTTATCTGAAAGAAGCCCAGCTCTCAGAACAAAATTATTCTGTTTAAATTCAATAGAAAAATTTGAAATAGAAATTACTTGTTTCTACTTAATTCATAATTCATAACCCTACGACATTTTTGGTGAAAATTTGAGTGTATATGTAGCAATGAAATTGAGCTTGAAACAGATAACATTGAGGGGAACTGAAGGTCAAGTAATAAGGATAACATTAATTTGGAAACAGATATAATATCCCATAATCATAAGAATGGAGAAAAACAATTATTTTAAATCTTGATATTAATTTACATTCATCAAATAAGCTTCACATACTTTTTTCGCTTGAGTGCGTTTACTTTTAATAGCAAATACTAAGCAAACTGTAAATGCTACATACTTGTAAGAATGACCCTGACACACTTTAATTTTCTTTTACGAATGCAATGCTGTTTGCAGAATGTATATAAGCTATAAGCTTGCTAGGGGTCCGTCGATGCTCACTTTGGTGCTCTATCGTGAGTGTTAATGATATTTTCGTCAGGATCTTCTTTATCTCATCTGTATCATACTTATGCCCTTTTCCGTGTGGAGCTCATTAAAATATTCCCCCGGAAGGGTTTGGCAGTAAATGTATTGAATGTTTTTCCATGACATGGTCGCCATAGCACTTTCTATATAGACATAACCTCAGACAATGCTTGTTTTGTAGATATGTTTTTCATTTTCGTGCATGAACATCGACAGTGGGTGCGGATAACCAAACAAGCGATGCTTACTCCTTCCGGACACCTGGTCCCCATTCTAGCTTGCTAGGGGTCCGTCGATGCTCACTTTGGTGCTCTATTGTAAGTGTTGTTGAGATTGTCGTCAGACTCTTCTATATCTCATTTATTGTTTAAGTAGAAAAGAACAAAAAACATATTGCTTTTAGATTGCGATTGATTGGCTGTCGATATCACTAAACAAAACGTTTTGAACTAATTTGTAAATAGATACGTACGTATTGACATTCATCGAATTTGAAGTTTTCATAGAACTATTGCAACGGGTATTGCATGCAAACAAGAGTCGCTGACTCTCCCCAAGCACCTGGCGTCACGTTAGAATATTTATTTTATTCCAAGCTTCTCAACTGTTCCAAGGAAAATTCATTTTGCATTACCTTCTCTACTTTGACACTGAATAACTGATTGGTAAGTCTTCGATCTTTATTACATTAAATGATGCTTATAGATTTAGCAAAGTAAGTTTAATAAAATTTAAAAAAATAGATTTCCCTTGGTTTGACGGTGATTTTCCCAGACTATCGACATACGACATTAACATGCATTTGATATATTCATTTTCGTGCGTGAACATGGACGGCGGGTGCGGCTAGACAAACAGGGGATGCTTACTCCTACCGGGCTCTATTTTGAGTGCTGTTGATATTATCGTCAGGATCTTCATTAACTCTTACATATCACAGCTCGACCGGCATGCTAAAGCATGCACAAATGTTTTGGATTTTTGAATTAGAAATTACCAAGATACATCCATGCCATGGTATTTCATACCTAGTTTTGATTTTCTGACATTTTTTCTAAAGTTCGGACTTATACATGCAACAGAGTATATTATTTTGTACATCATAATCTGCCATTTATGTTCACATGATAATCAAATTCCGAAGGATCAAAGAAAGACAGCGTAACCATCGAAAATCCGTCAGAATAATTTTACGTCTTTTATACAATGGATATGATCCTAATGATACCATACAGACACTCAGCATGGTACGGCCAATTTACAGCCTTGCAACAGCGCATACTTGCACGCTGACTGACTGTGACGACGGGACTCAACGCCGTACCCTGTCCTAACCTCTTTATAGAAGACAGGGCTCCGACCACCTGTCTTCTCTGAATGCCAGTCGAACGCCTCGTATAACATGCATTTCGATTGCAATTACATGTATACGTTCTTCCAGATCTTTGCGTGACCGGTAAAGTTTGAGGGATATGCGCATCTAATACACACCATTTGATACTTGTATGGTAGATGGCCGTCCTAATTCGGCACCGATTGCCCATTGGTCTCACTGGTTTATGTGTACTATTTTGTGTTATAAATTCTATGTCGTATGACTGTTGTACGTCTCTTACTGTGCTTGTCTACTTTGTGTTTTTACATTAGATATTTTTGTGCTTTGCTTTTGGTACTTCAAGTGATCCGGTAAGCCATAGCGTGCACTAATATTCCTGATTTGCACAGGAGAAATTTACATATTATCAAAAAACTTTTAGGTCAAGGTTTCCGCTTTCATAGATTTGTTTAAAAAATCTTGAAATCTTACAAAAACTACTCTGTGATTTTTTTATACCTTGAACAGAGTATAAACTATGGGAATTTCAAACCTGTCTTTTATTGTAACATAATAAAGAAAGTTAGAAGGATTTAAAGAATTTTGATAGAAAATGCGTCAGAATCACGCATTTTGCGCCGTGGATATGAACCTGTGACCAAACGGACAGTCGGCACAGTACAGTAGTTGACCAATCTACAGCATTGTTTCAACGCATTCTTAAGATTTGCACTCTCATTGATTTTTACATTAAGACTCCATAGGAGAACCCTGTTAAAAACTCTTAAAACAAGACAGGGATCTAACAACCTGTCTTCTTTAAATGTCAGTCGGCCTCCTCAGGTGATAACATGCATGAGTTTGTTCCAGCCGCTATAGCACGGACTGTTTTCGAATGCCCATTAGAAATAAATATTAATTTATAAATTCATTAGTGTTTTGCTTGGTCCCTGCGTTTCGCTGTCTTGTATGGTAACTTACAGTGAAGTGTTCATTATACAAAACAATGTGCGTTCTAACGAAGCAACTGGCCGTCCTTAGTCGGCATGGATTGTGCAGTGGTATAATTGGTTTATATGTAGTATTTTGTGTTTGGTGCTCGATAAGAATGATTTACCTTTTTGTCTGTCATAAGCTGCCTTTCACATGAGAAACATTCCTCTGTCTGCCATTTTGGAGTACCCATTGAGTAAAAAGATCGAGGAATATCAATTGACCAAACAGAGCTGGCGCTCTTCTGCACTGTATATCTGATTGACAAAGGATAGCTACCGATTCTATAAGATGGACTTGTAAGAACTGTTCTACTTAAATTCCTTGCGACAATATCGATAACTCTTCCTTCATCTAAAAAAAATATTATTGTGTATGTTAAGGTTAGCCATTTGTTATTATTTTAGATGAGAGTACATCTCTTGCCTGAAGGGTTTCTTTTCCGCCACAGATTACAAATGATACAAATCATGGACATGTGGTGACCTGTATATTGCCTTGTCATTCATTTTGGACAACATTTATGTAAGATTTGGTGAGAAACTCTACAAGCAGGTTGTAGAGATTCCTATGGGTACTAATTGTGCGCCTCTTGTTGCAATTTTTTTATACACGTATGAAAAGAAATTTATCCAAAATCTTGAAAAGGAAAGAAAAATATGATTTGAAATGTTTCATTGGTGCTTCTAGGTACCTAGGTGATATTCTTACCATCGACAATCCTGTTTTTAAAAAGTATGAAAATGTTTTTTATCAACAAGAATTGATTCTATACAAGGCAAACGTTGCAAACACAGAAACACAATTTTTTTACCTAAATGTAAAAATTGTTAATGGAGAGATTCAAACAAGTGGGTATGACAAAAGAAATGGTTTTGGATTCAACATGATGAATTTCTCCTGACTTGACGGTGATGTCAAACTTCAACCAAAAAGTAAGAAAATAGTCATTCGCCTGCTTAACCGAGGATTTGATCCTAAAGTCATCACAAAACAAAGGAGAGAATCTCGAACAACACCAGGTTGTAGCACCCACAGCAAAACCCCAAAACACCCAATGCAAAAACACAAAGCAGACAAGCACAAAGGGACACGTAAGGAACAAGGAACGTCAACGCACAACATAGAAACATCAAACACAAAGGACACAAAAACACTGAGCATGGTATTTGACCAATCTACAGTTTGTACCAGTGTTCTTTCCAACGTTGCACACTGGTCAACCGTGACGACGGAAATCAATGATGGGCCTTGTTAAAATCTCGTCAGAGGAGACTTGGTCTTGATTTTCTGTCCTATCCGAAATTTGTCATCTTACATTACCTGCAGTGTGAACGGGCAAACGTTCAATGCCCAATTAGAAAATGACATCAATTGATCAAGTGAGGATGTAGTGTATGACTTGTGTTAACCTGAAATGTCAGGGCATGTGTAGCGCAGTACTTCGGTGAGACGGGACAACCCCTGAAATCTCGCTTTAGAAATAATTCCTACAAAATTAGATATTCACGTAACAAAAAATATAGAAATTTTCTGAATAAACATTTTGTGCAATCTAACCATTCTCTTTCTGATTTTACAATCACCCAAGTGCAATCTTTTCTCGAACAAAATCAGCAAAGTTACACTAACATTAAAAAACGCAGTCTGCAGGCAGAATATACCAGGATCACGAAACTGCAAACTGCCTATCCTCTAGGACTTAATGATCATATTTATGGACTGGGAAATATTTCTTCATCCTCCACTAATATTAATGTATTTTCTATCAGGCCCAGAATTAAAGGGAAACACAGATCACACGGAAAACGGCGCAACAGAAATTAAGAAGACAATCTTGAATCAATCGTACGCTAGACGATACACTTATCATACACTTATCATAGTACGTAATAACGGAAGGCATAAACTACTCACGCACTGTCTTCGATTCCGGCTGTTAAACTCAAATCTGTCTTGGGTGAGGCTCTACCGGCGTATTACAAAAATACGGACTGATTCAGACTTAACATCATCGTTAGCTTTTGTTTCAATAAACTTTATCCGGCCATAAAAAGTATTCAACCGAAAAGGAGATTCATCAAATTGAGTTTATAAACAAAACATTTGAACTTTTAAACATCTCGAATATATTCCGAGATCATCGTGTTCAAAGCAAAATACCTCAGTATTTCGAAAATTAATAACCCCCTACTATCTGTTATGAATATAAAAAACCAGTACGAAGTTTCATTTTTAATCACAATAAAGTCACCTCTGATGTTAATGTTAATGAATCATGTCCTACGTCACGCGAATGCGCTAGCTTTGCATATCTTTACGAACCAGCTGGTCATACATTTGAATAATCACTGGAGATCTGTCCATCATTCAAGACTCGAGGCTTCGCAGTCTTCTAAAGAAGAGGCCAAAGTATAAAATTCCTTCCAAGATAGATTTAATTAAATATCGGGAAGTGCTATATGAGGCGTTAGAAGTTTACAGACGAAAATGGCGTAAGTCAGAAGGAGTCCGACCACTTTCTCTCAATGACTGGAAAAACATAATTTTAGACATTTTAGATATCCGAATTGACAATTTTTCAAAATAATTCTCAACTTGATTCGGAAGCACCGTCAAAATCGGCTAAATTTTATAAATATAAACTTCAGGATTTTGCACAGCAAGTATGCCTTTGCTCCGGCGGACAAGGCAGCAAACAACACTATAATCATTTGAAAGCGCTATTACATATCAGTTTTACTTTCGGAACTTTCTACCACCAACACTTATATATTAAATTCAATGTAACTATCGCTTCCATTTTACAAAAGCATCTGGATGAAATTTCTTCATTTCAACTCCGTATTTCGAAATCAGACGTACCATCTATTTACTGTCTGCTCAAACTACATAAGTCTCCTTACAAAACAAGGGAGGGGATCTCCAACAACATCAGATTGCAGCACCCACAGCAAAACCCCAAAACACTCAATGCAAAAACACAAAGCAGACAAGCACAGAAAGAGACATCAAACACAAAGGACTACACATAAAACAACGAGACCAATGGGCAACCGTTGCCGACTTAGGACGGCCATCTGTCACGAAAATAGCAGAAGGTGTGGTTATCCTGGATTACTTGCGCACAACCTACCCAGAGGTCTCGAAGAACGTACAATTGTGGTGTAAAACAACCTCGACACTGTCAGATGACCACACACAAACAAGACCGCAAAACGCAGGGGCCCAAGCAACACAGATGGATATGTAAATGTATATAAAAAAGAAGGCGTACGTAATGCAATCTGTGCTCTGCCACCGCGAGCTCATGTATGTTATCACCCGAGGAATCTGACATTCAGAGAGGACAGGTGGTCGGGACTTTGTCTTCTCTAAGGAGGTTTGGACAGGGCTCGTCATGGAGTCCCGTCGTCACCGCCAGTCAGAGTGCAAGTTTTAAGAATGCGCTGGTACAAGACTGTAGATTGGTCAAGTACCAAGTCTAGTGTCCGTCTGGTGACATTCGGTACATATCCACGGTATAAAAGGCGTTTAATGATTCTGACGCATTTTCGATAGTGATGTCGTCTATCTCTGATCCTTCTTATCTTGTTAATCATGTCACCGTAAAATGCAGGTTGTTGAAATTTACAAATTACCAAGAGACTTTTAGGACAAGGTTTTCGCTTTCACAAAGTAGTAAAGACTTTCTGAAAATGTTACAAACATTATCGTCAACTTCTTTGGAATTTCGGATCAATACAGGCAACAGAGTATATTACGTTGGGTATTTCACAACCTGCATTTTATGGTGACATAATTAACAAGATAAGAAGGATAAAAGATAGACAACGTAACTATCGGAAATGCGTCAGAATCATCAAACACCTTTTATACCGAGGATATGATCCTAATGTCGCCAGACGGACACTGGGCTTGGTACTTGACCATTCTACAGTCTTGTACCAGCGCATTCATGAAGCTTACACTCTAATTGACTGTGACGACGGGACTCCATGACTTCTCTTTAGAGAAGACAGGGTCCTGATCACCTGTCCTCTCTGAATGTTAGTCGGACTCCTCGGGTGATAACATACATGCCCTCGAGGCAGAAGAGCACGGATTGTATTGCGTATGCCCTCTTTAAATATCCATTTACATATCCATCTATGTTGCCTCGGCCCCTGCGTTTAGCAGTCTTGTTTGTGTGTGGTCATCTGAGAGTGAGGAGGTTGTTTTACGCCACAATTGTACGTTCTTCGATACCTCTGGGTAATCGGAAAAGTTGAAGGGTTGTGCGCACGTATTCCCATATAACCACACCTTCTGCTATTTCCATGGAAGACGGTTGTCCTAAGTCGGCACAGGTTGCCTATTGGTCTCGTTGGTTTATGTGTAGTCTTTTGTGTTTGATGTTTCTATGTTGCGCGTTGACATTCCTTGTCCTTTTTATGTATCTTCCTGGGCTTGTCTGCTCCGTGTTTTTGCATTGAGTGTTCTGAGGTTTTGCTGTGGGTGCTGCAACCTGGTGTTGTTGGAGATCCCCCCTTTGTTTTGCTCAACATTTAAGCTAAATGATAACGATATTTCTAATTTATTTTGTATATATATCATATGAGTTAAAGATGATCCTGGCGACAATCTCAACAGCACTCACAATAGAGCACCAAATTGAGCATCGACGGACCCCTAAGCAAGCTAGAGTCTGGGACCAGGTGCCCGGGAGGAGCGAGCATCCCCTGTTGGCTAGCCGCACTCGCCGTCGATGTTCATGCACGAAAATGAAAACTATATAATATTATAAAATACTTGCACTGTCTGATGTCATGTCTATATAGAAAGTGCCATGGCGACCATGTCAGGGAAAATATTCAAAACACTTACTGTCAAACCCCTCTCGGGGATCTTTTTACGAGCTCCACGCTGCAAAGGGCATAAGTGTGACACAAATGAATTAAAGAAGATCCTGACAACAATCTCAACAGCACTCAGCTGCAAAGGGCATAAGTGTGACACAAATGAGTTAAAGAAGATCTAGTCATGCCTCTATTTAATACTTTAGATTATTACAAGTCTAAAAGAGAATCAGTTAGAAATTTGCTCTAAACTATTATACACAAGAAAATGTTTCGCAGTAATTTCTACAAATTTTGAAATGGAGATACTAATTTCGGACTATTCGGATTTCTCTCATCTAGTTGTAGTAGACATTGAATTTTGTTTTACTTGTTGGATATTTTTGACAAAATCTGTTAATAGGAAAAGCTGATTGGTACATGTTAGTTGAAAGGATTAAATATGACCAAACATGTACAAAATATGAATGAAACAATGACTAAAAGGTTTCTGAGATATCGTAGCAGAAAACACAATTTTTGCTCATTGAAACTAAGATAACACTATAGCTTATCCTCCAAAACGGTACTTCAGGATAATATTTTAAATGACCTTCCAAAAAGAGAACATTTATTTATTAGTATTGCTTTTTTCTCATTTTCCGGTAATTCATGAGCAAAAACCTACATTCTTACCCAAAAGTATTCCTTAAAGTCGTTGGGGAACGTAACTGTTCTGTTTTCATGTTTACATACTTTTCTCAAATTTCTAAGCCTGGGTCCTATAGCATCATATCCCAGCCATTTTGCTATGTCTTTCGGTATATTAGGATATAATTATCACAGATTTTTGTCATATTACATTGTTTACATTGAGATCACTGACGAGGGTTTATTACACGAAGCGTGCATGTCTGGTCCATGTTGTAAATTTATCGGCTCTGAAATAATACTCATGAATTTGAAGACGTTTTAAAAAAAAAAACATTTGTACCACTTGGTTAGTGTCACTGCTGGTGGACCAAGAGCCCGCGAGGGCACATGTAGCCGAGTTCGATCAATTTCGGTTGGTCGTTTCTTGAAACGCATTTGAAAATTTATGTTTACAAAATTTTCTCAAATTACTAAAACCTGGGTCCTGTAGCATCATTTCCCAGCCATTTTGCTATGTCTTTCGGTATATTTAGGACATAATTTGCACAGATTTTAGTCATATCACATTGTTTAGATTGAGGATCACTGACGAGGGTTCATAACCCGAAACGTGCATGTCTGGTCCATGCTGTAAATTTAACTGCTCTAAAATGATGCTAAAGAATTTGAAGACGTTAAACATTTAGCCAGCAAATATATCCCGCAGAGATTTCCAAAGTTCAACGTCGCGTAACTCGCTTAGTTCTTAACAGATTGGAATGAAATTGGTATCTATGGAACCTGAAATATCGTTTATGAATGTTTATACCAAACATTACGTTTGATTATGGGCATAATAATAATTCAAATCTGACAAATATGTAAACACGGCTTATTTTTGTTGGAATGCGTAAATTGTCTACCTAGCGACGTTGCTAACATATATTTCATTCGGCATCCCACAAAAAGGTCAATCAGCACTAGTACTTTGCTTCTGCAATGAAAGTGTAAATTTGTTTATGATTATAATGATATCATTTTTTAAGTTACAACACTTTACCTGTAGTTTCGTGTTAAGAAAACCGCAACTCATATCGAAAATTTGTGAAACATCTTGATTTAAGGGTAAATGTTGTCGGGAAAAGACATTCGGGGAAAAATACATGAGCTAATGAGTTAGAGATTAAACTCTCTTAAATCTAAAAATGTCCTATATCAACAGTAGCATTATTTATTTCTGAAATCGAGGGAGTCAATAAAATATCTCTAACCTTCCGCAACGTCAGCTAAGAAACGAAAGTATTTTTACAACGTCATTCTCATTTGTTTCAAGGCTCATTACGAAAAATAAAATAAAAATAAAAATTGAATTACAAAATAATGACATGCCATTTCATGCTATTTCGTGCAGATAAAAAATGAAAACTAGAAAAAAGCGATCGGACAGTCCTCGTTATTTGTGTAAAGGCGGAGTGAGTTTACGCTATGTCAAAATAACACACGAGTGAGACCCAACAAGTGGACTTAGATTCTAACGTGGATCCCTTTGATAAAAGCAAACAATAGTTAAGACTGCAACTGATTTCATTTCTGATTAAATTAATATTGATACCTTCCGATCAGCATTCTATCATTTTATCCGGTATAAATATGTACGTATATATATGATGATTGTACATGTACATACATTTTACAAAAAAATACGCCTCAAAGAACTGATGAGTATCTATTATGTATAATCAAGGAATTAAGAGTACTATTATGATATAAAAATGCGTTTATAGATGTAATCTACAATATCAATCCCTCAAAAAGATTCGCCGTAAGTTTATATCTATAACAAACACAACATTAGCTTAATGAATGCGTTATGTCAATTGACTGTAAACATGGCGTCGCTAATGTTGCACAAACGTCAAAATTAAAGGAGTGTAAATGATGCCATTTTAGTCAAAATTTCAGAAAAACTAATCCATCTGTTGGCTTATTTCATTTTACAATATTCAATAAATAGTCTCATCTCTAAACGATTAAATTTAAAGAAAATAATTTTGTCCCGTTTTCGAGAAAATACTAAAATATGGAAAATTGCTGCCTTATTCTTGATCTTTTTCGACCGTCAAGTAGTGTATTCTGGAGTTCAATCCAGCGGGGTGATATCAGTAAGTTCATGAAATGAAATATATATTGAGATTGCGGACTAGAAACTTGATAATAAAGATTTTTCGGACTCATGCTTACCTTCAGAATTTAAATCCGTCCGATATTTACTTAACTATACGCTGTTAAAAACATACACGCGTAATTAAGGAAACGTAAGTTTTTATGATGATAATACGCTGCACCTAGCTGTGTTCGACGTAAAACAGCAAAAAATAAAATTATCTTCTGAATATTTTTATTATTTGAAATTAATTTGTATGTCATGGGAAATGTGTGTATACATTCTTAAAAAGATTTTTTGTCCCGTTCTTGAGAAAAGTAAAAATTCCGTTAATTTACGATTTCCGATACTTACGCAAATAGGTAAAAATCATAGCTTCTTCCATATCTGACGAACTATGTGGATTGTTCTCGTTTTATACATAATTTACGAGGTTCCGGTGTATTTTCTTTATTTTTGCCGAATTTGGCGTCATCTTTGTTAAGCGCGACGATGGATTTAAGCTAAAAACGCAACAAGTACGGGTATTTCTCAAGCCGTATATGCGACGTCATAACTCGTGTCCTTTATACCCGATTAAAACAGCATAATTTGACATTCTCTACACATACCGCTATATTGTTTTTGAATTCTTTTATGGTTTTCGAGATATTCCGGAAAAAAAACATGACGCGAGGGGAATGATAGTAACTGTTTTGAATATTTTTCCCTGACATGGTCGCCATAGCACTTTCTTATAGACACAACCTAAGACAGTGCAGTGCATGTATTTTAAATTTGGTTTTCATTTTCGTGCATGAACATCGACGGCGGGTTTGGCTAGCCAACAGAGGTTGCTTACTCTTCCCGGGCACCTGGTCCCACCTCTGGCTTGCTAAAGGTCCGTCGATGCTCAATTTGGTGCTCTATTGTGAGTGCTGTTGATATTATCGTCAGGATCGTCTTTAAATATAACGCATCATATCCCACCCATCCTGCTACGTCTTTCGGTACCCTTTTTCGACATAATAACTTTCATACTTTTTTGGTATATTACATTGTTTAGATGTAGGATTTAGGATCACTGATGAGGGTTAAGTACCTGAAACGTGCATGTCTGGTCCATGTTGCCAATTTATTTGTTCTTAAATGATGCTATTCAATTTGAAGACGCGTACATTTATACCACTTGGTGAGTGTCACTGCTGGTGGACCAGGAGTTCCCGAGGGCACATGTAGCCAAGTTCGATCAATTTCGGTTGATCGTTTCTTCAACGCAATCTAAAATTCTGTTATCAAAATTTCTTGAAATTTCTAAATAGTGGGTCCTGTAGCATCATATCCCACCCATCCTGCTACGTCTTTCGGTACCCTTTTTCGACATAATAACTTTCATACTTTTTTGGTATATTACATTGTTTAGATGTAGGATTTAGGATCACTGATGAGGGTTAAGTACCCGAAACGTGCATGTCTGGTCCACGTTGCCAATTTATTTGTTCTTAAATGATGCTATTTAATTTGAAGACGCGTACATTTATACCACTTGGTGAGTGTCACTGCTGGTGGACCAGGAGTTCCCGAGGGCACATGTAGCCAAGTTCGATCAATTTCGGTTGATCGTTTCTTCAACGCAATCTAAAATTCTGTTATCAAAATTTCTTGAAATTTCTAAATAGTGGGTCCTGTAGCATCATATCCCACCCATCCTGCTACGTCTTTCGGTACCCTTTTTCGACATAATAACTTTCATACTTTTTTGGTATATTACATTGTTTAGATGTAGGATTTAGGATCACTGATGAGGGTTAAGTACCCGAAACGTGCATGTCTGGTCCACGTTGCCAATTTATTTGTTCTTAAATGATGCTATTCAATTTGAAGACGCGTACATTTAACTCATTCATGTACCCAACGACCTTAATACAGTGACATTAAGATGGTTCAATAACTTAATATTTCAGGCGGGGATTACTTGTGTCACACTTATGCCTTTCGCGGTGAGGAGCTCGTGAAAAATTTCCCCGCGAAGGTTTGACCGTAAGTGCTTTAAATGCCTTTCCCTCACATGGTTGCCATAGCGCTTTCTATATAGACATAGCATCAGACAGTGCATATTTTGTAGATATTGCTTTCATTTTCGTGGCTGACTTTCGACGGCGGATGCGGCTAGCCAAACAGGGGATGCTTACTCCTTCCGGATAGATTATCCTACCTCTAGCTTCCTAGGGGTCCGTCTGTGCTCAATTTGGTGCTTTATTGTGAGTGCTGTTGAGATTGTTGTCAGGATCTTCTTACTCTCATTTTTGACAACGGTTACTATGCATTGTCGAAGCAAAGTTAATGCTTACCGGTAGGAAAAAGTTCTATTTCTTTTGATGAATTTCTATCTGAGAAAAGGTCCAGTTACATGTAGATATTCAGAGGGGTATATTTAAATTTACCTTCTGATGTCCAACTTTTGACTGATGCATTAGATCGGATGGTCCATCCACAAAATGACGTTTTGAAATCACAACTGAGTGGTCTGATGGACGATTTGATATCTGTATAAAAACCAATTGGAGTGAATACAATTAAGCCGTTCCTCTTTTTTCCCCTTTTTGTGATTAATATTTCATATTACATTTACCTTTAACATCATTTTAATTAACAATTTTTCTAGACGCTTTGCTATATTGTGCCATTAATTCATATACTAGTATTCTAGCTACAACAATTAACATACGTTTACTGTTTATTTAATATGAAAGAAGGGAGGAGATCTCCAACAAGACCCCGTTGCAGCATCAACAGCAGAACACCAAAACACCCGATGCAAAAACACAAAAGACGAGTACAGCACGATACGGAAAAGAGACACACGACATGTAAACATCAAACACAAAAGACTACACATAAACCAACGAGACCAATGGGCAACCGGTGCCGACTTTGGACGCAAGTAGCAAATGGTGTGGTTATCCTGGATTACGTGCGCACAACCCTCTCACTTCTTCAATTACCCAGAGGTCTCGAAGAACGTACAGTTGTGGTGTAAAACAACCTTCCTCGCTGTAAGATGACATCACACAAACAAGACCGCGAAACACAGATGAATATGTAAATGGATATAAAAAGAGGGCAGGCGTAATACAGTCCGTGCTCTACCGGCTGTAGCGAGCTCATGTATGTAATCACCCGAGGAATCCGACTGACATTCAGAGAGGACAAATGGTCGGGCCCTGTCTTCTCTAAAGAGGTTTGGACAGGGCCCGTCACGGAGTCCCGTCGTCACAGTCAGTCAGAGTGCAAGTCTCAAGGATGATGAAGGTAAGTTGTTCGCTAAGTAAAAGTTATGAAATCTCTTTAACAACATGTAGAGATTATCCGGTAGTTTAACATTATTGGTCTATCCTCATATTTGTATATCAGTTTGAAATATCGATTCAATATTATCTATTAGATGAAAAAGCAAATGAATGATAAACTTACCACAAAAACTTTGGTGACAGTACTGCCTTGTATTATTCTGTTCGCAAACATATCTATTTCCTTCAATCACTTTGCATTCCGTTGAACATGTTTTCCCATCCTTTGTTAATCTTCTACATTCATCTTCTGGACCTCCACTTAATCTGTGTCTCTGTAGACATCTTATGTTCAGATAATCTAGGATAAATACAATGGAACAATGCTGTTAATTTCTAAAGCAAGTCTTTTATCGTTTCTAGAAGGCTATTATTCCCTATGGAATTATTCACGAAGTCTCACGGCGATTCTCGTATCTTTTATTTCCATGCTTTTAAAATATTTTCTTCTTATTGAATACAATTTGATGAATTATTAAACATCAACAAAATTTCCCTCAGACAAACTCTCTGGCTACATCTTTGAGAATAATCAAGGGTACCTGTATGTTGAGAACTGCATATATTTTTAGAGGTCTCTATACTAAATGAAATGTTTTACATTCATTTCTCTCTAAATATCTGACTTCGGTTGATTTTTTTTTTTTTTGCTCTTACCGCAGTCATACTCGTCACTCTCGTCTTCACAGTCTACAGTCATATCGTGAATTTTATCAACAGATATACACCTGCCATCGTAGCATTGAAACTCGTCGCTTCTGCATGTATCTACAAACATTTATAGATTGTTATCATTTCAGATTGCTTAAGAAACGGATTCTTGTCACAAACTGTCTAATAACTGGCTAATAAATGTCACTTAAGAAACTAAAAAACAAAAAGACATATCACAGCACACGACATGCGTTTAAAGTCGTTCGATATACCTACGAAACGTAACTCTAGCCAGCATATATATATCTTAGAGGTTTCAAGAACTCCACGTCGCGTATTTCGCTTATTTCTGAACAGATTGAAATGAAATTGGTATCTGTATTGGAATCAGAAAGATCTTTTCTGAATGTTTAAACAAAAAATTATGTTTGATTATGAGCATAATAATTATTAAAAACCGTCAAATGTGTAAAACGGCTTATTTTGGCGCGATGCGTAAATTGTCTTCTTGTTACTAACATGCATTTCATTGGGCATCCCACGAAAAGTTCAATAAGCACTAGTACTTTGTTTTTACAGTGAAATATTGAACGGCTACAGCATCGACCAAACATGCACTTTTCGGGTACTCAACCCTCGTCAGCTGATCCTAAATATAATGATATTATTTTCAAGTTTGAACACTTTATCTGTAGTTTCGTGTCAAGAAAGGAGCAAATTATATCGAAAATTTATGAAACATCTCAATTTCACGGGAAATGTGATCGAGAAAAGTTATTCGGAGGAAAATATATGAACAAATGAGTTAGAGTGTAAGCTCTCCTTAATCTAGAAATGTTCTATGTCAACAGTAGCTTTATTTGTTTAAAAAAAATGAGAATAACATGCAAAAATTTGCAGAATATCCATGTTATTGACAATATTTTGTTGATTTATGCACATGATTTATATATTTTCCTATTCAATGTATTATTGTTTTTTGGATGACATGATTTTATTACATCAACATGAAGAGTACATGTAGTATATAGTATGTGTATTTTTATAAGGAGAAATGTCGACTAGATTTTGAATATTTGTTAAAGTATATGAAACACAAAGATCAAGAGTTAAAAAAGGCGTTAAAAATGAATTGCAACGTTTATTTTACACATTTAAAAATGTTACTATAAACTCACGATTAAAATGATGTATCACTCAGAAATCCAATTCAAGGCATTTTGTCAATATCCGTTGTATATTTTATCTAATTTGACGACGTTGTTATTACAGTTTCGAGCATACGAACGGCGCAAAAATATGTCGTGTAGGTAGCATTCTATGCCTACTTTGTGACGTTATTACTCAGGAAAACCAAATTCATTAATGGGTATAATTAGTTTTTAGAATATGTATAAATCATGTCAAAACATTATCGTTTTACGGAAAACGTAACTTCGATATTATGCCTGTACCGAACGACCTGAAATCCATTAGTCGGACACACGTACATATCTTACACTCACACATGCTTGTCAGAACATGCATTGTACAGGAAGATCGAAAAGATATAACTCGCATACGTGTAGGAATATTTTCTCTATAAAATGAGACAAAGCATATCCCATGTAGGGCTAGACCTGGAGCCTAGGTAGATTCAGCATCTTACTGTTTGCATGTACCATCCGCTGCTTCAAAAGCCTATACGGAATTGTAAAGAAAAACACGTACGTCACTTCCAAAGGTTCGAAATTACACGGTTAGAAGTGAGTTCCCTGGTTACATATATAGTAAATTGCTGAGTATTGTAGATGGTACAAATGAAACGATTAAATGAATTAAGTTTTATAGATGAACGTAAACCTACTTTAAGGAGATAAAAAGATCCTGACGACATTCTCAACAACACTCACAATGGAGCACCAAATTGAGTATCGTCGGACCCTTAGCAAGCTAGAGGTGGGACCAGAAGCCCGGGAGTTGTAAGAATCCTCTGTATTTCTTACTGCACCTACCGCCGATTTTCACACATGAAAATGAATACAAATACGCACAACACATGCACTGTTTGAGATAATGTCTATAAAGAAAGTGTTATGGCGACCATGTCAGAGAAACCCTCACTGCGAACTTTTTTATGAGCCCCACAGGACAAAGGGTATAAGTGTGACACAAATGAAATAAAGAAGATATAGTCGACAATCTCAAGAACATGCACAATTCAGCATCGAACGGACCCCTAGCAGCCTAAGTGTGGGACTATGTGTCAAGGGGAGTAAGTACCCCCTGTATGGTTAGCCAGCATCCGCCGCTCACGCGCTAGCATGAGTAGAAAATATGTTTAAGACATGCACTGTCTGAGGTAATGTCTATATGGAACATGTAGAAAGTGCTGTAGTGACAATGTCAGAGAAAAGATTACAGATACATAGACGACGTGCTGTCCATCAATATCCAAAATTCGCGGATTACCTCAGCAGAGCCTATCCTTTGGAGCTTGAAGTCAAAGAAACTACAGAGACAAATAATTTAGCATCCTATCTAAAAATAATGTTGTCCTACGACACTGATGGTCACATGATCACCTCACTCTATGACAAACGTGACAACTTCAATTTCAACATCACAAACTTTCCTTTTATGAGTAGCAACATCCCGTCATCGCCAGCTTATGGCGTATTTATCTCTCAGTTGATACGCTATGCCAGAGTAAGTACTAAATATACAGATTTTGTTATGAGAGCTAGGCGTCTTTCAGATAAGCTTCTTCTTAGTCAGGGATACGTTTGTGACCGACTTACCTCGTCACTGAGGAAGTTCTACGGTCAAAATGGGGAACACGTCATACATTATGATGTCCCACTCTCCAGAATGGGGAACGATTATTCTGTCTTAGACCATATTTGTCATGCAAACATCACTGTCAAATCCCTCGCTGGGAACTTTTTTTACGATCTCCACACAGCAAACGGCAATATTATGATACAAATGAGATAGAGAAGATCCTGCCGACAACTTCGATGCCAGGGCAGGAGGGGGGTTATAGAAAGAGGGAGGGAATCTCCTATAACACCCGGTTGCAGCACCACCAAAAGAAAAAGAGCAGATACGAACAGAAAGAGACACTAAAGGGACAAGGAACATCGAATCACATCATAGAAACATCAATTTCAAACGAGGCAAATGGGCAATCGGTGCCGACTTAGGACGGTCATCTGCTTCGCCAGTTACAGAAGTTCAGGTTATCCGGATTATTATCGCATCACCCTCCCATTTCTCCGATTAACCAGAGGTCTATTGTGATGTAACCTAACCTCCTTACTGTAAGATTACCATACAAACATACAACATGATACAGAGGCAAAGAAACACACAGATGAATATGTTAATTTATGTTAAAAAACCCAGAAGGTGTACGAAATACAGTCTTAGCTCAGCCGGATATGGCGATCTCATGCATGTCATCACCCAAGGGGTCTGACTGACATTCAGAGACGACCGCTTGTCGGGGTCCTGTCTTCTCTGAAAAGGTTTGGACAGGACCCGCCATGGAGTCTTGTCGTCAGAGTTAGTCAGAGTGAAATTCCTTAGAATGTGCTGGTACAAGGCTGTAGATTGATCCAGTGCCAAGCAAGGTGTCAGTCTGATGACATCAGGATCAAATCCTCGTAATACAAGACGTTTGATGATTCTAACACAATTTCGATGATAATTCTGTTTACCTTTCATCCTTCTTTTTTCGTTTATACGTCACCATAAAGGTTGTGATATATCATAAGTTAGAAATTCTGTTGCTAGCATAGATTTAAAAGGAAACTGAAAATATTTTCTGTTACGTTTCCAGAAAGTCTTAACTAGTTTGTGAAAGCTGAAAACCTCGATCTGAAACTTTCTTGGTAATTTGTAGATTTCTACTATGAAAATCTAAAACGTCAGTGCATACTCTAGCGTAGCGGATGAGCTTTGAAATGTACATACCTGATGATGAAATCTACCGACAAGCCAGGGAAAATTTACTGTGTTGAATCCAAATTATCTCTTGTGTCATGAAAATGGGATTAATCTCTTCATTAACAAGTAACAAGATATCTAAACGCAGCGACCTCTTGTTACACAGATTCTATGTAAATGAATCTAAATTAAAATGTATAGCATGCGTATACAAGTCTGTGCTCTGCTGGCTGAAGCGAAGTCTGACCAACTTTCGGATAGGACAAAAAATCAAGACCAAGTCTTCTCTGATACGTCCCCATGGTAGTATTTCGGTTTTCGTTTGTTGCCCACTTTGTTTGTTGATTTGTATAACAGTTTAAAAACGAGTGGTTCGTGTTAACTTTTTCCTAATAGAGATTTGTGGTGCAGTTCTTCTATCATTCCTATTTCATTTGTAAAGATAAGTCCAGTATATTGAATGTTTCTGAGTCATGTCTGAGTCGTGTTGGTTTGCGTACATGTTGGAATAGAAATGAGTCCCTAAATCCAGAAATTTAGTTGTTATGTGATGTTCATTCATATCCGACCTTTCTGTTTCCCAATTGATATAATTAAAGTTGAAATCTCATAGAATCAGATTATAATAGTATTTGGGATGTTCTACTTGATCCACTTTTAGCATAGTCTTAACATCATCCATACATTTGCTATCCGAGATATTTGGACTACGGTAGGAACATGATAAGAGTGTTTCTTGCCGTTTTCGCAGCAGATACATATGGTGATTTATGCTATCAACTCGCTTTCTTCAATTGCTACCTGATATGCTTTGATTGACTTATTAACATAAATGATGCATCCTCGACCTTTGTACTTTGTGACATTTGCTTAAAATATTGTTTATCCTTTAATTCCCCATTCGATACTCGAGAATGTTATATCAATCCTATTTATGAATAAGAACTCCTTAACTGAAATAATTCTGGCATGTCATCTGTAGTAAATACAGAGAGCTTATCAATTTTGTCACTTAAATTATCCGAGCTTGTGTATAAAGCATTTAATTATAATAAAAGATTTTTCATGTCCATGACATGTCTGTTTTGTATCCTGTAGCGGAAATGAAAACCTCTGATTCAGATGGGCAAATATTAGATTGAGGATCATAGGCGAGGGTTAAGTGTCCAAAACGTGCATGTCTGGTCCATGCTGCAAATGTGTCTGTTCTTAGATGATGCTAATGAATCTGAAGACGTTTAACATAAGTGTTCCCCTTTTGATCAAAACACAATTTAATGAGTTTGGACAATCGATCATTAATATTGTCGTGAGGAAGCGTGGTGAACATATTAGAAAAGTCAAAGTTCTATAAAGAAATCATATTGGCTTGAACATTTCTAAATTTCATATTGTCAATCACATCCCCTGATAGACTTAACGAAATTGACATCATTTATTTTTATAACATTTTCACAATATGTCACCACGTGTCCCTTTATCACCATGAGTGCTAACGTCAGATTTCTAGACAAAATCGTGGTGGAACAGTTGCTAGACTTAATTAGCAATGTTTCGAAATTTGTATGGAGACTTATGCAGTTTTGGTATGCAATATATTGTTGAAAGATTATATTTAGATATAGAGATGCTGAATGAAGAAATCAATGTTAAATATCTTCAAATTCAATAGCATCATTCAAGAACAGATGAATTTATAGCATGGACCAGACATGCATGTTTCGTGTACTTAACCCTCGTCAGTGATCCTCAATCTAAACCATGTAATATGGCCAAAGAATGTGAAAAATATTATGTCCAAAAATGTACCGAAAAAAATAGCAGGATGGGTGGGATATGATGCTACAGGACCCACTTTTTAGAAATTTCAAGATTTTTTGATAACAGAAATGTTCGAATGCTTTGAAGAGACGGACGATCAACCGAAGTTGATCGAACTTGGCTACATGTGCCCTCGGGGACTCCTGGTCCACTAGCAGTGACACTCACCAAGTGGTTCAAATGTTAAACGTCTTTAAATTCAATAGCATCATTTAAGAACAGATGAACTTACAGTATGGACCAGTCATGCATGTTTCGGGTACTTAACCGTCGTCAGTGATCCTTAATCTAAACAATGTAATATTGCCAAATTGCCAAAGAGTATGAAAATTATGATGTCCAAAAATGTTCCGAAAGACAAAGCAGAATGGGTGGGATATGATATCATATCACACACCTAAATACATTGTAGTATATTTTCATATTACGTAGAAAAAAGTAAACTTGTAAACAGAACTTTTATATGATAATAAAATTCCAACATGTATGGATTTTCATAATATTCTTAATGCTAGCAGTTTCATGCCGCTTGACAATACATCACTTCAAACCTGCCGAAAAACTAGAACGTGAAATAATTAATTCCAAAGTAATTCTTATTGTTTATTTAACTGACCTGAACATTGGATTAGCGTTTCGAAGGTAAAAGCCAAAAGTAATATCACTTCCAAAACAGCAAAGTCTGTATCCATTGTTTCCTCTAATAATAAGCAACTGGAACAGATATAAAAAAAACGAATATATATCTACAAAAGAATATGTTAATGTTCACAGTCACAGTATCGCTCCGCCTCAAAACAAATCAACAAAATTAAATTTTTTAGGGTTTTTTCGCTACATGTTCTACCGGGGTGCAAACATATCAGTAGCACCATCCCGCCAATGCTATTATTGTCATAGATTTTATTTAACTATGCTACTCAATTGACCCTTACCAACATTTGGAGCAGAACAATTTTTTCAGATACACAGATTCAAATAAAAAAAGATAGAACTAGAGGGCGCTAATAAAATACATTTAAATGTGCATGAGAATCCCTTGTCCTAACTTACAACTGAATATGTATTTATCATCCGACACACGTCTCTAGTGCATTACAATCTGTGTGAAATTTTATTCAAGAAACGAGTTAGAACACTTCAATTTTCATATGACCATATCCCTGTATACAGCACAAATGACAAATATGGATAATGACCTATCCCTGTATACAGCACAAATGACAAATATGGATAATGACCATATCTCTGTATACAGCACAAATTACAAATATGGATAATGACCATATCCCTGTATACAGCACAAATTACAAATATGGATAATGACCATATCCCTGTATACAGCACAAATTACAAATATGGATAATGACCATATCCCTGTATACAGCACAAATTACAAATATGGATAATGACCATATCTCTGTATACAGCACAAATTACAAATATGAATAATGACCATATCCCTGTATACAGCACAAAATCGATGATTCAGAAAATCAGAAACCGAAGGCCTACAAAATCAAGATTAAACAGGAACCAAAGCAAACAAACAAAAACCTCCATCATATGAAAAGAAGCGAACTCCCGATATGGGAGTGAGACCAGGTGCCCAGGAAGAGTAAGCATCTCCTGCTTGCATGCAACACCCGCCGCTTCAATTTGGTAGAACTGTCCTATCCGGTTACTTCCGTTTCGGAAGACATAGACTACAATCTTTGGTTGGATTGTTCAAATGGTCTATGACAGAATATCATCTACCATTCTGGAGAGTGGGACATTCTAGTGTATGACGAGATCCCCATATCGACCGTAGAACTTTCTCAGTGACGATATTAGTCGATCAATCTGAGAAATTTACGTGAAAGACGCCTAGCTCTCAGAACAAAATCCGTATATTTGGTACTTGCTGTGGCATGGCGTATCAACTGAGATATGAACACGCATAAGCAGGCGATGAAGGGATGTTGCTACTCAGAAATGGAAAGTTTGTACATGTAATGCTAAAATTGAAGTCGTCACGTTTGTCATAGAGTGAGGTGTTCATGTGACCATCAGTGTCGAAGGAGAACATTATAACCAAATAGGATGTTGAATTATTTGTCTTAATTTAAGTAACCATTCTGAATTTAAGGGGAAAAAATAGAGATAAGCAGGCACATTTTTTATTTGCCTCGGAAGAGATATTACTAAAATTTGAAGCCGCTCACTTTTGACGAAAAAGCTGTCTGATTTCACGTGGGCGCTATACTTTTTTAAAAATCATTTTGTCATCTTTGAATCATATTTACTTAAAAAGTACCACTGATGAGGATTCATAGTATTTTTGCTAAACATATGTTTTGAGAGAAGATGGCGATACTTGAAGTGTAAATTGTTAAACTACGGCGGGAGACGATCTTCTTGTAGGCCATTTTCCATAAATTTCACAGAAACTCTCTTTCTCTCTCTCTCACTGTGAAAATTCCGTGCACATTTTTTTTCTAACTCCGCGATGTGCACGCCATGGCGTGCTGGCGTATAGGCAGCTACGCCCCTGATTATGATCCATAAAGGCAGGAGAAAATTAGCATAGAGACAAATTTTTAAATCATTTTGAATTGTAATCATGACATCTGACCAATGAATATGATTAAGGTGATGACACAATTTTCGGTGCTGCAAAAACATTCCGTGAAATATGATTCTGATCTATGACAGCTATGAAAGCCTTGTAGACCAAGCAATTTTTTTCATCTCCTCACTGTGCCATTATTATGAATTTTAACCTATGATTTTAGGATCGGGCACATGATACGTCATTGGGTCCTGAGCAAGAATTCAGAAAACTATAATACATTTAGATTAACAAAGGGGAGTAGAAAATATAATCTGGACATTGTTTTTCAACCCCTATGCACAGTAATCTTACTCTTCAATAGATTATTTTGTATAATTTTTTTATAATAAAATATAGAAGATCCTGACGACAATCTCAACAGCACTCACAACAATTCACCAATTTGAGCATTGATTGACCCCTAGCAAGCTAGAGGTGGGACCAGGTGCCCGGCAGGAGTAAGCATCCCCTGTTTGGCTATCATATCAAGGGCCTTATGTAGCGATTTTGACCCAGTCGGATTTTTTGGAAGAAAGCACATGGCCTATCTTACTTTGATCTTGACATCATTCTGAACTTAAAAAAAAACTCACGGGAAATGTTGTACTTCCGGTTTGGCGGCCATTTTTAAATGGCGGTCGTGAAATATTATATTATTGACAAAGAGCGATTTGGTTTAGTTTTTGCCTGCTGAGTATCGAATGTTCATGGAAATTCTGTTAGTTCTTTCAGTTGAAGCTATTATCTAACTGAAATACATGATAATTGCTTGGAGGAAACTACATTATTTATCCAGTTGAAGGCTAATTTACAAGACTTTCCGGATTTTCAGATTCAGTACGACTGTACATTTACTTAATTACAAGGACATTCACAATAATTCATATATATGTTTGTTTTACTTTGTTGAAATTTATCCGTTTTACAGTACGACATCATTTGAGGGATTAGCTACCGCTTTTAGAATTTTATGGAAAAAAATGTATTGTTTTCATGATAAAAAGAATTAATCTATTTATTTTTCGTAGAAATTCAACTCAAGGCACGGTCCATTTGATATTCTGGGGGGAGGGGACTTGGGTTTTTTTCCGAAAAATTAATGCTGTCTGATTTTTGATGAATATAAAATTAATTTGCTTATGGTGTGACAGAAAAAATAATCTTGCTCTAACAAGTTATCTGAATTTGAAGAATTACCATTAAATTTCGCTCGCCGCAGTTTTCAATTCATATTACAAAAATCTTGGCTCGCTTAGCTCGTCATAGTTTTCTATCAACACATAAAGATCCTATTTGAAAAGATAATCAAAATGCATGTTAATGAAAAAAGGGGCTTCTTTAAAAGCTTAGATATGTTATCAATATGATATATTAAGTACTATTAATAGATGCATGTATCATAACAGAGTCCAATTATATACCCATGCTTAGTTTTTTACAATTTACAGTTACGCTAAATTTGAACATTTGCATGGAAGACCTTCCCCTCAGACCCTTTTACTTGTACCTTATATGAATTTTGTTTACTGATGATTATATTGTACATAAAAATAATGTCATATTTTAGAGTTTTTAGTCAAAATTTAAAAAATTCTATAGATAAAACATAATTATTCTTCATATATCGCACATCACTAATGTTAGAACAAAACTTTTGCTCCAACTTTGCGAGAAAAAATCATTTTGCTCTGGTCCAGTGTAAAAAAAATCTTGCTCCGACAAAAACACCCCCCCCCCCCCCCGAATATCAAATGGACCGTGTCATATCTTTTTAATTATTATCAGCTTCACAACTTTGGAAGAAAAAATATCAACATGTTTTTACATAAAGAATACTCTCGATAAGCCAAGTATATTGTTTCGCCCCATTAGTAGAGTAGAAAAAAAAATGCCGTTGGTTTACAGGAAGATACAGAATTAAAAAAGTTGCATGTATTGTTTTCGCATCGCCAAATACAATTTTTATAAATATTTTGCATATTTGCATTCTCACAACCAATCACATTGTAATTAGATTGTCACAGGTGGGATCAAGATTGATGTACATACTGGATGCGATTGGCGATTGACCAATTGATAGCTACCTACCAATTGTACATTTGTTGGTAGCAAATGGTCAAAGCCATCTTGATTAAGCTAACACCTTCAGATGATTAAAAACCCTGAATAAAAGTGGCGAAACTTAATCAAGTTTCAGGACATATAGTTTTGATCCCTGTCATGGATTTCAAAGAATATTGATGACAACCAACCTTCAATACACAACAGATTCTTCTAAAGACACTACATGTTGCACCATGTTCCTTTATTTCAGAGAACACCGATTTGCATCAAATATCAGAAAAAATTCCTGGTATGTTAGGTACCCTCAGTTTTTGAGTTTGTCAAAAATGAAAGTTCGCCATCATACACAGAACCAAGGAAAGTATGTTGTTGTTAAAAAGTCTATATCCACAAAAATGTGTTCAGTGGATAAACGATGAAGGGGCCCTTTTCTATATCTTGGGATTTGCTCTAACTAGTCGCACCAATCTGCAATCATTCTCATTTTGTCGATGTCCATTTATGGTTTCTCCTTAGTATTTTTTAATTAAAGTAACAATACAAGGATCAAATATCATAAATATTTTGCGTGTTTTATTAACAGACAGATACAAAATGTACTTCGTAATTCATTAAAACCATGTTTAAATTATTTTCATGTATATGTTTTTCAAATGTGAATCAGTAATATGAATTACTTTTAAACTTAAGATATAGGTCATAAAATATTCTACCCCAGAGGTCTGGTAGCGGGCAAAGGGTGTCTACATCAGGAACTTTTTCAAATGGGCAATCAAAAATTACACTATCAAAAGACATACAGAAACGATAATCAATAGCAGTAATACGTCATAAACACATGATAAAGGGGGATTAAGTTCTTTCTTATGGATGGTCACGCCCATCACTTACAAGTTCTTTTTATGGAATTAAGTTAAAGTATGTCAGAGAAGGAAGTATTCATTTCATACAAAATAGACTCTTCTAAAGACACTACATGTAGTAGTTGCACCATGTTCCTATATTTCAGAAAGCACCGATTTGCATCAAATATCAGGAAAAAAATGGTTGGTTAGGAACCCTCCTCAGTTTTTGAGTCTTTCCAAAATGAAAGTTCGCCTTCATACACAGAACCAAGGAAAGTATGTTATTGTTAAAAAGTCTAAATCCACACAAATGTGTGGAGTGGATTAACGATAAGAGGGGCCCCCCAGCAGGCATTTCAACGTTGAATCAACGTTGATTCAACGTCGATCTTCAACGTTGAAACAACGTTGAATTTTGGTTGACGTCATTTAAACGTTGTTTCAACGTTGAAATAACGTCGATCAAGGTCTATTCAACGTTGAAATTTGGTTGAATTTTCGTTGAAATATACAGGTGATGATGCAAAGCAGTGACTGTTTAAAAGTACATGTATGTGTCATTTATTGCAAATCAAAGAATACAGAAGACAGCTGTATGTTGAGTGGGCCAAGACAACGTCCCCTTTCCATCAACCTGACATCTTTGTTGCTTTTTTAGCAATTCAGCCTCGGAGTTGAAACGAAATCTACAAAACAGACAAAAGAAACAATGGAAAGAACTTTATTATTAAAAACAGTTTTCCTTCGGACTTCTAAACTTGATTAAAAACAATTTTCCTTCGGACTTCTCCTGGTTTTTTTCTTTAGGGGGGGGGGGTGTTATGATATATTTCTTTTTAAATCGGTACTTTATTGAACTTCTATGAAGAATGAAGAAGGAACTTGTTTTTTTTTTAATCTAAAGAGCGTAAAGTATTTTTGATTTTTTTTATCTTCCATATTTGATTACATAGATATAAGATTTATTAAATGGATATACTTATTGCAAATATTATGAAACTTATGTTACTACTTATCCATTTATCTTGCATCATTTAAATAGAGAAAAAATGTTAACCTTACTATTCAAAAATACATACTTGAAGTATATTAAATCCGATCGTGTAGTTTCAATATAACACTTGAAATTTCATTGATGTATTCCCAATATGACACACAAAATTCCGTAAAAGATGGTTACTTATGTTAATGTTTTTCAAAACAACCACTTTGCTTGCACTCCAGAACCGCATGTTTATCTTATGTTGAATGGTTTGAGTAAAGGTCTTTGGATTTATCTGCTCCCATCCGAGATTCACTCCCTTGGCATAATGTTTTCTTAAAGAAAAACAAAACAAAACATATATTAGACTGTTTGAATGTTTAACATGCTTACATATACCAGTATGTGACTTAATTTTGCTTTATTAATTTTATGTGTATATGTATGAATTTTGTGCAATTGACGACACACTTGAAACTTCAACATATTAAGATAGATGTATCACAAAATATATACCTCTTTATGGGCATCCAATCCACGTTTTGAAGCTTAGTTTAATCAAAAAGGAAGACGGAAACATCTCTCAGCTTTGATTGATTTATCAACACATTGTCGTATCTGTTTTAGTGGAATCGTCTTCTGAAGTTAAAAACAAGGAGAAATCAATCAATTAAGTTGTAAATATAAAGTCATCTAGCGCTAGTATTTAATAGCTTCATGTATGTATATTGACTTGGCAGGTTGTGTCATATCGGTAATAAGTCAGAATAATACTAATGTGTCTTTTTTTGCCTTGTTTACATAAAAAACAAACGTTGTAAACTATAGCTATTGTCGTGCGCATGCGTAATTTTACCGCTCCTTTCAAATCATTTTACAAATTCATATTATATTTTCAGATTTCCGCTGTTCAAAGAACTGCCAATTCAGTTATCAGTTACACAACATGTACTTTATAATAAAGCCAAGAAATACAAATAAGATTAGATCGATACAAGTACGAAAATATAGATACATGTATGTACAAAATAAAAACTTACCGGCCCAAAATAATTTTTCATAGCTGTTGATCGTTGAGATATCTCTTTCTGATCACCGGTCACCTCTTCGTGTAATTCCTTGACGAATTCATTCAAACTCAATATTGTTTGCACAATTCTCATGTATATATCATCCCGAGACACAAGATTTTATTTTTACACTGTTGCAATTTACAAGCGTGCGTCGTCGTGTATATCCAAATCATGACTCTCCCGAGATAATCTGGGTCAGTCTGCATCGATCGCGCCCACAGCTGTTTATCATCAACCACGCTGGGGAACGACGGCCTGGGGAACAACGGGGAATCTATTAAATTTCTCCCAAAAGTTAAAAGTGACAAAGAAAAAAAGTATTTCTATTTATTTTATAGAAATTTTATTCATTGTGAAATGTCCCCTTCGATTATTTATCCCATCCGATCATGTTGGGTTTCTTTTTACTTTAATTTTCGGAGAAAGCACACTCATCTATCCTATGAGGTGCCTAATTGATTTACGAGCCGGGAGTTTTAAAATACATGGAGCTCACCAGAGGTACGTGTTGTGTATGTGAAATTCTGCTGCTCGAAATGAATATGAAGTGGTCGATCCGATCGTAAAGATCGGGGAAAGGGGATGGGTGATGCCGATTTTAAAAGCTCCTCTGAAAATTTCATATCTTTCTCTCTCTCTCTCTTTCTCTTCTTCTTCTTCTTCTTTTCTTTCTACTCTACTTGATCTTTTCTCTACCGATTCTCAATACAACTACCGTACGTTTTTCGGCGTTGAAAATCTGACTTCATTGATACGTATACCCGTCATTAAAAATCCTTTGGTATATATAATAAATCATCAAAGAATGTATGTTGTATATATATATATACGGTCCGTGCAAGAACATTTTGATGAACGAAAAAAGCTACATGGGCGGATTAATGGGTCATGAGTCAAGGGGGGGATGATAAAATAACAATTTGATGCCATTTTGGCATACACTACCGAGGGGAGATCCTGAACCCCCCCCCCCCCCCCCCCCCCCACTATAGATCCGTCCATGTACCCTCACATTAATGCGTGTTAAAAATTGGAAAATGAACATTGATTAATAATTGAATATGGTTTTCAAGGAGAAAATTTATACTATACCCTTATATAAACGAATTCGAAGGTTTACCCCTAGCTTTACACAGTACATATCTGTAATACTATAAACGACACCGACATAAAATGTAAAATACAATCTAATTTTTGAAGTTGATCTTAATTGCCACAGAAATCTTCTATGTATAATCCTGACACAGAGGTTTTAAGTTTAAGATTTTTATATCCTAAATTACATTCCGACATGATTCATGCCAGGTATTTAATTCATACGGTTACGACTATATGTACATGTACTTGATTTCATGTACCATTTTTTCTAGTAAAAATGGTTCTGAAAATAAATGGTAAAAGAATGTACAATTCTTCGTCTCCTGCACCATTTATTACACATTTTCTGAATAAAGGGAAGAAAAATGCCAACAAAGTTTCATTGATAATACATTTATTTGAATAAATGGCAAACAAATGGTCATAAGAAAATGGAAATTCTAAAATCCCTGTTGTGAGAAATGGCAAGTGAATGGAAAATAAATGAAAAATGCTAAAAGTAATGCACAAAAAATGGAAAGTAAATGGAAAATAACCATTTCTTTTCTCTGAGGGTATGTTTTCAACGTTGAAGATAGGTAAGAGATACAACGTTGTTTCAACGTTGAAATAAAGTCGTGTCTTCGACGTCGAAATCCTCAACGTTGATTCAACGTTGAAATCATGTCATTTCTCCAACGTCGAAATCTTCAACGTTGTTTCAACGTTGAAATCACGTCATTTCCTCGACGTCGAAATCTTCAACGTTGTTTCAACGTTGAATTTTGGTTGATCGACGTCGTCGACCTAGATCAACCAAATTTCAACGTTGAATCAACGTTGAATGTCTGCTGGGCCTTTTCTATATGACAAATATGGATAATGACCATATCCCTCTATACAGCACAAAATCAATAATTCAGAAAATCAGAAACCGAAGGCATACCAAATCAGGATAAAACATGAACAAAAGCAAACAAACAAAAGCCTCAACCATATGAAAAGAAGCGAACTCCCGATATGGGAGTGAGACCAGGTGCCCTTTTCTATATCTTGGGAATTGCTTTCAAATTAATAAGTTGCACAAATTTATCTGCAATCATTGTTATTTTGTCTGTGTCTATTTTGGTTTCTATGAAGTATTTTTTAAATATATAAATTTAAATGCTGTGAATTTATCTGCTCTAAAATGATGCTAATGAATTTGCAGTGTCAATGCTGGTGGAACAGGAGTCCCCGAGGGCACATTTAGCCACGTTCGATCAATTTCGTTTGTATAACAATATCATTTGCATATCACATGCTATAGTACCTGCATTAAATACATGTCTCAGAATTTGATAAAATTTATACGTAAGGTTGGGTCTGACCAAAAAGTAAAAAAGAAATGTTAAAATTTTTCCTAATATCATGTAGTACTATAGGGGTATGTAACGATTTTTGTGATTGGCTAATGTATTAAGGTATGAATAGTAATTAGAAAGGTAGGGATACTGTAATATAGGGTCATTCAAAGGCTCAGATTTCACCTGTACGCACTGTTTTTCTTCCTCTGTTCTCCATGTCGGACCACGAGGACCAACTTCTCGATACAAATTTGTCATACACAAAGGCCAGTGCAGGTACTTCGAATAGTAATAGTGATTTCGCAGACGCAATAAATTTGTTTAAAACGGTTCTAGATAACCAATTTTCAAATTTAGCACAAAAATTGGTATCTAATCAGCAGAGTTACGCCAAATCATTGTCGAAAAAGTTAAAAGACAATCCTTTGAACAAACTGAAAGTAGAGGGAAATCGCATCCAGTATTCTTTCAACGAGGAAATCATAGAGGACCTCGAGGGGTTGGAGAGCAAAGTCAAGGACCTTCCCTCTGTATTATCCGTTCTGAAGGAAATCGGGGAAAAGCTCCATAAACTTAACAAATTGATAAGAATAGCCGAAAGCAGTCCGGCTGGTTGGACGTATCTGAGTACGAGCTAAATGATGTCGCAGATGATTCGGACGATGACAAACGTATTAGGAATGCCGAGTCTAGGGCTCTCCGTGAGAAACGAGCAAATAAAACCCCGACCACACCCATATCAAAGACAAGGCCCGATCCCAGCAGCGGCCGGCTCACCAGCCCAGTTCCATATGGCTAATCCTTATTCTTCTGGCACTTATCAACCCTTTCGTCAGAGCGGGGGCTCGCGCAAGACCCCCAGCCTACAGACCTGTGTTACCGATGCTTCCAGTTGGGTCACTGGAAAAACAGGTGCCCCCTCAGCAACTATGCTCCCAAGCCAGGGAACGGTGGTTCATCAAACGGACAGAAATGAGAATGATAAGTATTTTTTGTCGTCTTGTTCGAAATTAGATCATTTGTTGATTGAAACAGAGAAAAGTTGTCAATTCATAGACTAGACTGTAGAGTCAAGAAAAATCTTTTTAGAAATTTAGACTATTGGCGAAATATTGACTCGTACGGTAACATTCTTTCTATGATAGAAAATGGATACTCGATCCCTTTTGTAAAGGAACCTCCAAATATGTATCAGAAAAATAACAAATCAGCTTTATCTAATGCAAATTTTGTTTCAGAGGCTGTTTTAGAACTGGTTCAGTCAGGTAGGGTAGTTAAGGTACCATACTCACCTCATATAGTCAGTCCTTTAAGTGTCGCCAAAAATAGAGAGAAGAAACGTCTCATTTTAGATATCAGTGTATTGAACAAATTTATAGGAAAAGATAAAATAAAATTTGAAGATTGGAAAATTGGCATTCAGTATTTTGAAAAAGATTGTTTCTTAACAAAATTTGACTTACAATCGGGTTACCACAACATTGACATAAATCCAAAATTTCAGAAACATCTCGGATTTCGTTGGAACGAACAGTATTACGTTTAATATACTGTCTTCCTTATGGTCTTTCATCGGCTCCTTTTTGCTTCACTAAGTGTCTTAGACCTCTTGTCAAGTTTTGGAGACAGAAAAATTGCAAAATTGTCTTATATCTTGACGATGGACTTATTTTGTCCAGTTCCAAAGAATCTTGTTCTAACGTTACTGAATTTATCAAAAATTCCCTTATCTCTGCAGGGTTTTTTGTAAATGAGAAAAAGTCAGTATTTGACCCAGTACAGGAAATTGAATGGCTAGGAATTAATTGGAATTCTGTGCAATTTTGTTTGAATACACCAGAAAGACGGCTCAGTGACACAGAAATTAGTATTTCTAGAGTTATCTCTCTTCTACCCAAAATCATAGCACGGAATTTGGCACAGATAGTTGGAAAAATTATGTCTATGTCCCCCGTAATGGGAAATATAGTAAATCTAATGACAAGGCGATGCCATGTCGCAATCAAAAGTAGGATTTCTTGGGACAGAAATTTACACTTTTCGTGATTGATTCTTTTTTAACAGAATTACTGTTTTGGAGTAAAAATCTAAGAAACTATAATGCAAGATTTTTGAAATCTTATCAGAAGAAAAATGTTTTCGTTTACTCTGATGCAAGCGATGTTGCTGGCGCTGCTTACACATTAGAGATAAATGAATTGTTTTTTTCATTTTATGTGGAATGTTAAAGAAAAATGTAAGTCATCTGCATGCAGAGAATTGAAGGCCATTGAAACGGGTTTAGAGAGTTTTTCTGTAGGTTTGAGAAATAGATCATTGAAACGGTTTACGGATAACCAGAATTGTGTTAAGATCGCTGAAAAAGGTAGTACAAATATCGAGCTACAGAATATAGCTATTTCTATTTTCAGACTTTGTATTACAAACGGAATTACATTAGAAATTGAGTGGATTCCTCGAAATCAGAATTGTAGGGCAGATTTTATCAGCAAACTCGTAGATTTTGAAGACTAGGGTTTGTCAGACGACTTCTTTGAATTCATGTACAATACGTGGGGCCCTATACAATAGATCGATTTGCAAGTTTAAAGAACACAAAATTGCCTAGATTTAATTCGCTCTTCTGGAATCCTGGTTCGGAGGGTGTAGATTGTTTTAGTAGAAATTGGGAAGCGGAAAACAATCTTATAAGTGTATCAAAAATCCACCGATGCCAAATAATTACGTATCGAGATATAGACAGTTAAAATGTGCATTAAAGATCAGCTTAACGAAACAAGAGGCCCGAGGGGGCCACATCGCTCACCTGAGAACCATGTCCAATCTTTGATTATGATAGTATAACAATCTTAGATTATGATGTGGACACATGCTTAAGTTCTGTAAAAAGAAATTGTCAAAGGAGGGTACCCCACTTGACTTGAGTAATGCATGTGTCACCTGCGAAAGATAGCAGCATTTAAGGATCACTTTTATATAAAAGTGTGACAGACAGACGGACAGACAGACAGACACCGGACAAAGTGATCACTATGTGCCGCTATGCTTTGCATGCGACACAAAAAACCTCTCCTCCCTTTCCTTTGTACCAAGGAAAGTTGGATGAAAAATGAACAAAAAAACTTCTAATGTTCTTTCTATTTCTTTTCATTATACATGCATATTTTAAAAATTATTTTCTAATCTTGAAATTATCTATCATGCCTTTACATTCAATATAGTGAATAAAAATAACAAAGAAAGATATTCAGGACAGTGAATAAAAATTACAAAGAAAGACAACTCTGATTAATTTGAACAATCATCAAAACTACAATCAAAAATTGAAAAAAATTAAATTTGAGAATTAAAGTTATATCAAACCATTGAGTTACTTAAAAAGATAAATATTCAGTAAATGATTGCATAAAAAAATCATTGAGATATTCAAAAGAAATAGTGCAAAATTTTGCAGTACTGACTAAGTCCGAAAAGATGTTGAACCCCCCCCCCCACTCCTTTTTCACATAAGAAAAAAAATTCATAAAAATTGAAAAAAATAAAAATATAGCATAAAATATATTTCAAAGCATTTAGTAACATAACAATGATAAATATACAGTAAATGATTGCATAAAATCATACATTTATTGAGTTATTGAAAGAAATAGTGCAAAAATGTGCATTTCTGACAATGTCCGAAAAGACATCAAAAATGTGTCAAAAATTTGACTTTGGAGTCAAACCAAACATAACAACACTTCTTAATACATCTCAATAGATCATTCAGATGTTTTCGGTTTGTCAATACATGCTTCGATTCTGAAGAAGAAGTTGTCAAAGGAGGGTACCCCCGTGACCTAATTTTGCCTGTGGTGGCGCACCTATTGACGAATCCGAACAAAAAACAAAAAACACTTGTAGAAAACCATTAGTACTTCATACCTACCAAGTTTCATTAAAATCTGCTAAGTGGTTCTTGAAGAGAAGCTGAAAATGTTTTAAAATCACCCCCCCCCTTTCCTTTTTTACATAAGGAAAAAATTCATAAAAAATCAAAAAAATAAAATTTTAGCATAAAATACATATCAAAGCATTAAGTAATATAAAAATAATAAAAATACAGAAAATGATTGCATAAAATAATACATTTATTGAGTAATTGAAAGAAAAAGTGCAAAAATGTGCATTTCTGACCAAGTCCAAAAAGACGTCAAAAACACGTCAAAAATTTGACTTCAGAGTGGATCCAAAAATAACAACACTTCTTAAAACATCTCTCTAGATCATCAAGATGCTTTCGGTTTGTCGATAAATAATTCGGTTCTGAAGAAGAAGTTTGTCAAAGGAGGGTACCCTCTTGGACCTAATTTTCCCTCTGGTGGCGCCACCTATTGAGGGATCCGGACGAAAAACAACAACACTTGTAGGGGACCAATAGTACTTCGTACCTACCAAGTTTCATTAAAATCTGCCAAGTGGTTCTGGAAAAGAAGCTGAAAATGTATTAAAATCACCCCCCTTCCTTTTTTACATAAGAAAAAAAATTCATAAAAAATCAAAAAAAATAAAATTTTAGCATAAAATACATATCAAATCTTTAAGTAACATAAAAATGATAAATATACAGAAAATGATTGCATTAAATCATACATTTATTGAGTTATTGAAAGAAATAGTGCAAAAATGTGCATTTCTGACAAAGTCCAAAAAGACGTCAAAAACACGTCAAAAATTTGATTTCGGAGTGGAACCAAAAATAACAACACTTCTTAAGACATCTCTCTAGATCATCCAGATGCTTTCGGTTTGTCGAAAAATGCTTCAGTTCTGAAGAAGAAGTTTGTCAAAGGAGGGTACCCTCTGGGACCTACTTTTGCCTCTGGTGGCGCCACCTATTGAGGGATCCGGACGAAAAACAACAACACTTGTAGGGGACCATTAGTACTTCATACCTACCAAGTTTCATTAAAATCTGCCAAGTGGTTCTGGAAAAGAAGCTGAAAATGTATTTAAATCACCCTCCCTTCCTTTTTTACATAAGGAAAAAAATTCATAAAAAATCAAAAAAATAAAATTTTAGCATAAAATACATATCAAATCTTTAAGTAACATAAAAATGATAAATATACAGAAAATGATTGCATTAAATCATACATTTATTGAGTTATTGAAAAAAATAGTGCAAAAATGTGCATTTCTGACAAAGTCCAAAAAGACGTCAAAAACGCGTCAAAAATTTGACTTCGTAGTGGAACCAAAAATAACAACACTTCTTAAGACATCTCTCTAGATCATCCAGATGCTTTCGGTTTGTCCATACATGCTTCGGTTCTGAAGAAGAAGTTTGTCAAAGGAGAGTACCCTCTGGGACCTACTTTTGCCTCTGGTGGCGCCACCTGTTGAGGGATCCGGACGAAAAACAACAACACTTGTAGGGGACCATTAGTACTTCATACCTACCAAGTTTCATCAAAATCCCTTCAGCCGTTCTGAAGAAGAAGTTGAAAATGTGAAAAGTTTACGACGGACGACGACGGACGACGACGGACGACGGACGCCACGCTATAACAATAGATCACTTGAGCTTTGCTCAGGTGAGCTAAAAACGACGTTTTAGACGTTTTTCACGCACCAATATCTTCTATAAGAAAAGTTTGATTTTTTTTCAAATTTCATCTTTCAACTCTTTGTTATAATCTTATAACTATATCAAAAATCTACCGATGCCAAATAATTACGTATCGAGATATAGACAGTTAAAATATGCATTAAAAATCAGCTTAACGAGAAAATGACGTTTTATACGTTTTTCACGCACCAATATCTTTTGTAAGAGAAGTTTGATTTTTTTTTCAAATTTCATCTTTTAACTCTTTGATTTGATTTTATAAATATCTCAAAAATCCACCAATGCCAAATAATTACGTATTGAGATATAGACAGTTAGAATTTGCATCGAAGTGAATTTTTGCGGTGTAAAAATGAGAACGAAAAATACGGAACCCCAAAGATTCAATCATTGCACACGTAGAAATACGCATACATGTGCGGCGAGTTGTGACCGCAGCATGTCTTTTCACACGCAGGTTAAGGTCAAACTCTTTGTTCCAAACTGTGCAATCGATAGTTGGGAATAAATAACACAAATGTTATCGAAGATAATTATCGAAAAATTTAAGCAATTTTAAAGATACAGTGTCCCTGAAAATAAATTTTATCGTAAACGTAAAATATATTCCAAAGGGTCTAGAAAGAGGAAAAAAAGGAGTCATAAAAAGTTTTATTTGAAAATATGCAGTAACGACCCTAATATTGTCGATTCTTTAATAAATAAATCTCCGTATACTTCTATTGTAAAAACTCAATACATTGAGGTGGCGCCAGTGAAATTAATTAGAGCTGCGCACCCCAAATTCAAAATCACGTTTTTAAAGGTTTATAACTGCGAATGTATGCGTTAGATTCGCCTGAAAATTTGAATTTATACAAATGAGAATGTATCTTTTTTTTTTTTTTTGCATTCCAAAACATTGTAAAATCAATTAATTTCACCGTCCCTTTAAAATTGAAGTGAGGAAATGATGCGAAGAAGCGAAGAAATTATCTCTTTTTCGCTTCTCCGTATCATTCCGTATTTTGTTTCTTCACATCATTTCTTCGTTCCTTTTCATATTCAGTACACGAACTAACAAGGTCAGAATTACGCTTTTGCAGAAAAGAAGTTATATATAAAATGAAATCTTTGATGTTTGAAAGGCGTATAATGTATACATGTGATTACTCTCATAATTTACGCGCATACGGACCAGAGCGGATGAATACGGAGCAAGACAGCTTATACAAACGCAAGGATTTAGAGCGATTGGGGGGGGGGGGTCCGGGGAAAAGAGTGCTTTTTCTAGTACGATTTTCTTTTTTAACGCGGGAGGGGGCCGGGGGCAGGTGGAGGTTAAGAAATATGACGGAGAGGTTGTCAGGGCCCCTGAAATCGTGCAACCTGTCTATTTTTCCTCTGAAATACGAATAAATTGTTATGTTTATAGGAAAGATCAACAAAACATTTTAAGAAAAAAAAACACGTTTATTTTATCATTATAATAAAATATCGTTTATTTCATCAATTCAATTATAATTCAACAGATCGTTTTCAAAGGGAAAGAACTATTTAAACACAATTTTCTATGAAACAATGAATTTGGAAAATCGATGAAAAGAGCAGCGAGTAGAATGTAAAGAAAACTTTTCTTTCCGATTTTCGACATTTTTAAAGAAAATACCACAGTCATGTCAACAATACACAGACAGGACAATTTGTTCATATAACAGAGAATGAGAGATCATAGAAGAGTACATCGAACGACCCGTTGTCTACAGGACAATAGATCTACATGTAACAAATCTGATGACACGAAACTAGCAGTGGCATAGTGATCCTTTTATGATGAGCATTCAGAAGTTAAACGTCTTCAAATTCAATAGAAGTGAGATTAAGTGTCCCTGCTCCAGGGAGACTCTAACCAGGAACCTTTCCGTAATTGGTTCGACGCTCTAACCAGTACTTAGTTTGCACCGACTATTTTAGAGACTCGTTCTTTTACATCTGTGAAGATTATTTCAAAAGATTTGGGATGGGTACATCTAATCACATCTAGAAACGAGGGAACGAGATTTGCTATGCAATCTTGATTTAAACTCTATCAATGTTATAATCTAATGCGTGTCAAGTTCTTATTTTATCGTCATTGTTTACATGCTACCAGGGAACCTAACCACGTGACGTTATCACTAAAAGCGTCGTTCCGGGCTATCTCGAAAATCGTCTAGATTAATGATGGGGCTTATATAAGGGAAATTGAAAAAGATCTGAAACGATTTCCATCACTTTTAGAACATATTTTGTTAATATCTTAAATTTTGTTTCTAGATTATGATCAAAGATGCTTATCTTTTGAACATTTTTCCATTAAATCTTTTAATCATATTCCGCAAAATAATGAATATTCTTGATAAAATTTGCATATCTTAGATACATTTGGCAGCGACAGTTTTTTTATATAATAAAGTATGATACGTTTACTTTATTATACTGAAATTTTGTGGGGAAATTTTCTCTCTTATAGATGTTATTCATGTTCGAAATAGGGACGCTTTTGTCAAATCCCAATATAAGTTGTATTAGAGCGCCCCCTGGTGGCAAGTCAATTCGTATATCTTAACTTTGCGAGTACTATAATGAAGATGAATTGAGTAGGTATCTGATTTTATCATGAAAAGAATTACTGCATATCAAAATCAAATCTTATTCAACGATGAAAATAGGGCTATTTTAGTGTTGTTTTTGAGCCCTGTTAATGGCGTTATGCCATACTAACAAAATAGGCCCATTACTATAAAACGCGACATATATGAATTTTAAAATATTTTTTTTCTCGAATGTTTTTCATCATAGATTACAGAAATATACATAAAAATGTAAAACTTTGACCACCCTTTTGGACGATTCTTACGATTTTGCATGGTTTTATGCCGGATTGGCTCTTAATATGTTGTCACGATATCTCAAACTTACAGGAATAGATTCTTCTTCTACCGAATTTATTTTTAGACAAGTCACTTTCTTGAAAAAGACTAATTCATACACGCGGGCCAGAGAAACCATACTTTCCAGTTTAGAAAGTATCGGCCTCGACCAATCAAAGTTTGGTATTCACAGCCTACTTTCAGGTGGCGCCACCGCAGCAGCTGCTGCTGGCGTAAATGACCGCATTTTTAAGAAACACGGAAGGTGGAGGTCAGAAGAAACTAAAGATGGTTATGTTAAGGAAAGCTTACAAGAAAAATTATCTGTTTCAAAAACTCTTGGTATCTGATTAGCATTATGTAAACATATTCCATTTTTCACAGTAAACCCTTCTTTATAATCGATATATCTGAGCGCTTCGTCTCCTAATCCAACTCATGTGTTGTTTATTCTTTAAATGATTTATGTTCGTTTGAGTGAAACGAATTAGAACATAAATGTATATATATGCACAACCATTGTAATTCCCTGAGATGTTACTATTGAAAAGAACGTGCTGCAATTTGTGTATTAACACTCGTGACGTCATAATGCATAAGATCTAAAGAAACATGCCGCGACGGCTGTTCTAACCTGCAAACTGAACCCGCGGTGAGATGAATTTTAACGTCACCCTTTTACCTAGAAAAAGCAATTTCAGAAAACAAGAATGAAATAGATAACTATGGTGCAACACACAGCAAATGCATTTATCGCATGAAATGCGCTAACGCGCATTACATACGATAAATGCACTTGCTGTGTGTTGCATACCCGAAACAAAACACAAATTAAGACACTTATTCTCTATTTAATGCAGGTACTATAGCATGTGATTGTTATGGTCGAGTGCGTAGTACTAAAGGGGTGTGTAACGATTTTTGTGATTGGCTAATGTGTTCAGGTATGAATAGTAATTAGAAAGATAGGGATACCTGTAATATAGGGTCATTCGAGGGCTCAGATTTCACCTGTACGCACGGTTTTTCTCTCCCCCTCCCCCTTCCCCCTCCCCTTCGATTAATAGACAATTTTGATAGAAATTAACGAACATTTGTTTTTTTATTTCTTTATCCACCTAATGGTTCATTGATATATGCAATGGCAATTTTTTCATATAATTAATGTATGTTTTTTTTCTATTTATAGTTCATTCATGATGTCGATGTTGATGCATGATGTTGATGAGATGAGATGAGCGAGAGATAATTTCATGAGGAAAATGATTTTTGACTTTGTAAAGATTGTTAATATATCTGAGCGCTTCGTCTCCTAATCCAACTCATGTGTTGTTTATTCTTTAAATGATTTATGTTCGTTTGAGTGAAACGAATTAGAAAATAAAAGCTATGTCATGCGTCCTTGCAAATCCTTTTAGAGAGTAGCTATTATTGTCCTCAATGCATATTACCGAATTTACCGGTTATGACCTCTTTCTGTACGGCCTATTTGACGGGAGTTGCAAGCTATTAAGGCAGAATTTTCTTACTCTTCCTGGGCATCTGGGGTCTTTGCAAAATATTTTAATTGATTGTATTAATAGCATTTGTATAGATGCTTTTGTAAAATAGGTGGTCCTAAACAATCCAGTTGTGTGACAGCTCTTTAATAGCATATAACACAAAAAAATCATTATGTTTGGTCGGCTTTGGGATCAAAGGAATAGCCTTTTTCATTTATATATATATAATGTAAGTCAAATTTCCTCATTGGATGTTTTGAGGTTAGCGCTTCTTTTAATAATGTTTTATTGTTTTCTTGTCCAATGGTCTAAAACTGTGACCAACGAGCAAAACTCCCTTTTTTAAATGATCCGAAGAGATAAATTTCAATAAGCTTTAAGATTCCTGTTAAGATACTTCTTAGATATGGCATTAATGCATGATTTATGTGATATATAAATAATCATTCTTAAATTTTAATCAATACGGTGTTTAAAAAACAATGACCACCCGCACCTGCTCTGGACTCTTTGCATCAGATTAAGTTGTCCTTCGTATTTCTATGGAACTGTGTCCTTGTCCTCATATGTTTGACCGATTTTTCTTTTCGTATTTTAGGAGTCTGATTTCGTCTTTTGCGACAGACTTTCATTTACTGATTGCCTTTGACCAATGACTGATGACCTTGGGCCACGGTCATGAAATATCCTATGATCCCTGGTAATAATTCTATGAAATACTTATGAAACAAAGGAGGGAATCTCCAACAACATAAGGTTGCAGCACCCACAGCAAAACCCCAAGACACTCCATGTAAAAACACAAAGCAGACAAGCACAGAAAAAGACGCATAAGGGTCAAGGAACGTCAACGCACAACACAGAAACATCAAACACAAAGGACTACATATAAAACAACGATACCAATGGGCAACAGGTGCCGACTTAGGACGGCCAACTGCCACGGAAATAGCATAAGGTGTGGTTATCCTGGATTTCGTAAGCACAACCCTCCGACTTTTCCGATTACCCAGAGGTCTCGAAGAACGTACAATTGTGGTGTAAAACAACCTCCTCACTGTCAGATGACCACACACAAACAAGACCGCAAAACGCAGGGGCCCAAGCAACACAGATGAATATGTAAATGGATATAAAAAGAGGGCGTACGTAATACAATCCGTACTCTGCCGCCGCGAGCTCATGTATGTTATCACCCGAGGAGTCCGACTGACATTCAGAGAGGACAGGTGGTCGGGGCCCTGTCTACTCTAAAGAGGTTTGGACAGGTCCCGTCATGGAGTCCCGTCGTCATAGTCAGTCAGAGTGCAAGTTTTAAGAATGCGCTTGAACAAGACTGTAGATTGGTCAAGTACCATGCCTAGTGTCCGTCTGGTGACATTAGGATCATATCCACGGTATAAAAGGCGTTTTATGACTCTGACGCATTTTCGATAGTTATGTTGTCTATCTTTGATCCTTCTTATCTTGTTAATAATGTTACCATAAAATGCATGTTGTGAAATACCCAAAGTAATATACTCTTTTCCCTGTATTGGTCTGAATTTCAGAAGAAGTTGACAATAATTTTTGTAAAATTTCCAGAAAGTCTTTACTAGTTTGTGAAAGCGAAAACCTTGTCCTAAAAGTTTATTGGTAATTTGTAAATTTCTACTATGAACATCCAAAACATCTGTACATGCTCTAGCATACCGGATGAGCTGTGAAGTATAGATACCATAGGACGGTAATCTAGGAACATCACCGTCAAGCCAGGGGAAATTTACTATGTTAAATTCAAAATCATCTCTTTTGTCACACACACTTGTATGGATCTCTCCATTAACAATTCTGATATTTAGGTCCAAAGTGTTTCTGTGAAAGGTAAAATATGAATTTCTATAAGACAATCAATAAGATTAAATAAATTCAAAAATTGAAAAATGTCTTACATGTTATCTATTTAATATAGTTATTAGTCCTATAACAATGAAACATATAGGGAATAAAATGATCTCGACGTCAAATCTTTTAAGATCGATTTCTTGCTGGAAAAACTATTCAAATTAAAGGGACAAGTGAAAAAAATACTGTATTGTCGATATGTTTCAGTTTGAATGTCTATGATCATGACATTTGACCCATGACATTGCATTGAATTCGTAACAATTTCTTGAAACATTTCAGATTCATGAAGTAAATGAGAAATCATGATGCGGGCATTTTAAATACTGTGACATTGACTTTGACGTATGACATTGAAGCAAGGTTAAGGCACCAATTCTTTGAAAAATTATTCAGGTCGACAAAGTTGACAAAAAAGGGTGGTCCGACCAGATATTCCAACCAACATACTTTGCTACCTTTGACCTGACCTATAGCTTTGTGACAAAAGAAATTACACATCTTTTGGTATTTGGTTTGATTCTGTAAACTTTTGATTAGATCCATGACGCAGTTAAAATAATGACCAGAAAAAGAATACTTATATAACCCACTTGCAATTTGACCTTTATTTTTGACCTCTTATCAATGAAATTATGCCCAACTCTTTGAAATATTATCCGTATTTTTTAGACAGACATACGGACAGACTGACTTCGAGAATATTTTATTCCCTATATGTTTCATTGTTATTTTAAATAGATAACATGTAAGACATTTTTCAATTTTTGAACTTATTTAATCCTGTTGATTGTCTTATGGAAATTCATATTTTACCTTTCATTAACCATCATACATAAATCTTCTTTTTTATTGAAATGTATGCACTGTTTTGAGAGATTGTAAGGAAAGTAGTGAAATTTAAAATGCAAAAAAAAAGAAAAAATTTTCGTCCAATGGCCATAACCTTAACATTTGCTAAATGTAACTTTTTCGGCATCCCCATTCCGCATGCACATCTAAGTGTCCTAATCTATCATTGTATAAAGTTACATTGAATCCATCAATTTGTGTTCGAGGAGTTGCGATGATAATGTTTGACATTTTTTTTTAGATGCAATAAATTGCATGTCCAAGGGCAATGTTTCGAGTGTAACGTTTTAGGCAGCAATACGGATTTCCATTTAAGCTGGAAGCCTTTTCCTTTGAAAGGTAATTTGAACACGTCTCTTTAAGAAATACGTGACGAATTTATTCTCAGCACCAAAAACTCCAATATCAATGTGCAGCAGTATCCCTCTTTGTCTGCCTATTGCGTATACATTTCACAAGAAATACGTTCTAAGTACGTAAATTTCATGGTAAAGACAAAGAGGCTCGCAAGTAAGCTGCTTCCTCATTATTATTTAGGAATGTTACAGAGGAAGTAAAGACAAAGAGGCTCGCCAGTAAGCTGCTTGCTCATTATTATTTAGGAATGTTACAGAGGAAGTAAAGACAAAGAGGCTCGCCAGTAAGCTGCTTGCTCATTATTATTTAGGAATGTTACTGAGGAGTAAAGACAAAGAGGCTCGCCAGTAAGCTGCTTGCTCATTATTATTTAGGAATGTTACAGAGGAAGTAAAGACAAAAAGGCTCGCCAGTAAGCTGCTTGCTCATTATTATTTGGGAATGTTACTGAGGAAGTAAAGACAAAGAGGCTCGTCAGTAAGCTGCTTCCTCATTATTATTTGGGAATGTTACTGAGGAAGTTAAGACAAAGAGGCTCACCAGTAAGCTGCTTGCTCATTATTATTTAGGAATGTTACAGAGGAAGTTAAGACAAAGAGGCTCGCCAGTAAGCTGCTTGCTCATTATTATTTGGGAATGTTACAGAGGAAGTTAGGACAAAGAGGCTCGCCAGTAAGCTGCTTGCTTATTATTATTTGGGAATGTTACAGAGGAAGTTAAGACGAAGAGGCTCGCCAGTAAGCTGCTTGCTCATTATTATTTAGGAATGTTACAGAGGAAGTTAAGACAAAGAGGCTCGCCAGTAAGCTGCTTGCTCATTATTATTTGGGAATGTTACTGAGGAAGTAAAGACAAAGAGGCTCGCAAGTAAGCTGCTTGCTCATTAGTATTTGGAAATGTTAAAGAGGAAGTTAGGACAAAGAGGCTCGTCAGTAAGCTGCTTGCTTATTATAATTTAGGAATATTACAGAGGAAGTTAGGACAAAGAGGCTCGTCAGTAAGCTGCTTGCTCATTATTATTTAGGAATGTTACTGAGGAAGTAAAGACAAAGAGCCTCGTCAGTAAGCTGCTTGCTCATTATTATTTGGGAATGTTACAGAGGAAGTAGAGGCAAAGAGGCTCGCCAGTAAGCTGCTTGCTCATTATTATTTGGGAATTTTACAGAGGAAGTAAAGGCAAAGAGGCTCGCCAGTAAGCTGCTTGCTCATTATTATTTAGGAATGTTACAGAGGAAGTTAAGACAAAGAGGCTCGCCAGTAAGCTGCTTGCTCATTATTATTTGGGAATGTTACAGAGGAAGTTAAGGCAAAGAGGCTCGTCAGTAACTGCTTGCTCATTATTATTTAGGAATGTTACCGAGGAAGTTAAGGCAAAGAGGCTCGTCAGTAAGCTGCTTCCTCATTATTATTTGGGAATGTTACAGAGGAAGTTAAGACAAAGAGGCTCGCCAGTAAGCTGCTTGCTCATTATTATTTGGGAATGTTACAGAGGAAGTTAAGGCAAATAGGCTCGTTAGTAAGCTGCTTACTAATTATTATTAAGGAATGTTACTGAGGGTGTTAAGACAAAGAGGCTCGCCAGAAAGCTGCTTGCTCATTATTATTTGGGAATGTTACAGAGAAAGTTAAGACAAAGAGGCTCGCCAGTAAGCTGCTTGCTCATTATTATTTAGGAATGTTACAGAGGATGTTAAGGCAAAGAGGCTCGCCAGTAAGCTGCTTGCTCAATATTATTAAGGAATGTTACCGAGGAAGTAAAGGCAAATAGGCTCGTCAGTAAGCTGCTTGCTCATTATTATTTGGGAATGTTACAGAGGAAGTTAAGACAAAGAATCTCGCCAGTAAGCCGCTTGCTCATTATTATTTAGGAATGTTACAGAGGAAGTTAAGGCAAAGAGGCTCGTCAGTAAGCTGCTTGCTCATTATTATTTGGGAAAGTTAATGAGGAAGTTCTATGGTCGCTACAAAGAATGCATTTCACAATTATACATTTTAGTATCAAGGATAATTAAGCACATTCCTACGTGTGACAGTCATTTCTGTTTACAAAATTGTCTCAAATTTCTAAAACCTGGGTCCTGTAGCATGATATCCCAGCCATTTTGCTACGTCTTTCGGTTTATTTAGGACACAACTTTCACAGATTTTGGTCATATTTCATTGTTTAGATTGAGGATCACTGACGAGGGTTAAATACCAAAAACGTGCATGCCTGGTCCATGCTGTAAATTTATCTGCTCTAAAATGATGCTAATGAATTTGAAGACCTTTAACATTTTACCTATTTGGACATAGACGGATTTGACATGTTTATATTTGGCACTTCTGGTTGTGTTAATTGCATGTAATCAGAGGATGCTCACTCTTTCCGGCCACCTGGTCCTGTCTCCACTGGGGGCTTTGCCATTGCTTTTTAAAGAGATGTACACAGTGATAGATACCCTTAGATCTTTGACTCCTAAAATAAGGTTGGTACTTCTTCTCGGATATGCAAAATGTACTTCATGTTCTTCTACATGTAATGATCTTTCACTCAGTAAATTGTCATTTAAATCCATCTATTGGTTCGGTAGGGGATTGACATTTAAAATGCAAAATAGTCAGTCAAAAAGCCATTATTCAGGTGTTACACTTTCAGTAGAAATATCCTTTCTACGTGCAAATGTACATTTACTTGTCATGATCTATGATCGTGTAAAGTTCAATTGAAATTCATTTATTCATTGAGGAGGAGTTGTGATGACGATATCTTGCACTTATGATGCAAAAATAATCCAGGTCCAAGGACTCTGATGATACTATTCTGGCATCAATGCCCTTTCCTCATTCTCATTTGTTTGTCATTATCTTTTATTGTAAAAAAATCATTGAAATACATCGATTGGTTTTGAAGGAGTTGTGATGACACAAGTTTAGCATTGAAAATACATACAAATTAAGTTCAAGGGTCAACACACAGGTGTTACTCTTTCGGTGGCTCTATTCCTTTCTTCATGCACATCTACATGTAATATGCTATCATTGAATAAAGTTTCATTAGAATCTCTTCATTCTTTGGGGAGAAGTTCTACATACAGACAGAGGGAAATGGGAACAGACAATCTACATGTATTAAGTTATCAGACACACAAGCATACAGACAGACAGAAAGACAGAGAGACAGACAGAAGACCATGGTGAATGCAGTATGACCCCAAAATTTTGTTGATGATGATAGATAAAAAAAGATTGGACTATTCTTCTAGTTTTTATTCTACTGAAGTTTAGTTTTCGTTCAAAAATTCAATCCCGTGTCTGACAATCATAACAATCATGTAAGTGTACATGAACCAATGTTTGTAAGTAAAACACATATTTCCTGATATATATAATGTACATCTCTCATTATCCACAATCATGTAAGTGTACATGAAAAATGTTTGTAAACATCACACATATTTTCCAGATATATATATTGTACATCTCTCATTATCCACAATCATGTACGTGTACATGAACCAATGTTTGTAAACATCACACATATTTCCACATATATATATTGTACATCTCTCATTATCCACAATCATGTAAGTGTACATGAAAAATGTTTGTAGACATCACTCATATTTCCTGATATATATATTGTACATCTCTCATTATCCACAATCATGTAAGTGTACATGAAAAATGTTTGTAGACATCACACATATTTCCTGATATATATATTGTACATCTCTCATTATCCACAATCATGTAAGTGTTCATGAACCAATGTTTGTAAACATCACACATATTTCCTGATATATATATTGTACATCTCTCATTATCCACAATCATGTAAGTGTTCATGAACCAATGTTTGTAAACATCACACATATTTCCTGATATATATGTTACAGGGAATAAGTTTAATCAGGGATTTCATGTAATTCCTGAAAGGTTCAGTGATTACGTGTAATCCCTTGTCATTTTAGGGATTACATGAAATCCCCAAATTTTTAGGGATTACATGTAATTCCTAGAATATTTGAGCATTTTTACACTTATTTACTGACCGCCAAAATCATATAAAAATGATGAAATTGCGATATGATAGACATTTTATATGTTCATAATAAAAATCCTATTACCGAAAGAGACAAAATGGTTACCCATATAATCAGAGATGCTTTTAAGGCTGATTATGTTAATTTAAGATTGATAGAAAATGATATGTTAGAAAAACTCTTGAGCGGACAATTCGGTTGCACTGATTGATTTTGACCCACTGAGATGACTGTAATACGTGTACTCGGTAAAATTGTATGCATGGAATCTTGATTGGACTATGTAACTCAATACAGCCATTGTACCAACGTGCCATGGTGATCGCTTCATCCCATAATCTTTTCTTTGCATCTATTCTATTTCAATGGAACTTGTTGCAATTAAAATATCTTAGTATTTAGATGTACACGAAGGAAGGGGATATCCTTTTTTTTACCGGGAAATAGGAATAATTATTCACATATAGATTTGTTTTATGGACCTTCATACTTAGTCTTGTCTCCTATGCTATTTTTAACATATATTTTATTTGGATATGCTACTGAATCGACCCTACAGGAAATTTGGAGCCGCGCACATTCTGTAAAGTAAATATACAAGTCTAAATTCAAAACATTAAAGAGGGCGCTACTGAAATGAATTTTGGTGGCTCCGCTGGAAGCATCACTGATGAGAATTTAATATTCGAAACACGTGTCTTGTGCAGAAAAATTCTTCATGAAGGTATAGAGTTGAAACACTTCCGTATTATAATGCTTGTCGTCGGACGGGGACATCCGTTGCCTCGCCAAAAAAGTAATTTTGAATATATCTTAAACTTATTTAGACATAACATAATAACTTGTAAATTGAAAATAAGACCATTTTTGTCATTTCTTTTTTTTTTTTTTTTGCCCATTATCAAGATACGTTAATGAGGGTTATTCATATTAATGTTTCCGATTGAAACTTTCGACATATGTTTTAGAGTACTTTGACCATCAATTTTGTTTGAAAATTCTTTTTCTTTGCGCTCATGGGTTGGTTTTATGTCCATTTTGCATGGATAATGATAAACATGATAAATTAACATCGAAATTTGGGGAATATTTTGATAAAAATTACCTACTCTAGTTTGAATATTTTCAATTATTCATGTTATTTGGCATAACTAGTTCTGGGTACTTGACAGAGAGGATATTCAGCAGCAACTGAGCCAAAAATAATAAATTTCAAAACTGAAAATAAGGAGAACTTAAGGTTAGGAAATAAGTGTAAAAATGCATGAAAAATTCAGGAATTACATGAAATACCTGGCCAATTTCAGGAATTACATGTAATAACTAATCGAAACGGGGATTACACGAAATCCCTAAATTTCAGGAATTACATGAAATCCCTGATTACACTTATTCCCTGTAACATATATATTGTACATCTCTCATTATCCACAATCATGTAAGTGTACATGAACCAATGTTTGTAAGCTTCACACATATTTCCTGATATATATTGTACATCTCTCATTATCCACAATCATGTAAGTGTACATGAACCAATGTTTGTAAACATCACACATATTTCCTGATATATATATATATTGTACATCTCTCATTATCCACAATCATGTAAGTGTACATGAACCAATGTTTGTAAACATCACACATATTTCCTGATATATATATGTTACAGGGAATAAGTGTAATCAGGGATTTCATGTAATTCCTTAAAGGTTCAGTGATTACGTGTAATCCCTGGTCATTTTAGGGATTACACGAAATCCCCAAAATTTTAGGGATTACATGTAATTCCTAAAATATTTTAGCATTTTTACACTTATTTCCTGACGGCCAAAAATCATATAAAAATTGTGAAATTGCAATATGATAGATATTTTACATGTTCATAATATAAAATCCAACTACTGAAAGAGAAAAAATGGTAACGTATATAATCAGATATGCTTTTAAGGCTGTTTATGTTAATTTAAGGTTGATAAAAAAAATGATATGTTAGAAAAACTCTTAAGCGGACAATTCGGTTGCACAGATAGATTTTGACCCACTGATCAATATGACTGTAATACATGTACTCGGTAAAATTGTATGCATGGAATCTTGATTAAAGATGCAGTGTCCCTGAAAATAATTTTTACTGAAAATGTAAATTTCACTCCAAACGGTCTAGATAGAGGAAAAAATGAGCCAGAAAAAATTTAATTTGAAAATATGCAGTAACCACTCTTAATATCGTCAATTTTGTAAAAATTAAATCTCCGTTTACCTCTATAGTAAAAACTCTATACATTGTAGGTGGCGCTAGCGGAATGAATTAGAACTGCGCACCCCAAATTCAAAATGACGTTTTTAAAGGTCTATAATTGCGAAAGTATGCGTTAGATTGGCCTGAAAATTTGAATTTGTACAAATGAGATTAATTTCTTGAAATTTCTTAAACGTGGGTCCTGTAGCATCATATCCCACCCATCCTGCTACGTCTTTCGGTACGCTTTTTCGATATAGTAACTTTCATACTTTTTTGGCATGTTACATTGATTAGATTTGAGGATCACTGACGAGGGTTGAGTACCCGAAACGTGCATGTCTGGTCCATGTTGCCAATTTATCTGATCTTAAATGATGCTATTCAATTTGAAGACGTTTACATTGTATACTTTCATATAAAAAGAAAGATTTTTGCATTACAAAATTTTGTAAATTTTATTAATTTTCAGGGACACCGTCCCTTTAATTGGACAATGTAACTCAATACAGCCAGTGTACCAAAGTACCATGGTGATCGCTTCATCCCAAAATATTTTCTTTGCATCTATTCTATTTCAATGAAACTTGTTGCAATCAAAATATCTTAGTATTTAGATGAACATGAAGGAAGGGGATTTCCAATTTTTTTTACCGGTAAATGGGAATAATTCACATAGTTTTTTATGGACATTCATACTCAGTCTGGTCCTATGCTATTTTCAACATATATTTTATTTGGATATGCTACTAAATCGACCCTACAGAATATATGGAGCCGTGCACTCTCTGTAAAGTAAATGTACAAATCTAAATTCAAAACATTAAAGAGGGCATGAAAAACATGAAATAAATTTTGGTGGTTCCGCAATCATCCGTTGCCTCGCCAAATAAAGTAATTTTGAATATGATATTATTTTAAACTTATTTAGACATCACAAAATAAATAGTTGAAAATTAGACCATTTATCATTTCTTATTAATATATTTTATGGCCCATTATCAAAATACGTTATACTATTTTTTCCGATTGAAACATTCGATGTATGTTTTAGATTACTTTGACCATCAATTTTGTTCGATAAGTTCTTTTTCTTTGCGCCCATGTGTCTGTTTTATGTACATTTTGCATAGATAATGATAATCATGATAAATGAACTTCAAAATGTGGGGAATATTTTGATAAAAATTACCTATTCTAGTTTGAATATTTTCACTAATTCTGGGTTCTTGACAGAGAGGATATTCAGCATCAACTGAGCCAAAAATAATAGATTTTTAAACTGAAAATAAGGAGAAATTAAGGTTAGGAAATTAGTGTAAAAATGCATGAAAAATTCAGGAATTACATGAAATACCTGGCCAATTTCAGGAATTACATGTAATAACTAATCGAAACAGGGATTACACGAAATCCCTAAATTTCAGGAATTACATGAAATCCCTTATTACACTTATTCCCTGTAACATATATATATTGTACATCTCTCATTATCCACAATCATGTAAGTGTACATGAACCAATGTTTGTAAACATCACACATATTTCCTGATATATATATTGTACATCTCTCATTATCCACAATCATGTAAGTGTACATGAACCAATGTTTGTAAACATCACACATATTTCCTGATATATATATTGTACATCTCTCATTATCCACAATCATGTAAGTGTACATGAACCAATGTTTGTAAACATCACACATATTTCCTGATATATATATTGTACATCTCTCATTATCCACAATCATGTAAGTGTACATGAACCAATGTTTGTAAACATCACACATATTTCCTGATATATATATATTGTACATCTCTCATTATCCCCAATCATGTAATTGTACATGAACCAATGTTTGTAAACATCACACATATTTCCTGATATATATATTGTTCATCTCTCATTATCTACAATCATGTAAGTGTACATGAACCAATGTTTGTAAGTATCACACATATTTCATGATATATATATTGTACATCTCTCATTATCCACAATCATGTAAGTGTACATGAACCAATGTTTGTAAGTATCACACATATTTCCTTATATATATATTGTACATCTCTCATTATCCACAATCATGTAAGTGTACATGAACCAATGTTTGTAAGCATCACACATATTTCCTGATATATATATTGTACATCTCTCATTATCCACAATCATGTAAGTGTACATGAACCAATGTTTGTAAACATCACACATATTTCCTGATATATATATTGTACATCTCTCATAATCCACAATCATGTAAGTGTACATGAACCAATGTTTGTAAGCCTCACACATATTTCCTGATATATATATTGTACATCTCTCATTATCCACAATCATGTAAGTGTACATGAACCAATGTTTGTAACATCACACATATTTCCTGATATATATATTGTACATCTCTCATTATCCACAATCATGTAAGTGTACATGAACCAATGTTTGTAACATCACACATATTTCCTGATATATATATTGTACATCTCTCATTATCTACAATCATGTAAGTTTAAATGAACCAATGTTTGTAAACATCACACATATTTCCTGATATATATATTGTACATCTCTCATTATCCACAATCATGTAAGTTTACATGAACCAATGTTTGTAAACATCACACATATTTCCTGATATATATTATACATTTCTCATTATCCACAATCATGTAAGTGTACATGAACCAATGTTTGTAACATCACACATATTTCCTGATATATATATTGTACATCTCTCATTATCAACAATCATGTAAGTGTACATGAACCATTGTTTGTAAGCATCACACATATTTCCTGATATATATATATTGTACATCTCTTATTATCAACAATCATGTAAGTGTACATGAACCAATGTTTGTAAGTATCACACATATTTCCTGATATATATATTGTACATCTCTTATTATCAACAATCATGTAAGTGTACGTGAACCAATGTTTGTAACATCACACATATTTCCTGATATATATATTGTACATCTCTTATTATCAACAATCATGTAAGTGTACGTGAACCAATGTTTGTAAGTATCACACATATTTCCTGATATATATATTGTACATCTCTCATTATCAACAATCATGTAAGTGTACATGAACCAATGTTTGTAAGCTTCACACATATTTCCTGATATATATATATATATTGTACATCTCTCATTATCCACAATCATGTAAGTGTACATGAACCAATGTTTGTAAACATAACACATATTTCCTGATATATATATTGTACATCTCTCATTATCCACAATCATGTAAGTGTACATGAACCAATGTTTGTAAGTATCACACATATTTCCTGATATATATATATATATATTGTACATCTCTCATTATCCACAATCATGTAAGTGTACATGAACCAATGTTTGTAAACATCACACATATTTCCTGATATATATATTGTACATCTCTCATTATCCACAATCATGTAAGTGTAATGAACCAATGTTTGTAAGCATCTCACATATTTCCTGATATATATCTATTGTACATCTCTCATTATCCACAATCATGTAAGTGTACATGAACCAATGTTTGTAACCATCACACATATTTCCTGATATATATATATATATTGTACATCTCTCATTATCCACAATCATGTAAGTGTACATGAACCATTGTTTGTAAACATCACACATATTTCCTGATATATATATTGTACATCTCTCATTATCCACAATCATGTAAGTGTACATGAACCAATGTTTGTAACCATCACACGTATTTCCTGATATATATATTGTACATCTCTCATTATCCACAATCATGTAAGTGTACATGAACCAATGTTTGTAAACATCACACATATTTCCTGATATATATATTGTACATCTCTCATTATCCACAATCGTGTAAGTGTACATGAACCAATGTTTGTAAGCATCACACATATTTCCTGATATATATATTGTACATCTCTCATTATCCACAATCATGTAAGTGTACATGAACCAATGTCTGTAAACATCACACATATTTCCTGATATATATATATATATATTGTACATCTCTCATTATCCACAATCATGTAAGTGTACATGAACCAATGTTTGTAAGTATCACACATATTTCCTGATATATATATTGTACATCTCTCATTATCCACAATCATGTAAGTTTACATGAACCAATGTTTGTAAACATATCACATATTTCCTGATATATATATTGTACATCTCTCATTATCCACAATCATGTAAGTGTACATGAACCAATGTTTGTAAGTATCACAATATTTCCTGATATATATATTGTACATCTCTCATTATCCACAATCATGTAAGTGTACATGAACCAATGTTTGTAAACATCACACATATTTCCTGATATATATATTGTACATCTCTCATTATCCACAATCATGTAAGTGTACATGAACCAATGTTTGTAAGAATCACACATATTTCCTGATATATATATTGTACATCTCTCATTATTCACAATCATGTAAGTGTACCTGAACCAATGTTTGTAAGCATCACACATATTTCCTGATATATATATTGTACATCTCTCATTATCCACAATCATGTAAGTGTACATGAACCAATGTTTGTTAACATCTCACATATTTCCTGATATATATATTGTACATCTCTCATTATCCACAATCATGTAAGTGTACATGAACCAATGTTTTTTAGCACCACACATATTTCCTGATATATATATTGTACATCTCTCATTATCCACAATCATGTAAGTGTACATGAACCAATGTTTGTAAACATCACACATATTTCCTGATATATATATTGTACATCTCTCATTATCCACAATCATGTAAGTGTACATGAACCAATGTTTGTAAACATCACACATATTTCCTGATATATATATTGTACATCTCTCATTATCGACAATCATGTAAGTGTACATGAACCAATGTTTGTAAGGATCACACATATTTCCTGATATATATATATTGTACATCTCTCATTATCCACAATCATGTAAGTGTACATGAACCAATGTGTGTAAGCATCACACATATTTCCTGATATATATATTATACATCTCTCATTATCCACAATCATGTAAGTGTACATGAACCAATGTGTGTAAGCATCACACATATTTCCTGATATATATATTGTACATCTCTCATTATCGACAATCATGTAAGTGTACATGAACCAATGTTTGTAAGTATCACACATATTTCCTGATATATATATTGTACATCTCTCATTATCCACAATCATGTAAGTGTACATGAACCAATGTTTGTAAACATCACACATATTTCCTGATATATATATTGTACATCTCTCATTATCCACAATCATGTAAATGTACATGAACCAATGTTTGTAAGCATCACACATATTTCCTAATATATATATTGTACATCTCTCATTATCCACAATCATGTAAATGTACATGAACCAATGTTTGTAAGCATCACACATATTTCCTAATATTTACATATGCCCATTCATTTGTATAGAATTTACACTGTGATTATAGGAGTATAACCGCAGTGGCGTGATTTGAACTGTGACGTCGTAGTAAGTTGGCTTGATTTGAACCTTGACGGTACGTAGTAACAGAGCCTTAGCAACGTAGTTGTAAACGTATTCAAACGTCATCAAAGCATGAAAAACTGGAATGTAAATATATAGAATAACTGTCTTTTGGAATGTGATTATACTGTGATAACCTACAATGGATCCAGGAATTATGTTTCTCATAATGCGCTAACGCGCATTATGGAACATAATTCCTGGATCCATTGTAGGTTATCACAGTATAATCACATTCCAAAAGACAGTTATTCTATAAATATATATATTGTACATCTCTCATTATCCACAATCATGTAAGTGTACATGAACCAATGTTTGTAAGTATCACACATATTTCCTGATATATATATATTGTACATCTCTCATTATCCACAATCATGTAAGTGTACATGAACCAATGTGTGTAAGCATCACACATATTTCCTGATATATATAATATACATCTCTCATTATCCACAATCATGTAAGTGTACATGAACCAATGTTTGTAAGCATCACACATATTTCCTGATATATATATATATCATACATCTCTCATTATCCACAATCATGTAAGTGTACATGAAACAAATGTGTGTAAGCATCACACATATTTCCTGATATATATATTGTACATCTCTCATTATCCACAATCATGTAAGTGTACATGAACCAATGTTTGAGAGCATCACACATATTTCCTGATATATATATTGTACATCTCTCATTATCCACAACCATGTAAGTGTACATGAACCAATGTTTGAGAGCATCACACATATTTCCTGATATATATATTGTACATCTCTCATTATCCACAATTATGTAAGTGTACATGAACCAATGTTTGTAAACATCACACATATTTCCTGATATATATATTGTACATCTCTCATTATCTCATATTGTACATATTTCCTAATATATTCCTGTGGGTACTGTAGCATCATATCCCACCTATTATGCTACGTCTTTTGGTACATTTTTTGACATAATTATTTTCACACTTTTGGCCATATTAGTCTGGGATGTATCACTGAGTTGGGTGCAACCCCCCCCCCCTTGATGCTCCAAAACCGGCCTAACTTTGTAGCATTTTTTGCGCTCTTCCAGATAAAAATTTGTCTCATGGAATTTCCATTGCAAAAGTGGGGGTTTTTTTGGAAAAAACATGCTTTTTTAGTCAAAAATCACTGATAATAGGAAAAAAATTATAACTTTTATATGGTTGAAGTTTTTGAAAATTGAAAAGTGTGAATATATAGCATTGTTTATGCTCTTTCACATGAAATAAGTTGCAAGTTCCAATTCCGATTTTTACTGTGTGTTTTGGGATAAAAAAAGTCGATTTTTTGCCATAATTCACAGAAATTGAGGAAATTTTAATTTATTCCTGCTTCTCAGCTCCTCAATATTGCATATGATCGCTCAATGATGATTTAAAAAACATCTTTAAAGTCTCCTCTTTCAAATGACATATATTTTATATTCTTATTTTTTTGCAAAATCCTCGAAAATAATTATTTTATTTTATTTTATTTTATTTTAAGGTCATGAAACACCCTTATGACCTAAGGAACATTTCTGTTAAATATTATTGAAATCCATCGAGAGGGGAAGAAATTATATTCTAGACAAGGTTTTACTACTGATGTCTATTTTGACCTTGACCTTTGACCTATGAACTTGGTTCAAGGTAATTGCACACTTTTAAATTCTTAGGAACATTTCTGTGAAATATTATTGAAATACATCCACATCGGGAAGAGTTATGCTCTACTAATGTTTTACTAATCATGTCTTTTGTGACCTTGGGCCTATGACCTTGGTTCAAGGTCATCAATCCACATCGGGAAGAGTTATGCCCTGGACAATGTTTTACTAAACATGTCTTTTGTGACCTTGACCTTTGACCTTGGTTCAAGGTCATGAAACACCCTTATGACCTAAGGAACATTGATGTGAAATATTATTGAAATCGATCAACAAGGTGAAGATTTATTCTCTAGACAAGGTTAAGATAATGATGTCTATTGTGACCTTGACCTTTGACCTGTGACCTTGATTCAAGGTCGTGACACACCTTTATGTCCTAAGGAACATTTCTGTGAAATATTATTGAAATCCCTCCACAGGTTGGAGGAGTTATGCTCCAGACAAAGTTTTTCTACGTATGTCTATTGTAACCTTGACCTTGGTTCAAGGTTATGACACACCCTTAGGTGCTAAGGAACATTTCTGTGAAACATTATTGAAATCCAACCACAGGGGGAGGAAGATAAGCTCAGTACAAGGTTTTACTAATTATGTCTATTGTGACCTTGACCTTTGACCTTGGTTCAATGTAATGACACAACTTTAGGTCCTAAGAAACATTTTTGTTAAATATTATTGAAATCCATCCAGAGGGGAAGAAATTATATTCTATACAAGGTTTTGATAATGATGTCTATTGTGACCTTGACCTTTGACCTATGAACTTGGTTCAAGATCACGGCACATCCGTAGGTTCTGTGAAATATTATTGAAACCCATCCACATCGTGAAGAGTTATGCTCTGGACAATGTTTTACTAATCATGTCTTTTGTGACCTTGGGCCTATGACCTTGGTTCAAGGTCATCCATCGACATCGGGAAGAGTTATGCTCTTGACAATGTTTTACTAAACATGTCTTTTGTGACCTTGAACTTTGGCCTAAGACCTTGGTTCAAGGTCATGAAACACCCTTATGACCTAAGGAACATTGATGTGAAATATTATTGAAATCCATCAACAAGGCGAAGAGTTATGCTCTGGACAAGGTTTTGATAATGATGTCTATTGTGACCTTGACCTTTGACCTTCATTCAAGGTCGTGACACACATTTATGTCCTAAGGGACATTTCTGTGAATTTTTTTGAAATCCTTCCACAGGTTGGAGAAGTTATGCTGCAGACAAAGGTTTTTCTACGTATGTCTATTGTGACCTTGATCTTTGACCTATGACCTTGGTATAAGGTTATGACACACCCTTAGGTGCTAAGGAACATTTCTGTGAAATACTATTGAAATCAACCCACAGCAGGAGATGTCAAGCTCCGGACAAGGTTTTACTAATTATGTCTATTGTGACCTTGACCTTTGACCTTGGTTCAAGGTCATGACACAACCTTAGGTCCCAAGGAACATTTCTGTGAAATATTATTGAAATCCATTGATAGGGGCAGGATTCATGCTCAGGACAAGGTTTGGCCGATGACCTTGGTTCAAGATCATGAAACACCCTTGTGACCTAAGGAACATTGATGTGAAATATTATTGAAATCCATCAACAAGGCGAAGAGTAATGCTCTGGACAAGTATTGATAATGATGTCTATTGTGACCTTGACCTTTGACCTTGATTCAAGGTCGTGACACATATTTATGTCCTAAGGGACATTTCTGTGAAATTTTTTCAAATCCATCCACAGGTTGGAGAAGTTATGCTGCAGACAAAGGTTTTTCTACGTATGTCTATTGTGACCTTGACCTATGACCTTCGTTTAAGTTTATGACACACCCTTAGGTGCTAAGGAACATTTCTGTGAAATACTATTGAAATCAACCCACAGCAGGAGATGTCAAGCTCCAGACAAGGTTTCAATAATCATGTCTATTGTGACCTTGTCCTTTGACCTTGGTTCAAGGTCATGACACACCCTTAGGTCATAAGGAACATTTCTATGAAGTATTATCGAAATCCATTCACAGGGGCAGGAATCATGCTCAGGACAATGTTTTATTAATGATGTCTACTGTGACCTTGACCTTTGACCTTGATTCAAGGTCATTACACACTCTTATGTCATAAGGAACATTTCTGTTTAATATATCTGAAATCTATCCACAGGGGGAGGAATTATATTCTGGACAAGGTTTTATTACTGATGTCTATTGTGACCTTGACCTTTGACCTGTGAACTTAGTTTAAGGTTATGACACACCCTTGGGTTCAAAGGAACATTTCTGTGAAATAATATTGAAATCCATACACAGAGCAAAGAGCTACGCTCTGGACAAGGTCGTGATAATGATGTTTAGTGTGACCTTGACCTTTGACCTTGATTCAAAGTTGTGACATACCTTTATGTCATTAGGAACATTTTTTGGTGAACTATTATTGAAATCCATCCACAGGGTGGAGAAGTTATGCTCCAGACAAGGTTTTACTAATTATGTCTTTAGTTACCTTGACCTTTGACCTATGACCTTGGTTCAAGCTTATAACACACCCTTGAAAACTAAGTAACATTTCTGTGAAATGATATTGAAATCCATCCACATTGGGAAGAGTTATGCACTGGAAAATGTTTTACTTAACATGTCTTTTGTGACCTTGACCTTTGGCCTATGACCTTGGTTCAAGTTTATGAAACACCCTTATGACCTAAGGAACATTTTTGTGAAATATCATTGAAATCAATCCACAAGGCGAAGAGATATGCTCTGGACAAGGTTTTGATAATGATGTCTATTGTGACCTTGACCTTTGACCTGTGACATTGATTCAAGGTCGTGACACACCTTTATGTCCTAAGGGACATTTCTGTGAAATTTATTGAAATCCATTCACAGGTTGGAGGAGTTATCCTCCTGACAAAGTTTTTCTATGTATGTCTATTGTGACCTTGACCTTTGACCTTCATTCAAGGTTATGACACACCCTTGGGTGCTAAAGAACATTTCTGTGAAATACTATTGAAATCCACCCACAAGGGGAGGAATCAATCTCCGGACAAGGTTTCACTAATTATGTCTATTGTGACCTTGATCTTTGACCTTGGTTCAAGGTCATGACACACCTTTAAGTCACAAGGAACATTTCTGGTAAATATTATTCAAATCCATTCACAGGGGCAGGAATCATGCTCAGGACAAGGTTTTATTAATGATGTCTATTGTGACCTTGACCTTTGACCTTGATTCAAGGTCATTACACACTCTTATGTCATAAGGAACATTTCTGTTTAATATTACTGAAATCCATCCACAGAGGGAGGAATTATATTCTGGACAAGGTTTTACTACTGATGTCTATTGTGACCTTGATCTTTGACCTATGAACTTAGTTTAAGGTCATGGCACACCCTTAGGTTCAAAGGAACATTTCTGTGAAATATTATTGAAATCCATTCACAGCGGGAAGAGTTATGCTCTCGACAATGTTTAACTTATCATGTCTTTTGTGACCTTGACCTTTGACCTATGAACATGGTTCAAGATCATAACACACCCTTATGACCTAAGGAACACTTCTGTGAAATATAATTGAAATCCATCCATAGGGCGAAGAGTTACGCTCTGGACAAGGTTTTGATAATGATGTCTATTGTGACCTTGACCTTTGACCTTGATCCAAAGTTGTGACATACCTTTATGTCATAAGGAACATTTTTTGTTAACTTTTATTGAAATCCATCCACAGAGTGGAGGAGTTATGCTCCAGACAAGCTTTTACTAATTATGTCTTTAGTGACCTTGACCTTTAACCTATGATCTTGGTTCAAGGTTATGACACACCCTTAAGTTCTAAAGAACATTTCTGTAAAATACTATTGAAATCCATCCACAGGGGGAGGAGTCAAGCTCTGGACAAGGTTTTACTAATTATGTCTTTTGTGAACTTAACCTTTGACCTTGGTTCAAGGTCATGACACACCCTTAGGTCACAAGGAACATTTCTGTGAAATATTAATGAAATCCATTCACAGGGGCAGGAATCATGCTCGGGACAAGGCTTTATTAAAGATGTCTGTTGTGACCTTGACCTTTTTGACTTATGACCTTGATTCAAGGTCATTTCACACCCTTATGTCCTAAGGAACATTTCTGTTAAATAACACTGAAATCTATCTACAAGGGGAGGAGTTATGCTGTGTGATGAACAGACAGACGGAAGGACGGACGGATAGACAGGTGAGTCCTATATCCCCCCCCCCCAATTCGTTTTCAGGTGGTATAAAAATATACAATTTTCCTGAATTTTATTAAATATCTCATCAATTATTCATAAAAATGAGAAAACAGTATTATAAATTTAATAATGGTTATCTCTCTTTCACTACAAGATTGATATTGTAAAGTTTTATGTGAAAATTCAAGTAATGCATTATTTTTCTCAAATTCCTGTAAAATGCAAAATAACATATGTGAAATATTTTCATATTATATTTTGTTCCTGAAAAAAATCAGCAATACTATATACAATATATACAAGAGATCCAATCCTTGAGGTTTTCAGGAAACCTTGATGTCCATTTCTTTAGTTCTCAGAAAACCTATATGAAGTCAAATACACACACTGTGTACAGATATGGAATGATTCCTGGAAACAGGGGATAATTTCAGAAAATGAAAATCTGTTTGACATCTTCATACTTAGAATTAAATAGTTTATTACTAAGTGCAATCATTTGTGAAAATGAAAAAAAAAAACAGTCACCAACAATTAACTAAGAGTTATCTCTCTTTGTCCACAGTATTTACATTGTAAAGAGTATTAGCTTTTTTATGTGTTGGTTCAAGATCAGACAACCATACACATTATTTTATCACATTCCTGTAAAATTCAAAATAACATTATACATATCAAATATTGTTATATTATATATTGTTATTAAAAACAGCAGTAAATAATACTATAAACACTATATACAAGTGAATCAATTCTTGAGGTTTTCAGAAAACCATGATGTCAATTTCTGTAGTTCTCAGAATATCTATATGAAGTCAAAAACACACACTGTGTACAGATATGGAATGATTCTTGGAAACAGGGGAAATCTTCTACAAATGAAAATATGCTTGACATCTTCTTTCTTAGAATTAAAAGGATTTAGTATCAAAAGTAGCATATGAATGTTGTCATACCATGGATGAAAAGTTTACTATTATAATGGGCATAAAGGATCTAATACTGTGACCACACATACAAGGAATACTTACCTGGAATGTTTGTGTCTTTAAACCTGGATTTTTGTGAGCTTTAAACCATTTTAGTCAATATTTACAAGAGATTATTTTGGATAATAGTTACCTGATTTTCACTTGTGCTGAATTTCCCTTTACATTGATGCTGAGCAGTTATAATATGTGGTAACATAATACATTGAATTCTCACCTGATTGTTATAATGTGGACTGCACCATGATACGTAAATACAAGGAACATTTACTGTGTGACCTGTGGTGGCCATACTCTGGTGAAGAAGAACTTATACCAACCAATCCCATCCACACCATCCTGTGTTACATTGAAGTCAGGAGACGACCGGATCTTTGTCATGGATTCATCATCAATATTTGTGTCAACTAGTTCAACATTAAATCTATGTTGTATGTTTAGTGCAGACAGTATAAACTGTTGCCATTGTGATGATGACATATTTACACGGGATAACCCTACCTCCTCCATATGTACCATGTCAGCAGACAGACCCAGTCCTCTGTCACCCAGGGTCACCTTGTGCAGCCTTAACTTACGTAGTGATGTCATGTCTGTCAGCAGTGGAGGACAAACATCACCATCAAGGTCAGTATTTATTTTTACATGCCATAGGTATAAAGTTTTAAGTGAGGGTATACAGATAGGGGACACTGACCTATCAGTGATATAACCATAAATACAGACCATGTCAAGGGAACATGTTAGTTGTTTGTTACACAGAAAGTTATTTAGTTCTGTGTTAGTAACACCACGTTCTATGTCAATAGGTACATATAATAAGACCAGTGACCCTATATCTACTACATGGGGATCAGACAGGACGTCCCTAGTCCCCCTCACTGTCTCTATGTCACTGTACTTAGTCAGAAAAACATCTGATACATGGAACGTCACTGGGCTGTCTGTCTGTCTGTCCTGTAACTCCCTGTACCAACTTACCTGTAGTTTGTACAGTTCCTTCACTGTATCACTGACATCATCAGGTGATTCTCTGTATTTACAGATCCCTGTGTCACTGTCTGTCACACTAACAACACGCTGTGATATAACACTACCCAGGGACGGACACATACCACATATAAACATGATAACATTAGACAACTCCATGATGACCTTGACACTGGACAGATGTTTACAAAATGAGTCACCTACCTCTTTGTTTGTTACAATGAAGATTTCAGCCAGGAACTCTTGTATAGATTTATGAAAGAAATGAACACTTACATTCTTTGTTGTAAGACTGCGTGCTTCCTTCTGACTGATCAATCCAACATCTAGTGCAAACTGTAATTCTCTCAAACCTATTTCTTTTTCTAATTTTCTTTTCTGAAATACTAAGTTGGTTTCATTAGATAACAGACCTTCATATGCTACTTTTCCCAATTTTAACAGTACAGAACTACAATTCACAATGTTATCATAAACAGACAAAATTTGAGGTAATTCAACATTTTCTTTTTTGTCATGTTCTATTTCAACTTTATGTTTTTCATTGGACCTCTCTATTAACATGTTTAACATCTCAGCATAGAAGCTTGTTTTACTGTCCCCCACCTGTTTCCCATCATAGCATATCTGTACACATACTACAGCTAACAAGGGAATCTGCATGAATGATTTCAAACTTTTATTTTTCAAAGACTTCAGTATTCTGTCCTTTGTTTCTGTATATTTTGGTGTTTCTTCTTTCAACTTATAATGATTTGCAAGTACATTCTCAATAATATTTTCCATTCCAGTTTCACTTAAACCACAAATTTCTATGACTCTGTCACTGTGCTGTGGTTTCTTTAACAATAACGGAAACACCCATGGTCGCATTGTTATAAAGCACGTTACACTACCTGACACGTCAATCCTTGGCATCCTATTTTTACTGTTCGAGTTCAATTCATCTAGTCCATCCAAGATGATAAGACTTTTGTATTCATCCGATGATAATACGTGACGTATGGCATCATGGCAGCCCTTGTCACTCTCAAACGCATCCTGGCAGATCATTTCTACAACTGAAACTAGATTTAGATCATTAACATTGCGAAACTTCATCAGAAAAACAAAGTCAAATTTCCTCAGTTCTTGTTCCCACTTATCAAACACTTTCTGTCTGGTTCTTTCCTTTCTTTTAGCGCTGCACCATTTGCGTAATAGCCATACACAGTAAGTGGTTTTACCGTGCGCCGCGTCCCCTAACATGTAAATTTTCCTGATGTATTTACCGTCTTTTTGGAAAATGTCATCTGGGTTTGTGACTTCCCTAATCTTTGGCCTCTCATAGATAGAACTAAATAGACCAACATCTCTGTCATCCGAGTCATCCGAGTCTGTGTCTTCACTCAAATAGGACATCTCATATTTATAACTTCCTATATCAAAGTCTGAAGTACCTGCATGTCTACGTTCCCAATGTCCGGTAAACTCTTCCTTGTGTTGTGTTGAGTCATTGTCCTTTGTAACATATTTCTGGTCTTCCCGGATGATAACTGAGGCATATAACAGCTCTATAGGTAATTCCTCCCCTGTGTCCTGTAGAGGGGAAAGTTGGATGAACCGGGTTAACTTGTCATTGATTTCCATTAGCCGTTCCTTCATTTTCCTTACACCTGCATCTTCATCTAAGAATAAATAGATATAATTTGTTGTTATATATATTATCATTATATGTCTCTATAGATGATGCAGAATTAAGACGTCATATGAAACTTTGTCAGGAAGAAATGATTTCATTAATCGCCGTCAGAACCCGAGGGGGCTGGGGTGTCATATGTAAATATATCAAAATTAAGATTCTATTTACTTATTGAATAATTACAGGTATTTTTTTCGTATCTGAATTCTTCTGGCGAACTGATGTGTTGCATCAATAGTTGTCTTCTTTTTATAAGCCGTATGCCAGAATGTATACTAGTCCAATGACCTGCATCCCATTATCCCCCTTGGTAAGAGGAAACAAGAATACTAATAATTCAGACCCCAAACAATAAAAGCATTTATTTCTAAGGAAACAGAATTGGCATGATTATTCCAACAGTATGTCAAGAATATACAGGAACATGTTCATATAGGTTAATATAATTAGCAAGACGCCCAAAGGGGTCACATCGCTCATCTGAGGAGGATGTATGTATGTTTTCATTCAAAGTCAGTATAAGACCTGAAGGAAATGGCTTTTAGTGAAGCTTTGAGAAGGACAATGTGTACTTACTTCCTGTAAAGTTTGGTGACATTCTGTGCAGTAGTTTAAGTGGATAAGTCAAAAATGTGTTCTCCAAATAGAGCCTATGGTGGACATCTTGGAATTCCGATCGTCTCGAAAAACAAAAACTTGGTAAAGGGCAATGAGTACTTGCTTCCTGTGAAGTTTCAAGAAATTCTGTGCAGCAGTTTCAGAGGAGAAGTTGAGAATGTGTTAGCCAATCAAAGCCTGTGGCGGCCATCTTGGATTTCCGATTGGCTCAAAAACACAAACTTGGTAGAGGACCGCATTGATTACTTGCTTCCTGTAAAGTTTCATGAAATTCTGTGCAGAGGTTTCAGAGGAGAAGTCGAAAATGTGTCAGCCAATCAGAGCCTGTGGCGGCCATCTTGGATTTCCGATCGGCTCGAAAAACACAAACTTGGTAGAGGGCATTAATTACTTGCTTCATGTGAAGTTTCATGAAATTCTGTTCAGAGGTTTAAAAGGAGAAGTCGAAAATGTGTCAGCCAATCAGAGCCTGTGGTGGCCATCTTGGATTTCTGATTGGCTAGAAAAACACAAACTTGGTAGAGGACATTTAGTACTTGCTTCTTGTGAAGTTTTGTGAAATTCTGTGCAGAGGTAAAGTTGAAAACGTAGTAGCCAATCAGAGCCTGTGGTGCCCATCTTGGATTTCAGATCGGCTCAACAAACACAAACTTGGTAGAGGGCATTGAGTAATTGCTTCCTGTGAAGTTTCGAGAGATTCTGTGCAGCAGAATCAGAGGAGAAGTAAAAAATGTGCTAGCTAATCAGAGCTTGTGGCAGCCATCTTGGATTTCCAATCGGCTTGAAAAACATTTCAACATAGAGGGCATTGAGCATTTGCTTCCTGTGAAGTTTCATAAAACTCTGTGCAGCAGTTTCAGGAAGAAGTTGAAAATGTGTCAGCCAATTAGAGCCATCTTGGATTTCCAATCGGTTCAAAAAACACAAACTTGGTAGGAGGCTTTGAGTTCTTGCATTTTTTTAAGTTTCGAGATATTCTGTGCAGTGCTTTCAGAGGAGAAGTTGAAATTGTGTCAGCCAATGGCCTGTGGCAGTCATCTTGGATTTCCGATTGGCTCGAAAAACAAAAACTTTGGTAGAGGGCATTGAGTTCTTGCATCCTGTGAAGTTTCGAGAGATTCTATGCAGCCATTTCAGAGGATAAGTTGAAAATGTGTCAGCAAATGAGAGCCTGTGGTGGCCATCTTGGATTTCCAATAGGCTTGAAAAACACAAACTTGGTAGAGGGCATTGAGTACTTGCTTCCTGTGAAGTGCCATGAAATTCTATGCAGCTGTTTTAGAGCAGAAGTCGAAAATGTATCAGCCAATCAGAGCCTGTGGTGGCCATCTTGGATTTCCGATCAGCTCGAAAAACACAAACTTGGTAGAGGGCAATTGGTACTTGCTTTCTAAGAAGTTTTGTGAAATTCTGTGCAGCGGTTTCAGAGGAGAAGTCGAAAATGTTAAAAATATAAGGGATGACGGCCGACGGACGTCGCGCTATGAAAATAGCTCATTGAGCTTCGCTCAAGTGAGCTAAAAAAGGACAGATGAATTTTTTTCTTTGTAAAGAATTACTATGTTGCCAAAACAAGAGGCCCAAGGGTGCTACATCGCTCACCTGAGTTGCCAACAAAAGAATAATAGTGGACAATATGGTAGAGAACATCAAGTACTTGCTTCCTGTAAGAGAAAGGAGGGGATCTCCAACAACACTAGGTTGCAGCACCCACAGCAAAATCCCCAAACACCCATGCAAAAAACAGAACAGATACCCACAGAAAGAGACGCAAAAGGGACAAGGAACACCAACTCACAACATAGAAACATGAAACATAAAAGACTACACATAAACCAACGAGACCAATGGGCAACCGGTGCCGACTTAGGACGGCCATCTGCCACGTAAATAGCAGACGGTGTGGTTATCCTGGATTACGTGCGCACAACCCTCCCACTATTCCGATTTCCCAGAGGTCTCGAAGAACGCACAATTATGTTGTAAAACAACCTCCTCACTGTTAGGTGACCACACACAAACAAGACCGTAAAACACAGGGGTCCAAGCAACACAGATGAATATGTAAATGGATATAAAAAGAGGACGTGCGTAATACAGTCCGTGCTCTGCCGGCTGTAGCGAGCTCATATATGTTATCACCCGAGGAGTCCGACTGATATTCAGAGAGGACAGGTGGTCGGGGCCCTGTCTTCTCTAAAGAGGTTTGGACAGGGCCTGTCATGGAGTCCCGTCGTCACAGTCAGTCAGAGTGCAAGTCTTAAGAATGCGCTCGTACAAGACTGTATATTGGTCAAGTACCAAGCTTAGTGTCCGTCTGGTGACATTAGGATCATATCCACAGTATAAAAGGCGTTTGATGACTCTGACGCATTTTCGATACATATGCTGTCTACCTTTGATCCTTCTTATTTTGTTAATTATGTCACCATAAAATGCAGGTTGTGAAATACCCAAAGTAATATACTCCGTTGCTTGTATGGGTCCGAATTTCAAAAGAAATTGATCTGTAAGGTTTCGTGAAATTATATGCAGCGGTTTCAGAGAAGTCGAAAATGTGTCATCCAATCAGAGCCCTGGGCAGCAATATTTATAGATCGAATGGCACGAAAAACTCAAACTTGGGAGAGAACTGTGAGTACTTGCTTCCTGTAAGGTTTTTTGAAATTCTGGGCAGCGGTTGCATAGGAGAAGTTTATAAGCTTCAAATGCATCAAAGATGCAAAGTGGCAAGTGGCAAAACTTGAATGCAAGTATGAATAATCAGACTTAAACTAGAACTGCCCTTAAAGTGACGAATTTTACCCCACGTGGGACATTTTTCTCTAAACGGATTCATTTATGACATGGGAATCTATATGTTAAGCATCATAGCCATATCCCTTACAGTTTAAAAGTAGGTCAAAGGTCAAGGTCACTAGGTAAAAAATCATGGTATCAAATTAAAGCTCTGATTGTGAGGAATCTACATGTGAAATATCAAAGCCTAAACCCTTATAGTAAAAGAGTAGGTCAAAGGTCAAGGTCACTAGGTCAAAAGTCATGGTATCAAATGAAAGCTCCGGTCATGAGGAATCTATATGTGAAATATCAAAGCCCTATCCCTTATAGTTAAAAAGTAGGTCAAAGGTCAAGATCAAGGTCACTAGCTCAAAAGTCATGATATCAAATGAAAGTCCTCATCATGAGGAATATATATGTGAAATATCACAGCCCTACCCCTTATAGTTTCAAAGTAGGTCAAAGGTCAAAGTTAGGTGAAATGTCAAGGTCACTAGGTCAAAAGTCATGGTATTAAATGAAAGCTAAAGTCATGAGGAATATATATGTGAAATATCAAAGCCCTACCAATTATAGTTTAAAAGAAGGTTGAAGGTCAGGGTCAAGGCCACAATGTCAAATTTCATGGAGTAACACTTGTTATCACGAATGCGTGTATAAAATATTAAATGTGCAATACAGGCTCTATAATATGGCCTGGAAACCAATTTCAATAATCAGATTCCTGTGACCTTGACCATTGACCTTTTGACATCAAAATCAATAGGGGTCATCCTTTATCTTTATGGGAAACATTTCTGGCAAGTTTCATGATCACAAGTGCAATACAGACTCTAATATTAGAGAGGTCGAGATTTTCTACGTGTAACTTGTACGGGTGCGTCTAGTGTACAAGTATATGGTCATATATTTGTCTGCTTTGTTCTGAATTACACGTAACTGTTGTTGAGATTTCTTTTCAAAGATCGCTACGCGTACTTGTAAAATCTAAGTGAACTTGAGTTGACTTTTGGACAGTTTAAATTCAACATGTTCAAGAGGAACATTAAGTTCCTTTAAATCTATACTGAAATAGAAACTGCAAGTAATTCTTGATTGGATGCCATACTTTTTATACTATTTGATAGAATAAAGGGGATGAAATATCTTGAAGTAAAGACCTAAGTGTATCTTGCACTTTACACGTTCACTGGCAATAGCTCACTTAAGCTTCGCTCAGGTGACCCTAAAAGGGATGCCAAATTATTTTTTACAGCATTTGACTACTCTTTTCATAACTATTGTATATGGCGACTGACAGCTGAAAGACATATTATGAAGATATCATAACTTGAAGCTTCTGAATTGCTGGTTAGCAAAAAATATGAATGTATCATTAACCAAATAAATGTCATATATTACCCTGTCTTTGGGGTACTTTGCCATATGGAATACTTTGTTTAATGTCTGCAATCTGTTTTGCTTGTTCATCTATCTGTCTGCCATGATCATCTATATGTCTGCCATGATCATCTATCTGTCTGCCATGGTCATCTATCTGTCTGCCATGATCATCTATCTGTCTGCCATGATCAACTATCTGTCTGCCATGATCATCTATCTGTCTGCCATGATCATCTATTTGTCTGCCATGGTCATCTATCTGTCTGCCATGGTCATCTATCTGTCTGCCATGGTCATCTATCTGTCTGCCATGATCATCTATTTGTCTGCCATGATCATCTATTTGTCTGCCATGGTCATCTATCTGTCTGCCATGATCATCTATCTGTCTGCCATGATCATCTATTTGTCTGCCATGATCATCTATTTGTCTGCCATGGTCATCTATCTGTCTGCCATGGTCATCTATCTGTCTGCCATGAGCATCTATCCGACTTTCATGGTCATATATTTGTCTGCTTTGTTCTGAAAAAGGTTAGAGCTTTCAGTAGACATCACAGTTGGCTAGAAATGAATGTCCAGGATGTTTTAAGGAATCCGATGTACTATCTCTGTATAACTGTTTTAAATGTTTGGAAATCACATGTGGAACGGATGCAAATGGTTGTACGGATATGTGCATCACTATATAGATAAACCCTGCCACTTTCTGGCTGGTGTATAATATTAATAGAACTTAGTTCTTCATATTACTGTTAGACTTGCATTTTAGACACTCCAAGACCCGACATCACTACTTTTGACGTTATTTCTAATTGTGACGTCATAATTCACATGCAACGTCACAGTTAAAAGTTACATCAAATGTTGTCATGTAGGGTCTTAGGATGTGTAAAATACAAGTCTAATGTGGTATTAAATGTGAACATAGTCTATTAAGGCATGTCATTTCTGAATGAATGTTAAAAGTCTTCAAATTCAATAGCATCGGAATGCCAATGATTTAATGATAACCTTATGAAATTATAATATTCGTATCAGTTAGTCATTTTATGAAGGAAAATTAATAGGTCTGTGATGAAAATCAAGATTTATGCTTACTTGAAAACTGGGTAAAAAATGCCAGAAGCTTGTTGCTAAAAATAGCACATATATTAATATCTTTAAAGAAAATACAAAATGTGTTGAAATGCTCTCATTTGATTTTCATTTTAATTTTCTTTGTTAATAAACAATGAAACAGGTTAGAGAATTTTGTATAAAACTTGAATTTGATAAATTGTTACCTTAGGAACCAACTTTACTGATCATCTAAAATTTACTAGATTTTACACAAAAATAACGAAAATCATCCAAGTTAAGGTCAAAATTAATTCACAGATACTGAATTTCAACGATTTTTTTTTAAACACACAGTAAGATGTGTTCCTAAGAAAGACTTTTCAAAATACAGAAGATAAAGTATATGTCCGCGCTCAAGTAAGAGAGAACAAATGCTCACAAATAGTGTCATTTTGTGACTTTCTTGAAAAAGTGTCAGAGCGGCAATATTTGCCTTATTTTGGGTGGAATTTAGGCAATTTATCATTTTTTCGGTATGCATCAGCTTTACTTATAAAACAGTTTAAATCAATAATATTTTATACGTAAAACAACATTCATGGGTAATAACTAACGCAAGAATAATCCGAACAGTTTAAAAAAGCACCTCCATGATGATGAGAGTCAATTTTTACAGAAATTACCACGAAGCATTTTCTTACGGTACGCATACTTCATTCAGTTTAGATCAAATTTTCAAACTAAGCTGCTTTAATGCGTCTAATGAATGATTGTCTTAAATAGAATAAGAAATGATACATTGGTCATAATACATTGAAATATCTATAAAAGTCAAGCTCAATGAGTGCTGAAACAGGAGAATGGTCCAAAACCGTGACCAATGACGCACCTTAAAACGCCTCCATTGTCATTAAAAGTAGGTCAAACTCCAAGGTCAAAGTTCCAAGGTCAAGGTTTCAAGGTCAATAAGTTTGGAACCAGCACAAAAGCCTTTCTACAAAGAAGACACATGTGAAATATGATAGCTCTATCACATACCATTTAGAAGTTATGGTCATTGTTTCAGTTTTTTCTGACAAACTAACAGGCAATTCGACATGCTAAAACTATATGACCCTGAATCTCCAATTACATGGGCATCAAAATGTTTTTAGTCATTTTCAATAAAGTGAAATTATGAATCAGACATGTTCATTTTTAAAAAGAAAGGATTACCTGATATGTTGTCTGTTCTGGAGTCAAATTCTTGTTTTATTTGCTTTATCTTCTGATCGTGCTCTCCTGTAAACATGACTATACATTATCATGATTATATAAAAGGAAATTTATGTACTGATCATGTGTTCAGCTGAAGTGAGCTGAGTTGAGCAGTGGCATCCACTTCCTGTTTACACTGTGCAAGACAATTCGAACTAAATCTTATTCATACCATAATCATTCTGAATAAAAAACTTTGTAAGACCAACCCTAAACAGTCAGGGGTCCAACTTATATGAGTAATAACTTCTTGAAGTTAATTAACTTGCATCAGTAATAACCTATACAAGCTATGTACATGGGTTTATAACTTGAATAAGTTATAAATAAAAGAGCAGATTTTCCTCAGAATTTCTCAAATAACTTAAACAAGTTATAATAGTCGGGGAGCCAGTGGGGACCCCCATGCACCCCCTTGAGTACTTTTTTTCACGGGTACCATAATGTTCCTTAGGGTCTACAGAATCGGTTTTCAGGATGTACTCAAAAAATAAACTCATTTAGGCTTTGTGTTTTTCGACCGTTTCCATGGCAACCCCCTGCTAAAGTCACGAATGCACTATTGGTTATGTAAAATAGCCATATCTTGGTCAAATAATGAGCTTAACATCTGTATCTGGTATCAATATAACAAGGAAAGGTTGTTCTATTAATCACGTGATCATATGCAAAATAACTATTTTGCATATTCATGAATATTCATGAATTGAAATAAAAATGCTTGCAAAATACATAAAAATTGACACTTATCATTTGTTTTGGATCCTAAACCCTATAGTTTTATCTATGATCGTTATTAGATTATATAAGAAATACCTACAAAGTCTTCTCTCTCCAATGACATAATATTTGGCTCAATATTTTTGTTGAATGGCTTCTAAATTGATGTTTTTACAGAAAAATGGCTATTTTAAGTAAGATAAGCTGATTTTTGTATACTAATTACAAGATATTTACTACTATAAAATCGAATATCTGAACCTGTTTTCTAGTGTATTTTCATGTTTTTCTCATGTAATAAATGTTTACAGAACATGATATATGTAATTTTGGTAATTTTGGGGCAAAAAACCGTATTTTCTGTAAAAAAACAGATATCTGGATATTATCTATAAAAGGTAAACAGTTCCTGTAATCTATAAATGAAACGTATATACTGATGTTTCATGGTTCTAAGATCGGTTTTTGTGTTAGAAGTAAACAATGTTACTTTTTTCTGCTATATTTGGTTAAAATTTCGGTTTTTCATACTAGATTTACAAATTTCTGAGAAATATTCTAAACATGATTTAGAATTCAATTACATGTATACAGCATAATCAAGCAATAATATAGCAAAGCCACTCAATAACATGGTCTTTCAACCCTTACCTCTTAATAATTCAGTAAAACCGCACAATAACATAGAAAAACCACTCAATAAAGACACTGTTTGACCCTTAACTATATGAAAATCACTAAATAATACAGCATAACCGACCAATAACATAAAAACACCCAATAGCGTGATGGTTTGACCCTTTGTTATAACAAAACCACTTTCATTTGTAATAACACAGCATATCCACCTTATTACTTAGCATTACTACATAAAAACGTGATGATTTGATCCTTTATTGTAACATAACTCTTTAATAACACAGAATTACCACCCCAAAACATAGCATTACTAATCCATAGCGTGGCGATTTGACACTTTATTATAACAAAACCGCCAAATAACTTAGCATAACTACTTAATAAGATGGTCGTTTGACCCTTAATTATATCAAAACAACTCAATTACACAGCATAAGCACCCAATTACCACTCAAAAACGTGATGGTTTGACACTTTATTGTAACAAAACCACTTAATAACACTGCATAATTACCCCATAACTTAGTATTACCACTCAATAACAATCTTTCCTCGTTCTCTCTATTGAACTAGGACTGTTTTAATGTGCATTTTAGCAATATAAAGGGTCAAACAGACATGCTTATCAGTGATTTGATACAATAAAGGGTCAAACCATCACGTTATTTGGTGGGTTTGTAATGTTATTGGGTACTCATGCTTTGTTCTTGAGTGGTTTCATTATAAAATAGAGGCAAGCGACCACGTTATTGAGAAGTTATTTGGTAGTTATGGTGTGATATTGAGTGTGTCAAATCATCACGTTATTGAGTAAGAATGCTAAGTTATTTGGTGGCTATAGTATGTTATTCAGTGGTTTTGTTATAATAAAAGATCAAACAATCACGTAATTGAGTGGTAATGCTAAGTTATTGGGTAGTTATGCTGCATTACTGAGCGGTTTTGCTAAGATAAGGACCAAATCATCACGTTATGCTAAGTTATTGGGTAGCTATGCGGTGTTATTTTAAATTTTTGTTATAGCAAATGTTCAAACCATCACGTTATTGCTTGGTAATGTTGTATTGTTAAGTGATTTTGATATATTAAAGGGTCTAACGACCACTTTATTGAGGGGTTTTGCTATGTCATTGAGTGTTTACACTGTATAATTAAGTGGTTCCTATGTAATAAAGGATCAAACGACTATGTTATTCAGTGGTTTTTCTATGTTATCAAGTGAATATGCTGTATTATTAATTTGTGTATATATAATGAAGGGTTAAAAGATCATAATTTCAGTGGCTTTGCTATGTTATTGGTTGGTTATTCTTTTTTTATTGAGTTGCTCTGTTACGTTATTGGGTGGTCACACTGTGTTATTCACGATTCAATGAGTGCAATGTTATTCTGTGGCTATGGTATGAATTTCTATATTTCTTACTATTTTATTTTTCTAATTTGATACTCTCATGATATGTACAAATGAACTTAGTTTCATATCCTATATTACAACAAATATAAATTATATTTGAAATATTTCTCATAAATCTGTAATTTTAGTATAAAAAACCGACATTTTTACCCAAAAAATAGCAGAAAATGTAGTATTTTTGCTTCTAATACAAACATCAATCTTAGAACCATGAAATAACATCAGCATATACGTTTCATTTATATAGATTACAGGAACTGTTTGCCTTTTATAGATATCCAGATATCTGTTGTTTTTGTACTGAAAAATACGGTTTTTGCCCCAAAATTACGTATATCATGTTTTGTAAATATTTATTACATGAGAAAAACATGAAAATACACTAGAAAACAGGTTCAGATATTCGATTTTATAAGTAGTAAATATCTTATAATTAGTATACAAAAATCAGCTTGACTTACTCGAAATAGCAATTTTTCTGTAAAAACATCAATTTAGAAGCCATTCAACAAAAATATTTAGCCAAATATTATGTCATTGGAGAGAGAAGACTTTGTAGGTATTTCTTATATAATCTAATAACGATCATAGATAAAACTATAGAGTTTAGGAGCCAAAACAAATGATAAGTGTCAATTTTGATGTATTTTGCAAGCATTTTTATTTCAATTCATGAATATTCATGAATATGCAAAATAGTTATTTTGCATATGATCACGTGATTAATAGAACAACCTTTCCTCGTTATATTGATACCAGTTACAGATGTTAAGCTCAATATTTTGCCAAGATATGGCTATTTTACTTAACCAATAGTGCTTTCGTGACTTTAGCAGGGGGTTGCCATGGAAACGGTCGAAAAGCACATAGTCTAAATGAATTTATTTTTGAGTACATCCTGAAAACCGATTCTGTAGACCCTAAGGAACATTATGGTACCCGTGAAAAAAAGTACTCAAGGGGGTGCATGGGGGTCCCCACTGGCTCCCCGACTATAGCAGTGTTTTTGATTTAAACATGTTTAATATTCAAAGCATTGTGATTTATTGTTAATAATCACATTCAGAAGATGCAACTAGGTCTTTACTATGTTTCTGACCTAATTTTCTTGGGAGTTAGCTTGTCTATTGCTGGTAAATAGGATTTAATGACATAAATATTCCCCATAGAACCCTAATTTTGAGAGCTTTGCACCAGACCCACAAAGCATATGCGCTTGATAGTGAGATATACCAGGAGGTTGTCCAATTTAATATCTATTAAGTTTATACAAATGCTCAGCTCATAAGAAAAACGCTCAGAGGAGATATTAAGGTTAACAATTTGCTGTTATAACTTGTTTAAGTTATAAATACTAAAAACCTGTTACTTGGGCAAGTAAAAACTTTTTAAAGTTGGACCCCTGACTGCTAAAGATATAATTTCATGTAAAAAGACTAAAATCAGTAAAACTATGTTACTTGGAAATAAAAGCATAAGTTCTATCCAATTAATCTCTTTTTCAAATACAAATAAGAACATGAGGAGAAATCTACACTGAACAAGAGGCCGAAGGGGGCCACATGGCTCACATGAGTTGCAAACAAAAGAATAGTAGTGGACGATTCGGTGAAGGCCCTTGAGTACGTACTTGCTTCCTTAAAGGTATCAATCTTGGAGACGTCAAAAGTCAGTCAATCAGACATCATATTTGTTGACAGTTCAGCATGAAAAACACTAACTTTTTTTTGGGGGGGGGTTATTCTTATTTTTTTTAAACACCACAGACATGAAGCAATACATAGACAAGGACATTTTTGTATATAAATACAGAACATTGAAGAGTAGTACATGTCAGCCGACCCATTGTCCTACATTTTTGTAGCAAGGATCGAACCAGCAATTATAAGATTACTAGCCTGATGCCCTATCCTCTAGACCACAGCGACAGCAAAACACAAACTTGGTATGAGACCTTGAGTACTTGCTTCCTGTAAGATTTTTTGAAATTCTGTGCAGCGGTTGCAAAGGAAAAGTCAAAAAGACGCAATATTTGTCGACTACTCGTCATGAAAACACAAACTTGTTAGAGGACCTTAAGTACTTACTTCCTGGTAAAAATAAGTCAGTATAAGACCTGAAGGAAACAGATTTTAGTGAAGCTTTGAGAAGGACAATGTGTACATACTTCCTGTAAAGTTTGGTGACATTTTGTGCAGTAGTTTAAAAGGATAATTCAAAAATGTGAAATCTAAATAGAGCCTATGGAGGACATCTTCCGCTCGGCTTGAAAAACAAAAACTTGGTTAGAGGGCAATGCGTACTTGCTTCCTGTGAAGTATCAAGAAATTCTATGAAATGGTTTCAGAGGAAAAGTCGAAAATGTGTCAGCCAACCAGGGTCTGTGGCGGCCATCTTGGAATTCCGATCGGCTTGAAAAACACAAACTTGGTAGAGGGCAATGACTACTTGCTTCCTGTAAAGTTTTTGTGAAATTCTGGCAGCAGTTTCAGACGAGAAGTTGAAAATGTGTAAGCCTATCAAAACATGTGGCGGCCATCTTGGATTTCCAATCGGCTCCAAAAACACAAACTTGGTAGAGGGCATTGATTACTTGCTTCCAGTGAAGTTTCGAGATATTCTGTGCAGAGGTTTCAGAGGAGAAGTCGAAAATGTGTCAGCCAATCAGAGCCTGTGGCGGCCATCTTGGATTTCCCATCGGCTCGAAAACCACAAACTTGGTAGAGGTCATTGAGTTCTTGCTTTCTGTGATTGTGAAGTTTAGTGAAATTCTGTGCAGCAGTTTCAAAGGAAAAGTCGAAAATGAGTCAGTTAATCAGGTCCTGTGGCAGGCATCTTGGATTTCCAATCTGCTCCAAAAACACAAACTTAGTAAAGGGCATTGATTACTTGCTTCCTGTGAAGTTTCATGAAAATCTGTGCAGTTGTTTCAGAGGAGAAGTGGAAAATGTGTCAGCCAATCAGATCCTGTGGTTGCCATCTTGTTTTTGAATCGTCTTGAATAATACACAATTTGGTAGAGGGCATTGAGTTCTTGCTTCCTGTGAGGTTTCAAGAGATTTTGTGCAGTGCTTTCAGAGGAAAGTCGAAAATGTGTCAGCCAATCAGAGCCTGTGGTGGCCATCTTGGATTTCGGATCGGCTCAAAAAACACAAACTTGGTAGACAGCATTGAGTTCTTGCTTCCTGTGAGGTTTCGAGAGATTATGTGAGCGGTTTCAGAGGAGAAGTCGAAAATGTGTCAGCCAATCAGAGCCTGTAGCGGCAATCTTGGATATCCAATCGACTCAAAAAACACAAACTTGGTAGAAAGCAATGAGTTCTTGCTTCCTGTTAAGTTTTGTGAAATTCTATGCAGCCGTTTCAGAGGAGAAGTCGAAAATGTGTCAACCAATCAGAGCCTGTAACGGCCATCTTGGATTTCCAATCGACTCAAAAAACACAATACTGTACATTATCATGATTATAAAGGAAAGTTAGGTACAAATTACAATTGCTAAACATCTTTTCTATCTATCTAGTATATATTATTTTAATATTCTTCTTGTTACCTTTCTTTTGACATGAAAATATGAAACTTTCAAATTGATCTAATTCAATATACCGGTATTTGAAGAGATTTTTTTCTATTGTAGATATCTTAGCAAATATTTCTTTTGACCTTTGAAAATAAAAATTTGACCTAAGATGAGTCAAATATAAAGAATTAACTTCATGAGAGATTGTTTTAACCAAGAGTTGTATTCCTCAAATGAAAACTGAAAGTGTCTGGTGTGAAATTGAAATATCAATGGCCTTGGGTTACTGTAAAAGTGGGAGGGTTGAGCGCACACACGTAATTCGGATAACGATACCATTTCCAACTGTAGTAGCAGATTGCCGTACTACGTCTAAGGGTGAAAGGCATGCTAAATTTTCTTAACGTGTACACGGAAGGCTGTGAATGAAACAGAAATATTTCAACGCTTCTTTGTATTTCTATTGTAAAAAGTGATTCCCAGTAGTATTTATATTTAATTAAACGATTGTCGCCGACAATCGATTGTCGGTCGTTTAATGGCCAGCGATGCTACTAATCGATGTTGAAAATCAAGCTTGATTGTCGCCCACGTCGCCGATTTCCAAATTTTCTGGATTTTTCTGTCCGTTTCGGTAGTTTGGTTTTAGAAATTGGGCAATGTGAAAGTCTTTGACAGATGCAAGTTCAGGTGCCGGTGACCATCCCGATGACAAAAATAACAACAAAACCTTTACAAACTTATATATATGTACCTCCCTGGAATACTTAGATTATTAGTCCCCTACCGGCAACGCCGAAGGGGACTCTTAGTTTCCTCTCGGTCTGTCTGTCTGTCCGTCCGTCCGTCTGTCCGTCTGTCCGTCTGTCCCATTTTCAGTTTTCCGGACTTTTTTTCGCTGTTGTTGCATATATGGAACTCATTTTTGGTATGTGGATATATCTCAATGTGATACAGATCAAGTTTGAGTTTGCTTTCGATTGACCTAATTTTACAAGAGTTATGGCCCTTGGACTTAGCAAATTTTATGAAAGTTTCAGTTTTCCGGACTTTTTTTCGCTGTTGTTGCATATATTGAACTCATTTTTGGTATGTGGATATATCTCAATGTGATACAGATCAAGTTTGAGTTTGCTTTTGATTGACCTAATTTTACAAGAGTTATTGCCCTTGGACTTAGCAAATTTTATGAAAATCTCAGTTTTCCGGACTTTTTTCCGCTGCTGTTGCATATATTGAACTCATTTTTGGTATGTGGATATATCTCAATGTGATACAGATCAAGTTTGAGTTTGCTTTTGATTGACCTAATTTTACAAGAGTTATTGCCCTTGGACTTAGCAAATTTTATGAAAATCTCAGTTTTCCGGACTTTTTTCCGCTGCTGTTGCATATATTGAACTCATTTTTGGTATGTGGATATATCTCAATGTGATACAGATCAAGTTTGAGTTTGCTTTCGATTGACCTAATTTTAAAAGAGTTATTGCCCTTGGACTTAGCAAATTTTATGAAAATCTCAGTTTTCCGGACTTTTTTCCGCTGCTGTTGCATATATTGAACTCATTTTTGGTATGTGGATATATCTCAATGTGATACAGATCAACTTTGAGTTTGCTTTAGATTCATCTATTTTTAAAAGAGTTATGGCCCTTGGACTTAGCAAATTTTATGAAAATTTCAGTTTCCAGACTTTTCTTTGGTTCTATTGCAAATAATGCACTGATTTTTGGTAAATGAAGACATCTCAGTGTGATACAGACCAAGTTTGAGTTTGGTTTCCATTGGCCTATTTTTACAAGAGTTATGGCCCTTGGACTTAGCAAATTTCATGAAATGTTTAGTTTCCCGGACTTTTTCATGCCTGTTATTGCAGATAATGAGCTGATTTTTTTGTATGTGAATACATTATAGTGTGATGCAGATTTGAGTTTAATTTAGACTGACTAATTTTCACAAGAGTTATGGCCATTGGACTTAGCAAATTTCGTGAATTCAGTTTCCCAGACTTTTCTTGGCTGTTGTTGCAGAAGATGAACTGATGAACAGAGATGCAAGTCATAAATTTATGCCGCCGGTAGGGGACTTATATCGCACAGCGATCATTGCATTTTTGATATTGTGGTTCCAACACCAAATTTCCTAATTCAATTTGATGACGTTTAACATGTTTAACATTCCTCTGTCCTGAACCCTTGTTGTGTTATTAATTTTCATGGACTACATCATCACATCTATTGCATTCATTAATAATTAGTCCCCTACCGGCTCGACGGAGGGGACTTATATACATGTCATGTAGTTTCCACCCCCTTTGTCTATCCGTCTGTCTGTCAAACTTAAGTTTTCCAGACTTTTTTTCGCTGTCGTTGCAGATATTGATCTCATTTTTGGTATGTGAATTTATCTCAGTGTGATACAGATCAAGTTTGAGTTTGGTTCCGATTGATCTATTTTCACTAGAGTTATGGCCCCTGGACTTAGCAAATTTCATGAAATTCTCAGTTTTCCATACTTTTTTCGCTGTCGTTGCAGATATTGAAATCATTTTTGGTTTGTGAGTTTATCTGAATGTGATACAGATCAAGTTCGAGTTTGGCTCCGATTGACCTATTTCCACAAGAGTTATGGCCCCTGGACGTAGGAACTTTCATGAGATTCTAAGTTTTCCGGACTTTTCTCAGCTGTTGTTGTAGATAGTAAAATAATTTTTTATAAGTGATAACATCTTAGTGTTATACAGATCAAGTTCAAGTTTGGATCCGATTGACTTATTTCTACAAGAGTTATGGCCCCTGGACTTAGCAAATTTAATGAAATTCTCAGTTTTGCGGACTTTTCTTCCGAGGTATTGCAGATATTGAAATAATTTTTGGTTATGTGAATATATCTTAGTGTGGTACAAATCAAGTTTGTGTTTCAAATTTATTGACCCATTTCTACAGGAGTTATGGCCCCTGCACTAATAGCAAATTTCATGAACTTCTCAGTTTCCAGTCTTTTCATGCCTGTTCTTGTAGATATTGAGCTGATTTTTGGTATGCAGATACATAATAGTCTGATAAAGAATAAGTTGAAGTTGGGTTTGATTTATTTGTTCTTAAAAAAGGCATGACCTCATAGCAAATTTCATTAAATTTTCCTGTTTTCCAGACCTTTTTCTAAAACACATATTGAACTTATTTCAATGTTGGATTCATCTTTTGCTGTAAGTACAGGTCAATAAAATTAAGGCAGAGTTGAAGGAAATGGATTAATGCCGGTAGGGGACTTATATCGCTTGCGATTCATAATTTTTTTTTCTTATGATATGAATCAAATTTACTTTCACAATTGCATTTATATCTAATGTTCATAAACATGTGATACCTTAAAATGGAAATGTCTTCATGAGTGTTGCTTTTTGTTTGTTTGTTTTTTTTTTTGGGGGGGGGGGCATATCATGGCATATGAACGTTAATTTGTCTCATCAGTGAATCTTATAACCTTATAGAGTCGATGTAAATCTTTGAGATTATATGCATAAAGTAAAAATTAATGTAAAACAGTAACAAGTCAAGTCAAGTCAAGTCAAGTAATATTTATTTTTATATCAATTAATGATTTGTTGCTAAGGCACGGTCCATTTGATATTCTGAGGGGGGGGGGCTTGGTTTTTTTCGAAAAAAATAATTTTGCTCTCAATTTAAAAAATGCAATGATCGCTGTGCGATATAAGTCCCCTACCGGCGGCATAAATTTATGACTTGCATCTCTGTCCATCAGTTCATCATCTGCAACAACAGCCAAGAAAAGTCTGGGAAACTGAATTCACGAAATTTGCTAAGTCCAAGGGCCAATAACTCTTGTGAAAATTAGTCAATCTAAATTAAACTCAAATCTGCATCACACTATAATGTATTCACATACAAAAAATCAGTTCATTATCTGCATTAACAGGCAAGAAAAAGCCCTGAAAACTGCAAATTTCATGAAATTTGCTAAGTCCAAGGCCCATAACTCTTGTAAAAATAGACCAATGGAAACCAAACTCAAACTTGGTCTGTATCACACTGAGATGTATTATTTACCAAAAATCAGTGCATTATTTGCAATAGAACTGAAGAAAAGTCCGGAAAACTGAAATTTTCATAAAATTTGCTAAGTCCAAGGCCCATAACTCTTGTAAAAATAGGTGAATCTAAAGCAAACTCAAACTTGATCTGTATCCCATTGAGATATATCCACATACCAAAAATGAGTTCAATATATGCAACAACAGCGGAAAAAAGTCCGGAAAACTGAAATTTTCATAAAATTTGCTAAGTCCAAGGGCCATTACTCTTGTAAAATTAGGTCAATCAAAAGCAAACTCAAACTTGATCTGTATCCCATTGAGATATATCCACATACCAAAAATGAGTTCAATATATGCAACAACAGCGGAAAAAAGTCCGGAAAACTGAAATTTTCATAAAATTTGCTAAGTCCAAGGGCCATAACTCTTGTAGAATTAGGTCAATCAAAAGCAAACTCAAACTTGATCTGTATCACATTGAGATATATCCACATACCAAAAATGAGTTCAATATATGCAACAACAGCGGACAAAAGTCCGGAAAACTGAAATTTTCATAAAATGTGCTATGTCCAAGGGCCATAACTCTTGTAAAATTAGGTCAATCGAAAGCAAACTCAAACTTGATCTGTATCACATTGAGATATATCCACATACCAAAAATGAGTTCAATATATGCAACAACAGCGGAAAAAAGTCCGGAAAACTGAAATTTTCATAAAATTTGCTAAGTCATAGGGCCATAACTCTTGTAGAATTAGGTCAATCAAAAGCAAACTCAAACTTGATCTGTATCTCATTGAGATATATCCACATACCAAAAATGAGTTCAATATATGCAACAACAGCGGAAAAAAGTCCGGAAAACTGAATTTTTCATAAAATTTGCTATGTCCAAGGGCCATAACTCTTGTAAAATTAGGTCAATCGAAAGCAAACTCAAACTTGATCTGCATCACATTGAGATATATCCACATACCAAAAATGAGTTCAATATATGCAACTACAGCGAAAAAAAGTCCGGAAAACTGAAAATTGGACAGACGGACAGACAGACAGACAGACAGACGGACGGACAGACAGACCGAGAGGAAACTAAGAGACCCCTTCGGCGTTGCCGGTAGGGGACTTATTAAATATTTGTTTTCACGTTAAATTTTTAGATAAAAATGAGTTCAATATATGCAACAACAGCGGAAAAAAGTCCGGAAAACTGAAATTTTCATAAAATTTGCTAAGTCCAAGGGCCATAACTCTTGTAGAATTAGGTCAATCAAAAGCAAACTCAAACTTGATCTGTATCTCATTGAGATATATCCACATACCAAAAATGAGTTCAATATATGCAACAACAGCGGAAAAAAGTCCGGAAAACTGAATTTTTCATAAAATTTGCTATGTCCAAGGGCCATAACTCTTGTAAAATTAGGTCAATCGAAAGCAAACTCAAACTTGATCTGTATCACATTGAGATATATCCACATACCAAAAATGAGTTCAATATATGCAACTACAGCGAAAAAAAGTCCGGAAAACTGAAAATTGGACAGACGGACAGACAGACAGACAGACGGACGGACAGACAGACAGACCGAGAGGAAACTAAGAGTCCCCTTCGGCGTTGCCGGTAGGGGACTAAAAAAAAATAAATTTGCTTATGATGTGACAGAAAAAAATAATCTTGCTTTTACAAATAATCTGAATTTGAATAATTACCATAAAATTTCGCTAAAATTCTTGAAAATTTTCCAGCTCGCTTCGCTCGCCGCAGTTTTTAATTTGTATCAACATTTTTTTTCGCTCGCCATAGTTTTCTATCAAAACATTATTTACTAATGGCAATGTTCATACATTTGTAGATATCGAAAGTTATACGCGTGTATGTGAATGAAAAAGGGCTTCCTTAAAAGCTTAAATATATTATCAATAATTATGTATAATTGCTATTAATACATGTTGCATGTATCCCATAGAGTCTAATATTTTATGTTCTTGTAAGCTTGGAAGGAGAACTTCAATTGTTCACCAATTTACAATTCTACATTTAAAATTTGTCTAGGAGACCTTCCCCTCAGAACCTCTAATACATGTTATATACATCATAACATGTACCTTATATAAAATATTGAGAACCTCTAATACATGTTATATACATCATAACATGTACCTTATATAAAATATTGAGAACCTCTAATACATGTTATATACATCATAACATGTACCTTATATAAAATATTGAGAATTGTATTGTAAATATCTTTTATCTCTCTGTCTAAAAGTGAAATAAATACTTGCATAAAAATAAACTTAGTCTAACATATTAATATTTAGAGTTTTTTGTAAAAATATAAATAATTTCTATTAATTGATAAAACACAAACATTTTTCATAATTATGCGCATCACTTTGCTCCAACTTTTCAAGAAAAAAATAATTTTGCTCCGGTCTGGGGCGAAAAAAAATCTTGCTCCGACACAAAACCGAAGCCCCCCCCCCCCACCAGGATTTCAAATGGACCGTGCCTAACTGTAGTTAATTATCGACTCAAAATTAATCAAATGGAAATATTTGGAATTTTCCGATTGTAATCGATTATGCCCTTCTGATTATTTTCGATCATCGATTATGATTTAGTTTCCGATTGCCCAACACTAATGTCATCAAAGTCGACATAAAAATACAACTTAAGGTATTCAACTCCTAATGCATTTTCAATAATAAATACCAGAAATAAAAATTGTCAATCTCTTAAAAAAGAATGCTGTACATACTATTCCAGCTAAAATTAGGGATTACAATTATCATTCCATAATGATCTCTGTCAACCCGAAGATTCCGAATTATGAAATCATCGGCATTTATCAGGAAATTATGAAAATGTGCATAAATTTTAACCGGAAGTACTCTATTAGGATGCGGAATCCTTAATTATGCTTGACTGCCTTAATGAGACATACTGATGCGAATCCCTTAACAATAAAACACCTTTTTAAGATTCAAACAAAGCAGGAAACTTTAAATCTATAAATAATCAAACTGTTACAATATTTCTAGACGTGTTTGAAAATTTTCCACAATTCAAAATTACATGTCACAAAATCATCTGTTGTGTCGACAAGGAGGACACCAGATTCAGTGTTCGAAGGCAATCAAGTACGTGGAGTAAGGGGCAGCTGAGTGATGGGGAATTAGACAGCATTGACGGAGAAAGAGACTGTAGTAAGGGGCAGCTGAGTGACGGGGAATTAGACAGCATTGACGGAGAAAGAGACTGTAGTAAGGGGCAGCTGAGTGACGGGGAATTAGACAGCATTGACGGAGAAAGAGACTGTAGTAAGGGGCAGCTGAGTGACGGGGAATTAGACAGCATTGACGGAGAAAGAGACTGTAGCGGGGATGTCAATCCTCCCCCCCCCCCCGGAAACACAACACCACTTCTACCTAAAATGTTTTTCCAATACATGTATATCTCACTGAATCTTCATAATGATGTACAACTTGACATTAACATTAACAAAAACGAATGATGGTTAGGAATTTTTTGACATATCACTCATATTAATTATTATTTATATCATAAAATGACCCAACCCTCACCTCTCGATGAAATTATACTTATTTCTCATGCTTACGTCAACAAAATTAAAAAGTTTTGATTAAAGACACTTAAAATGAAATATTTTTCACCTACATATTGGTTGAACTGCTGTTGCAAGTAAAAATTGAGCAGATTACGGCTCTTAACATTGCAGGTCCTCATCTTGTCCTACCTCTATTTTATGACTCACAGAACGAGTGCATTAAATTAATATAAAATTAACATACCAATTTTGCCATCTAAATTTGATATTTTTCTTTTGCATGACTCTGTTGTTTGGTAAAACGATTCTCCTTGTTTTGTAACTTCTGTAGCAATCTGTTCAACACTTTTGTTTGTTTTCTCCAGATCTTTCTCCACCTCAGATACTCTCTACAAAAAATAAATATTAGGTTAATTGTCAATATGGAAATGCACCATAAGTCAAATTTTCTTCCAAGTTAGGTATAGACATGATAGAATTAGAACCCTTCCGCATTATTAATATAAACACTTATTTTCTATCGCAGTGTGGACATGGTGGAGCAGTTAAACTTGTTCCCCGTGACACTGTATGTTTTAAGTGTATTAATTACTTCTTTCCTGCTCTGCAGCCTGAAAGAAGCTTTGTTTTGGAACTTTATCGATTTGGCATCATACATATTAATTGGCTTCTTCGAAAACTTATCATTTCATCAGAAAAAAATATTATCGAAACTAAAGGAGGTTAACATCTTAGAACCATATCCCTCCAATGCTATTTTGAACATAGATTTTATTTGGATATCCGATATGCCTCTGAATCTACCCTACAGGACATTTGGAGCTGCATACACACTGTACTCTCTGTTAAGTAAATACACAAATTTAAATTCTAAAAATAAAACCAGAGGGCGCTACTGACATGCATTTTGGCGCCTTATGAAAAGCATTTTGGCTGGAAGCATCACTGATGAGGATTTCATATCCGAATCATTTTTCTGGTGCATTATCAATTGGTTTGAAATTTTCTTCAAGAAGGTATAGAGTTGGAACCCTTCCGCATTATTTCAACAAGTAATGATACTTAAGCATTAAAAATGTTTTGACATTTTTTCTTGAAGAAGGCAAAGAGTCATTGTAGGAAACCCACGGCATCTTCTCCGTTATACTATTGCAAGATACCGTGGGACAGTCTATTGTATTCCAAAACGTTCTACCGGTAAGCAAGGAATTTAAGCCAATCAGAACAAGCATTACAATATCCCTCCAACATAGAAGAGCTGAATCTATTCATACCGACTATTTCATTGGTTTCTATAAATAACCGTATGGCGCATTAAACATGTTAAAACAAGAATTCGTAGGGCAATAGGCTGTGGGTTTCCGATGATGGCAAAGAGTTGGAACACTTCCAAAAAAAATAACAACGCCTACGCTGCCAGATACACCCGTTGAGGAATTCATTTCTTATAAATAATTTTGTGAATGTAATTATGCCAGTTTGAAAAAGTCAAAAATGAATTGACTTTTACACTTTATCAACATGATCGATTTCGCAATTATGCGACCAGACAAAAAACTTGGCATCTTTGACAGTAAAACAAATGAAAAGTAGTTTCACATTTGAGGTCAAGGTCATGTGGTCAAAATTGGTATCCATGGAAAAGTCTTGCCACCTGGAATCCATATGTGAAATATGAAAGCCCTATCACTTAACTATCAAAAGTTATGGCTATAGTTTAAATATTCGAAATTACGTAAAACTCCAAGATCAAGGTCAAGCGGTAAATAATTTTGGTATCCATGGAAAGGTCTTGTCAATAGAAAAATACATGCGAATTATGATAGCCTTATCATTTACTATTCAGAAGTTACGGCCAACATTAAAGTTTTTCAAAAGTAGTTCAAGGTCAAGGTCACAAGGTCAAAAGTTCTGATATCCGTGGAAAGGTTTTGTCACAAGGAATACACATGTGAAATATGAAAGCCCTATCACTTACCATTGGAAAGTTATGGCAAAGGTTAAAGTTTTTCAAAAGTAGGTCAAACTCCAAGGTCAAGGTCACAATGTCAAAAATTTTGGTATTCGTGGAAACGTCTTGTCATAAGGAATACACATGTAAAACGTAAAATATGAAAGCCCTGTCACTTATCATTCAATAGTTATGCACAAGGTTAAAGTTTTTCAAATGTAGGTCAAACTCCAAGGTCAAGGGCACAAGGTCAAAAATTTTGGTATCCATGGAAAGGTCTAGTCACAAGGAATACACATGTGAAGTATGAAAGCCCTGTCACTTACCATGCAAAAGTTATGGCCAAGATTAAAGTTTTGACAAACAGACAGACAGACAGACAAGGACAGACCAAAAAATATACGCCCCTGAATCTTTGATTACGGGGGCATAAAAATTATAGAAAGATTTAAAACTCTGCTATTACCAACCCCAAAATAACCTCTACCGGTACCTTTAACCCCTGACCTTAGAAATATCATACACAAATTTGGAGGAGCTTGAGAACTTGCTTCCTGTAAGGTTTTTTAGAAATTCTGTGCTGTGGTTTCAGGGAGGATCTCCAAAATGTTTGAAGTTTACACTGGACAATGTGTGACAGACATACTGAATATGATGCTCTAAGACACTAGCTTACTCGAGCTTTGATCAAGTGAGCGAAAAAGATAGTGTAATCTGCAAAGATTAGCAAACTCGCATTTTCAAGATAAATCTCATATAAAAATGATTCAATTTGATCGATGATAATTAATTGCTTGATGGCAAAATAATTGTCTGCATGTTGCAACAAGTGGGTTAAACAATTTCTCCTTGGGCTATGCCTTAGGAGACATAATAGTTTTAATCCTTACATCATTTACATACATGTAATGACCTTTAATAATACATATATACCTCCTCCACTTTATGTAATGTGACAATTACTTTCTTCAGCTCTTCTAATTCATATCTATTCATCACTCGTGTCTCAAGATCTTGTATCATTTTGACTGTGTCTGTATGCACTGTAGGTGAAACCATATTAGCCAGATCGAGTATCGCTGTTTTAACGTCACTCCAGTAACCATTGAACGTTGGTTCATCTAAAGTGGCACTGCTAGCATGGATCAGTTTATTTCTGATATCGCGTATCTTGTCTATGTGGGTCATATTGATTGCGGCACCTTGGCAAATATTTTTTATGACTAGACAACACAAAGTTATGTCCATAACATTTGACGTTATACCAGGGATAGCATCAAACTTACATGGACAGTCCCCTCCCACTGAGCATTTTCCTTTACATGGCGATAGATTTCTTTTATAAAGAAGATCCCACTGTGAACGGTACATCGGAGTAACACGGCTTGGTATAAGTCTACAACAACATTTCTTAGCCATGATGTGGTACAGGTTATGTTTGTTCTTCTCCAGGAAATCTTGTATATCCGGGGATCCTTGTTTTGTAAAATAATCATCTATGACCTGTCTGAGTGTGAACGGACAGACATTCAGTACTAACAGACACGTCCGTCCGTACCGGGCTTCGTCCAAGTGAGCCATGCTGGAAATAATATTTACAAATTTCCTTGTTCAACCAGGAATCAAATAAACTGATTAACAGTCACCTGACATGAAATAAATAATCCGATTGGTGTCCAGTCAGGCCAAGATACCCTCTAAATATCCAGTTAATTTGTTTTTTATCATGAATTATTCACAAACTGATACAATCCCACTATTCAAAGCAGAGCCTATTGTACGATCTTGAACAAGTTGCAACTAGATCCAGTTCAGTAGTTGATGACGTGGCACTTCAAACAAATAACTTCCTTGATCTACCTTTTACCTTTCCTTTTGTTTTACTTATTTTAAAAGTTTCAGAACTTAGTTTTATGGTCACGTAATTTCTACTTGTAGTCCATTCCTTCTAAAAACCTATCATGCGAAGGTTTATAAACAAATATACCATGCTGGAACGGACATTCCTCTCTTCCACAGTCTTTGTGTGTTACAAAGTTGGAAATCCCCGTTACTAATTATAACGTTACAAGGATTTCGGCCCTTTTCTTGTTCGAACCCGAGATGTTTCGGCCAAGGCATTTCGACCTTTATCTTGTTCGGTCTCCCCTCCCCCTCAAAACTTTTTTATAGATATCAGCATATTTTACAAAACTTATTTTCAATATAGTGACAAGCGCGGATCTACGGGGGGGGGGGGGGGGTGTCGTCCCCTAGGATGTTGGATTAAATCCATTTTTTTAAAGTTAATTTGTAATCAAACCAAAAACTGGACCAGCCCCCCCCCTCCCATCCAATTGGCTGGACCCTGCCCCTTGAAAAAAAAAATAGCAACGCAAACACTGCAAGATAAGCCCGTCGATGTATTAATTTCTCATAGATAAGAGTCCGCTTAGGTTACAATAGCATAATGGTTTGACCTCAGAACCTAGTGTTCTCCACCCAAAAGCTGACGTCATTTACTGACTAAAAACAAATGACTTATATAGAAATTGCATGGGTGGATCCAGGATTTTTTTCAGGGGGGGGGGGGGGGTCCAAAAGTCCGAATTTTTGGAAGAGCAAAAAAACAAAAACCAAAACCAAAAAAAAAAAACCCAAAAAAAAAAAAAAACCAACCAAAAAAAAAAAAAACCAAAGAAAAAAAAAAAAACCGCACACGCCAGAAAAATGAATGTCAGTTTCTAAAAGCTTTTTTTAAAAAATCTTGAATTTTCACATCATAGTACTTTATAGTACTGGATTAACGATTGTCAGTTAATACATGTGTGTAAACAAAAACAAATGGCGAGCGTTAGCGTGACTGATAATAGAGACCGAGACCTCTATTCGTGCCTTTTTTCAGTTTCTCATCACTCTTAGTGTCCTTTTTTATTAACCAAGGTGTAATATATAAGGGTTGTATGTAGGAAAGCGCAGCAGCATTTGAAAATAACGTACATGCATGTATGTGGGTCATTATCAAAAAATGTCCGAGTTTCTGTAACTCGATACTGGAAGAAAATCTGCTTTACTTACGCCGGTTTTTTTTTTTTTTTTTTTTTTTTGCTAAATACAATTTAAGGCTATGTTACCTCTAATTTGAGATACTTTTTGAATTCCAACAACACCATTAACCTTGCAATATTTACATGAAAGTATAGCAAATGTCAGTGATGTTACCAGTAACTTCGCCGAGTCCAAAACTTTCAACACAAATTTGAGCCTCTTTTTACACATTATCATGGTCATGACTTTGTTATGTTCGTCATTTCATGTGTGCCTATACATTCGACTACTCAAATAAGTCAAATTTTATCAAAACTCGAAAATAAACAAAGATATTTACAGTTTTTTTATGTAACTTTCGCCACGTCCTTGCTGTTACTCAGAAGGTTTTTATGATTTTTTAAGGTAATCCTATTGTAAGAGGATTGTTATCAGAGCATCTTGTATGCTTTTTTGCAAGAGGCCAAAAGAAGAAATGTAGCCTAGGAAATAGAACTATTGAGCAATGGAGTAGCAATCACCTATTCCTGGCACAGTGATTTCAAATCTTGTCCATGATGTTACCTCAAGTTTAGTGTTTAAATTTTTTTATTTCTTATTTATTTATTTATTTTTAAAGTATTTGAAATGCCCATACATTACAAATTTTCATATTCATGTCTAGTAATTCCGTAGTGTTACCTGTCCATGATGTTACATTTTGTATTTTCAGGGTACATCACTGAACATTGATTGTACATAACATGAGAGGCATTTGGACATTAAAATCTACAGTATTGCCTCTCCGTTTCAATAATTACTTCCGAGATACGACACACAATCTATTTTATACATTTTTCTTACTGAAATATATTAATGAATATACGAAAATTAGGACACAAGATAGATTTCTTATACCAGTAACATCATGTACACTGTGAGCCTGAAATATTTGAAAAATGAATTGAAAATTGCGGGGAGCGAAGCGAGCTGGAAAATTTTTAAGGTAATATATACCGGTATAAAGATGAATTTCGTGGTAATTTTTCAAATTGAGATTAGTTACACGAACGCATAAGAGCCAGATTATTTATATTAAAGTAATTTCCTATTTTTTTTTTTTTTTTTTTGGTTACTGTTACCCTCCCAATCATATATCTCTTTCTCCCCCCTCCCGCCCCCCCTCTCCCCTTCCTTCTACCCCTTTCCCCTCCCTTTGACCCTGTCCAACCCCTCCTTACTGCGAGGGGATGACAAAGCTATTTTCTCAAGGTCATAGGACAAGAGACCCACGGGGCAACATCGCTCACCTGATTTGCAGACAGAAAATAATATTGGACAATAAGTTTCAGGCCCTTGAGCACTTGCTTCCTGTAAGGTGTCATGAAATTCTGTGCAGTGTATGTCGAGAAAATGTCGAAAATGTTTTAAAAGTGAACGACGGTGGTCGGCGGACGCCGGCCCGCGTACTATGACAATAGCTCAGGTGAGCTAATAAAAATGTAACAGCAAGTTTTTATTTTTGTACAAGCGCAGGTGAGTTGAATAGGCACGATAATGACTCTTGGAATATTTGTCCAGTGAGCTAATATGACTTTGAAAAGAAACAAGAAAACGGATGCATAGATTTCTAAAAATAAACTCAGTCACTTTCTTAAATATTTAAATATATACTAATCTCATTGGTTAATTATTTCGTGGTCACGACTTAGTAAGTCGTGCGCACAAGATAATCTATCAATAGAAACGCAGGATTATGTCGTGGCCACAAGATAGTAAATAGTGGCCACGAGATAATAAAGTCGTGGCCACGAGTTAGTAAGTCGAGGCTACGAGATACTAAGTCATGGCCACGAGTTACTAAGTTGTGGCCACGAGATAATAAGTCGTGGTCACGAGATAACTATGTCGTGGCCACGAGTTAATAAGTCGTGGCCACGAAATAATAAGTCGTGGCCACGAGTTACTAAGTCGTGGACACGAGATAAGAAGTCGTGACCACGAGATAATTATGTCGTGGCCATGAGTTAGTAAGTTGTGGCCACGAGATAATAAAAAAGTCGCACATGTCCCCTCTATGCTTCCGTACATCATACACTTTATTAAGAAAATTATTTGAGAAGGATGTCAAATTTGAGGCACTTTGAGGGGCCATGCCCCATTTCCATATCATTAACGCCGGGCCGAAAAGTAGCTACACAGGGAGCTTGTCGTTCCTTTAAAGAATTATAGTCTACAAAATAATGGTGTCTTCCACGCAGCATTTTGTTTTTGTAAAACAAGATATATCGAGAAAACGTTCAATGAAATACATAGTAAAAATCAATACTGGAATGCAAAGCTGGCACCAAAACTCCAAAATAATTTGATGCCAAATATATATTATATAGTTATTAACGTCCATGATTTTCATGGTATTTTGTTCTCCCGGCGAAATGATGCTGTGCATCAATAGTTTTCTTGTCTTTCAATGTAGTGCTATATAATTTTGAGCAGCATGTCTGACTGGCATGATTTGTCCAGATGAAATCAATAATTACAGAAGTAATCAGCTGGAAATGCTACTTAATACTAAATTCTGATCAAACCGCTTTTTTTTCAAATTTCAGCAATATGGAGCACCTGTTGTGCCCTCAATTTTATTTCGTAAAACTTAAGTAAGATATAACAATTTATTCTCCCTGACTTCCGGTAATTCCAGCCTATTAAAAGCACGATTTCTCATGAGATTTTCCTTCTTCTCAGGCATTCCAGCTAAAATGGAAATTTCCGAAACAGTATTTTAGGAAAAATAACCCTCGATGAAATTAAGGAATTTTGATACCTTCAAAAAATTCAATATAGAAAGAACTGAACTTCAAATTTTCACCCATAACTTTTCCCATTTTAAAGTTATTGAAGCTTGAACATGGATGCAATTCCATGGCAACGGAGGTCAAGAAGCACGATCAGAGACATTTATCATATCGAAACTTGCGAAAGTAAGATAAAATCGTAATGACTGATGAATTCATGTAAAGAATATAGGTGAAACTTTTCCTTAAGAATACAGGAATGATTCCTGAAGAAATGTTTTGGGGAAAATATGGTATTTAAAACTGCTTTTTATTTAATTTCCTTTTTTCAAAATATCTCTATCAATTGTCATTCGATCTAAATGCTTGAATTTAAAGAAAATATGATATATTTCATTTCATTCCATACTTTAAACCCCTAGAGATTGATTATCACGATTTATAGTTCATTGCACCATGGACAATGATTAAAATGAACAAGATTTTACAGGAAATCATTGAGTAACGGAAGTTAAACGTGTACATATTTAACAAGCTAGACACATAATATACATGAATTAATATCTTGCTTTTGTTAAACATATCAGTTTGAAGCTGAATATAAATCTATTTAGAAGAAACACTTAATTTACAGTAAAAATATAAAGATAATAATGCTATTGTAACGGAAGTTAATCATTCCAGATTTAATTTGTCATGTTCTTTTAGTTCAAATCGAATAAAAGCACGCAAAATTACATTTTAAATGGATACATACGAATAAAAGTAAAAGTAGATCGATGAAATCATGACATACGACTTTAGATTGGTAGAATATAACGACCAAAGCAGGTAACGGAAGTTAAAACAATAAGCTGTGGAATTAATGTTAACTTTCTTGTGCGTATCTGATTAATATGGTCATAAAGGGATAATATACTCTTGTTGTTTTTATTAATAGGATCCGCATTGCATATAAAACAGAAATACATGAAGTTATACATAAATTTACGTTTCATTTTCCACAATATATAAGTACATCTTCTCGATGATATCCTTTCCGTAAAGAATAACTTTTTGTGCTTTATTCTTCATTCTTGCATCTTCTTATGAACAAATTAGATTTAATCGTCCAAAATGATAAAGTCGTGATAACCTACCTATTTGTATAGGTAGGCCAAAAAGCATAGAATAGGATATTTGGTATCGGAAGTTAAAAGTAACGGAAGTTACAGTTTTCGTATCATTAGCCTTATCATTGTCCAAATGTTAGAGTATTTGATGAAATATTCAGTATTGTTTTAATGATTAGGACAAGAAAAGAAAAAAGTAAAAGTAAAAATATTGCTTCTGGAAGTAATATTGCTGAAATGTTGATCACGGAAGTTAATTCCTTATATGTCCCAAGTCAATTTGCTGTCTTTGTTCATGAACCAAGTTATTATGTAAACGAATACATTGGATATGATTTGTCCAAACAAAAACAACGATACAACCTTATAAATTTCAGAAGCAATATTACAAATTGCAGAAACCAGTGTCTTATTCCAATGCTTTCTAAGGACCGCAACGGAAGTTAATGAACAATTGGCGACAACAGTAAGAGACAACAGAATTTTTTTTTCGTCATATCTCATTGACAATTTTCATCTTTATTTATATACATGTACATACTGGTACGAACTCCGATAACAATAGATGAGGGAGATATTCAAACATACAAATTCCACAAATTTGGAGGTTTCACTTATGATTTTTAACGAGCGACACGTGATTTTGTCCATTTTTCCATACTTTAAGCTTCTCTAAATTTTATATTTCTATCTAAGTATGACTAGAAATTATTTTGTTTGACGCAGATGATGGACAGGTATTGAAATATAACGCTTTGTTCAGTGAAAACCGTAGAATTGCTTCTTATTTTGAAGTTAAAGGTTGGCGACATGAATATTCAGTAAAATTCATTTATTTCTGGAATGACTGTTCTGCTCGGTTTCCAAGTAAAAATTGACAACATGGATTATTTAATTCAGATTTTAACCAACTTTAATCGGACTTATCTTTTCATCAACGCGAGCCTAGTTTAGGCATATATATTTGATTTAATGGGATTCTGAGTATCTATAGTTGATGTCTATACGACATGACTACAGTACGCCTTTCAGGCGAAATTCGGCTCAGAAGAGCGGATGTATGGCCCATGAGCGGAGACCATTATCTGGTCTAAATAGCCAAGTCATTGAAGATGGGCTTTTTCATGACAAGCATGGTTACTATAAAAATAAAAATCATGTGTTTGTGAAACACGAATGCCTCCGTTGGCATCTTTGTTGGTAAAACAGCTGAAAAGTAATTCACATTTTGAGGTCAAGGTCACAAGGTCAAATTTGGTATCCATGGAAAGGTCTTGCCACAAGAAAGTCATATGTGAAATATGAAAGCCCTTACCATTATCACATTAGCACTTACCATTCAAAAGTCATGGCTTAAGTTTAGATTTTCAAAAGTAGGTCAGATTCCAACGTCAAGGTCACAAGGTCAAAAATTTTAGCATCCATGGAAAGCTCTTGTCACAAGGAATACACATGTGAAATATGACAGCCCTATCACTTACCATTCAAATGTAATGGCCAAGGTTATAGTTTTTGCGGACAAACAGACAAACAGACAGACGGACGGACAGACCAGAAACTATATGCCCCGAATCTTCGATTACGGGGGCATAAAAAGGACTGCATGGGAATCTATCCCCTCACAGAAGAGCTGATATTTATGACTCGTTTGCGTTTAATACGCTTACAGATATCTGATAAATAAAGCTTTAGAGTTAAACCGTTCTTATAACATGTAATTTAACTTTAATTTATAAATTGCATGACGAAAAGTGTGCTGTTGCGCACATGTTTATATGACTCTACTAGAGGTGGACGGTTAGGCATGGTCCATTTGATATTCTGGGGGGGAGGGGGGGACTTGGGTTTTTTCGAAAACAATAATTTTGCTCTGAATTTTGATGAAAAAAAATTGCTTATGGTGTGACAGAAAAAAATAATTTGCTCTTACAAGTTATCTGAATTTGAAGAATAAGCATAAAATTTCCTTAAAATTCCTGCAAAATTTTCGTCTCGCTTCGCTCGCCGCAATTTTGTACTTTATATAAAAGATTTGTGGCTCGCTTCGTTCACCATAGTTTTCTTTCCTCGCCATAGTTTTCTTCTGTAATGGTAAGTTCATATTTGAAAATATCAAAAGTATGCATGTGACTGAAATAAAGGGCTTCTTCGATGCTTAAATACATTATCAATATAAATTTAACCAAATACACATACTTGCCAAGAAAGTACAAATTAAGGAATTAAATCATAAATATAGATAAATAAATAAGAAGGATCAAGGAATAAATGAACAAATTCACTTTTGTCAATAATGCAATCTAAATTCTGATGCCGTACAACTTTATACTGTGATCATGATAAATTGTATCAGAATGGGTGTACACTCACAATAAATAACAGCAGGGATACCTAATATGTTGATATACATTTATATGGTGATAAAACACACTATCTAGAACAGTCATCCATTATAATAGATTCTGACAACAAACATTTATTTGTGAATATGTACATTGTATTCAAAACATATCTATTTGGACTAATGTTGACAGCAACAATTTCGAATTAGATTGGCTACTAAACTGCAGAAATCAAATACAAAATAAAATCTACATTATGTGACCGTATAAAGACCTGCTTTTGATGTAAAATATCTCTTTATCACATGATACACCCGTTATGCAGTTTCATTAGGCCATTTCATAAATATATGATATGATAATACGTTACATATCGCTCTGCTTGAATGCGATTGGTCAAGTTTGGAACCTAATCACATAAATCTTGACGAATGTGATCTTTCAAATATCGGTCAACTGTTAATTCAGACCCGGAGTCAATATCAATGATTAAAATTGTTATTGTTGAATTAATTCTTGCATTAAAATACTATTCAAAATTGAAATACTTTTCTCTTACGCACAGAATATCTATTCGATGGGGACACTACTTCTCATGGCAAAGCAGACGACTTCAAGATCACGGCGTGATTCGCCTCTGTAGTTCTCGGCAACGTTGATTTCACGTTAGAAATACACATTTTTGGCAATATCAAGTGATAAAACGAATCGCAAATGAATTTCCAATTCATACGATGCATTATGAAACTCGTTGTACGTTTTATATCCCCTCACCAAGGCTCGGGGATATAAAACAAACAATACGTTTCATAATACATCGTATGAAATGAAAATTCATTTGAAATCCTATATTTATCACTAATCATGAGTGACACCATTAAAGAAGAGATTATTTTTCAAAACGATTGATAAAAATCCAAAACAAGTCAATGTTCAAGACAAACTTGAAATTTTCAAATTCTCAAATCTGTTTCGTACAATTGCCAGGAAAAAGTTGATAGAGGCCTGTATATGCACGAAAGATGTCGAATGTCTTCATACTACTAACAGAAAGAGAAAAAAAAATGAGAGAGAGACAGCGCTCTCTAACCAGAAGTTGTGTACGAGAACATTATATGCGTATATGTAAAATATATGAGCGTTCTATCATAATAGAATCTATATGTTTGTTAATTTTTATACAGTAAATTTGAAATGCGAATTCGGAAAGTAGCTGCCTCAAAAAGGCCTTCTTATAATTTACTTTTCAATGATTAGTTCTTAAAACATATTTTATTTCTCAAATACAGAAATGGGAATTGGACAAAAGTTTCACAACATTACGTGTGCCCTTTCCATGATTCTGAAGAATTAGTGCAAATTGGAGATACTAGTACATTGTATCACATGTACGAAACAATCTGATTAAAACCAGATCTCTACATGCTCCCGATTTTGTTATGTCGCGTAGAGGATCTGGTATAACCCAGTAGACATCGACGTGCAGGTTACCTTAGCTGAGAAATTTCACTGTCCAATCAAAAAAGTTTCAAGCGAATTCAACCGAAATCTTCAACCAATCCTCATATGCGTATCAAACGCAAGTCGGTTCTGCAAAAATTCTGCCCAACATAAGATAATTAGAATTAAATGACCACAGCCAGCTTTCCCGTCTTATCAGACGGACACATCTGGATCACTGCACAAGATTACAAGACGCGGAGCCATAATGATCTGTATGATCTTTGCAGTACGATGTCTTATCGTATAATAAAATCAAACATAAATATGTACATGTACGTAGTACTTCAAATGGTTTTCTACGAATTGAAAATCAGTACCCTTCAATTCATAAGAATGAGAATTAATGAGAAATAATTATGTAGAAAAAGAAAGGATTAAACGTCACTATTTCTATTTCTATTTGTAACATTCCCTTTCCTGGACTGGTCGCCGCAGTAAGATCGAAGCAAAAATCTACATGAAATGATAGCGTGATTCGAAGGGAGTCCAAGCTACTGTGTAGCATGTAAAAATGTTTTATTATTTTCAAAATAACACGTTCGCTCTTGTTGTTTTTTTTCATCGTACGTGACCACAATAACTCCAATCAGGTGAAGCTCGCGGTCTTCATGTAAACCAACGCTGCGGCAATGTTTACACACAGCTGGTTCTGTGCGCTGTGGTCATCTCTTCGGAACTATGCATTTTAGGATAAGTTCTTATGCATTCGCATGCCCCCGATCATCTCTACAATTCTCAGGCCGATCTTTTGATTGGTCAGTTAGAAAGGTCACCTGCACGTCGATGTTTACTGGGTTATACCAGATCCTCTACGCGACATAACAAAATCGGGAGCATGTAGAGATCTGGTTTTAATCAGATTGATGTACGAAAGAGGGCATACTTAGGTTTCAATATACATTGTTATTATATCTTACTTTTAATTAGTTTTACGAAATAAAATAAAAAAATGTATCAATGTACATATGCAATGCAATTTAGATTTTATGAGTAAAACTAAAGTAAGATATGTACCTCCCATCCATACAGATATATATATATATATATATATATATATATATATATATATATATATATATATATATACTGAACATATACCATCCGCACCCTTAAATACTTTTGATGCCTCTTTCATAATTTAGTAATTTAGTATGAGTGCAGTACAAAGTTCTAACTAAAATAGGACACAAGACTCACCACAGACTTAGAAATAAGTCCTACCAAGACTTAAATCGAATGTCTTATACAAATGTACTAGTTTATTATACCTCTACTGATTTTTAAGATACTCCTTTTGAAGGAGTATCTTAGTGTATTCGCGATTCTCATGTCGTCTCGAGGTACCGTCTTCTCCGTGCGCAGCGAGAAATAGTTCCAGATTGTGTCAGCAGTTTCTCTACATCAAACCTTGCGTGTGGAAAATTTATATTAGAATCGATTGTTTTGATAGAATGAATATAAGATTAGTTGAGATTTTCAAGATGATATTTGATCTTTTTTTGAATTGTTATCGACTTGGGACTACTTTACATCTGGGCTCTATCGAGCTATGCTCCGCCAACCGTTTGATATTCATGCGCGCACGTTCTGTAATTAGCTTGCAATGTAAATATTTATTGATACGCAACAATTTGGAATTTTTCAATGCGTATTATACTGTAATGCCGACACAGTACTGCTATGTTCTCATCAGATACTAAAACAACGTCTGACTCAACAACTAACTTTTTTTCTTAAGTTTAAACCAACTCCACTAAGCCCCGCCTTTTACCGATTCGGGTCAGCTGTCAATCATTATCTCACGGACTTCAGAAGGATGGATATTTCATAGCTATTTTTTTTTCAATTCAAGGAAATTATATGTTTATCAATACGTTATTGTTTACAAGGTAGAAAGTAGATAAGAGAAAAACTTCAGTTTGAAATTATGAGAAAAAATTTTTGGCCCCAAACGACTATCTTCAATCAACATCGGAATTATGCATTTTCACCGTCAAATCAAACCGGCCTTTATCGAAAAATAAAATGAATCTTGAATTTTCTAGAGCAAAAGGTAAGTAAATGATCACTGAGACCTATAGAAATGACACCACTTCTAAACAGGTCCGCAAAAAAAAAATCGATTTATCAAGGACGCGTATCCAGACAAAGATGAATCATGTAAAATAATTATAAGGCATATAAAGTTCAAGGGCAGATCAGGGATTTTTTTCAGGGGTGGTCTTTAAGTCCGAGTTTTTTTAAAGAGCAAAAATGAAATATGTACATTCATAAAAAAAATTAATTCAGGGGTGGTCTGGACACCCCCCCCCCCCCCTTCTGGATCCACACTCATAAAGGGCAAAGCCATTTTGGGTTTTTTTTTTCGGTGTTCAAAGAGAGTCATGTAATTGTCGGCTAAACATCGTTATATGATAATATTAGGCCGATTGATTGTTTCTCAGATGCCACTGCACGCTATATTTTCCGCCGACGAGACTTTTTTTCCGATAAAAATCCCCGCCGCGCCTCATGTCCCGGGTAACAGTCGATCGCTGAAGATAATGTATCTGTTTATCAATCTAAAGGAAAAAAAATTCTTTAAAGCACTTAGATATTTCAGTAATCACACCTGGGTCCAGTATTGAAAGCGTGACGTTACGCATAATTTTACGATATAGGCTAATCAGCGGGTATGCATTAGGGTCTACAGAGATTTTTCGGGTTGGTCAAGCCCAAAGAATGGTGTTTTTTTTGGTTGCAGGAAATTGGCGTTTCATGACTCCTTTTACATGCGAATTCATTTATACGGCAATGGCGGAATTGCAATTTAGACTGTGTGCACGTGACAAGATTTACGTTCTCTGATTGGTTCGAACTAGTCCGTGATAAAAAATAAAAATGAATGTCTAAGACGTTATTCATGCATTGTAAACATTTTTAAACGAAACTGTAATTGTACCCGTTGACAGCTCGGCCACGTGCCCGCTGAGAAATTAAAAGGCCGGTCTGCTCGCATGGGCTTATACTTCTGATAAAATAAGTTTGAATACTTTTCTTTTTCAGTCTCTTTTTCTATACGTGAAATGGTAATCATGCAAACACTATTTTAAAAGAATTAATTGTTATCAGGGACGTTGTTATATTTCCGAATCTATTGAGATCATAATGACGTTCAGGATGAGCGCTGACAACCGCTGAGAAACTAAGCTATCAAACTGGGAAGTGATTTAATGCTAACCTACATCTTTCGACTTTTCATGCAATGAAATTCCGCTCTTCGAGAGATGTATCGAATTTAGACCAACTAAACGGACCCACCTGGAAAAAAAAAACGATGAGTCTTTATTGCATGCAAAGTTTAATGCTTATACGTTACGAGACACGGGGATTACGAGACTAGATTAGGTACATGACAGTCTGAAAACATTTTATAAGTCAAAAAAAGTTTTTGTCCCAGAATTCTTTCATTGTCCCAGATTTTTCATCAATGTAATTATAAGTATAACACATTGTATTACCTAACATAAGTATGAACACTTTACATGTGCATATAGTGTATCCAAATATTACAACATCAACACTTACAGTGAAATAAGATGTTTCAGCAAATTCTAAGTGGAGTATCTTTCAGGGCCTTCAGACCTTTGATTTCCTATATGAAAAGAGACACATTAAATTCAACTAAATCTTTGAAAATCGTCTGATAAGACTATTTCCCTCCAAAGGGGTGCGTTAGTTGAGAAGACTATTTCCCTAGGGAGTTAGTTTAAAAATGGGGCGGAGCTTCTTTGGGGGTGTCAGTATCCGCCAATCAGCGCCGTTGAAGGTTGATCGGATGACGCTATTAATACGCCAGCAGAGTAATCCGCCTCCTATCTTCTTAGCACATGCATTAATCCGCAATAAAATAAAACAATAAACAGTTAAAGTAAACCCTTATGAATAGGTATCAATTCACAAATATTATTAACTCTCCAACTCGCATTAACACGCGCCAATCCTTACTTGACCCCATTCTTATCAAGGAGTGTTCGATTAGTTTTTCCGAGGTAGTCACCGTTGACAGACAAGTTTCTGACCACGATGCGACTGTTGTCGATATTAATTTCAAAGAATACTTTTCAAAATCATACAAAAGGAAAATTTGGTATTACAGTAAAGGTGATTACGTAAAACTGAATGATTATATTTTAAACTTTGACTGGGCGGATTTCTTAAGTAATAGCAAAGACACAAATGAAGCATGTGAAAAATTTACACAAAAATATTTATGTTATGTAAATGAATGTATACCTTCGAAATTAGTTACAGTTAAAAGTACCGATCAGCCGTGGTTGAACTCATCACTAAGATGTGAAATTAGGAAAAGAAATCGATTACGAAAAAAAGTTTAAAATGGTAACAATTCGTGCATTGGAAGCTATAAAAAACAGAGAAATCATGTGAACAATTTAAAAAAGGCTGCAAAACAAGAATTTTATAAAAATATGGATGGTTTTGTGGATCATTTGGCTTCCAAAACCTCAAAAGGATTCTGGAAACTTGTTAGAACTCTAACCAAAAAACTCGGGTAAATCTGAAATCATACCACCCCTGTTAAACATAGATAACTCTGAAATAGAAGTTGATGATAATATTAAAGCTGATCTTCTAAACAGATACTTTACTAGTGTATTTACAATTGACGACAGAGACATTGACGTTCCGGACGTAGACCTAAAGACGGACAGACAAATAACAAATATTCATATTACAATTGATGATATAAAAGACATAATTAAAATTCTTAAATTAGGCAAAGCAAACGGCAATGATCGAATAAGTCACCATATGCTCAAATACACCGTAGAAGCTGTTATGGTACCTCTTTATATTCTGTTTAATATGTCACTTAGCCGAAAACAATTTCCTGTACAATGGAAGAAAGCACTTGTTATGCCCCACTTCAAGAGCAATGACCGTCACATTCCTTCTAACTACCGCTCAATATCTTTATTAAGTACTGTAGGCAAAGTTTTCGAGCAATGTATCTTTAAATATCTCCACAATTATATGTTAGATAATAAATTATTTTATGAATTTCAGTCAGGCTTCCTACCAAATCATTCGACAACCTATCAATTAATTGAATTATATCACCATATCTGTCTTAATAGAGAAAAGAACGAACATACTTGTCTTATTTTCTGCGACATTTCAAAGGCATTTGACAAAGTTTGGCATCGAGGTCTTCTTGCAAAATTACAATCTTATGAGTTTTTGGGTAATTTGTATTATTTCCTTAAAAATTATTTGGCATATAGGGAACAGGCTGTTATTATGAGTAATCATGGCTCTTCTTTTAGGAAAACAAACGCGGGTGTTCCTCAGGGTTCGGTTTTGGGTCCCTTCCTTTTCTTAATTTTCATCAATGATATCGCTGACAACTTAATTAGCCTTATTCGACTATTTGCTGACGACACTTCTTTACTACATTCCTCTAAACGACTAAATGACATTGAACGACACATAAATACTGACTTAGACACAATTCTAGACTGGGCAAATAAATGGCTTGTAACTTTCAACCCTTCAAAAACAGAAATATTAGTTATTAGTAATAGACAAGTTAGTGATATTAACATTCGATTTGGAAACAACATTATACACAGCACAGACATTCATAAACACCTAGGAATAACTTTTAGCAGTGATGGAAAATGGACCGCACATATTCAAAATATTGGTAATTCAGCCTTAAAACAAATAAATGTTTTTAAGAAACTAAAATCTATACTAAGTCGACAGTCTTTGAATAAAATATATTTGTCCTTCATTTTGCCTCTTCTTGAATATGGATGCGAACTCTGGGATTGATGTAACGAATACGATACAAATTTTCTTGAACAAATACAATATCAAGCAGCTCGCATTGTAACTGGTCTTCGTCTTTTTGCTAGCATTAATTCTCTTTTCTTAGAAACAGGTTGGGAAAGTTTGAAAACTCGTAGGGAAAAAAGAAAGCTATCACTTTTCTACAAGATACAAAATGGTCAAACTCCTGAATACCTAGCAAATCTTCTTCCATCTCGCGTTTCTAACTCCGCACCTTATAATCTCATAAATGATGATGACTATTGTCAACCTCAACATCGTTTGCAAAGTTCTTATGTATCATTTATTCCTTCGTCCTTGCGTCTTTGAAATGAATTTGACGAAAACGTTAAAACACAGCCGACAGTCAACAAATTTAAATCGGCATTAAATAATAATTATCAGCGATACGTAGTACCTCCTCACTATCTTGTAGGCGATCGCAAATCAAATATTTTACTAACCAGACTAAGGAATTCATGTAGTTCTTTGAACGCAGATCTCATGAAGGTAAATTTAACAACTACTTCTTTTTGTTCCTGTGGATACCCCACTGAAGACGCTTCCCATTACATCTTATTCTGCCCACTGTACAACACTCATAGAATCATTCTTTCTGATCAACTTCGTAACTTCCTTCCCTTGACAATAACAGATCTTCTTTTTGGTAAGCATGAACTAACAACGTTAAATAACATATATATCCAACTAGCTGTCCAACAGTACATAGCAGCTACTAAAAGGTTTTAGTAATACAGGCTTTTCGGTCTTCTTCCTCTTATTTCACTTCTCTTATAACCTCATCTCACCTTAACCCCCCCCCCCTGCCCATTCTCTCATCCCTTCCCCCTTTCCATGCAAACACACCATTTCGACACGCATTTCTCCATCACAAGAATACATTTGATTTAAATATACCATATTGTATGTGACATTCCATAATTATCTTTATGCCACTTATGACATTCTGTGTGTTTTACTTCTGTTACAAGGAGAGGGCTGAATCTAATGTTGAGACAACTTGTAGCCCAATCCTATTCAATTAAATTGAATAAAATATGTTTAAATCAAAGTATACCATTGAGGGAGTTAGCATGATTCTGGTTTCCCGAGACCAGACCTATTTCCCGAGGCAAAGCCGAGGGAAATAGGTCTGGTCCAGGGAAACCAGAATCATGCTAACTCCCTCAATGGTATACTTTAACGGTTTTATTATACTGTCACGTATGTAGCTCCGCCCCATTTCGAAGCTATATCCCTAGGGAAATAGTCTTCTCAACTAACACAACCTTTGCAGGGAAATAGTCTCATCAGGCGAGTTACAGCTAGTTTTAATGAGTATGTTTTTATATAGGAAAAACAAGTAAAGGTATAATAATCAAAAATGAAACATGTTTGAATATGATAAATGATGTTTCTGTTTATTTTATCATCAAAAATTAATATTTTCCGTTACTCAGTCATTCAGTCGAGAAGACAAGGCAAAATCATTAGAATATATATTGGAACCATGTTAACCTAAGATATATGTTTTGTTTCAGTATAATGTTTGTTTCGGTATACCTAAGAGATATATTTGTTTCGCTATAATATTAATGTTTGTTTCGGTATAATTATAAAACTTCGGGAAATAGGTCTGGTCTCGGGAAACCAGAATCGTGCTAACTCCCTCAATGGTATACTTTAACTGTATAATACCACTTGTGCCAGGAACTATATCTATAATAGTACTATAATACAAATGTACTAATGATTACCGTCAGTCATGACTGACGGTGTACTATAATCATTCGTAACCTACTTGCACGGATAGAATACCCTTTGGCAATATGATTGGTTGTGTTGAGAATGTCTCATTAGGTCGGCTTAAGAGTCTAGATGACATTGTTACCTGGGTGGATTTGGTGTGGTGTAAGAGAAAACCAAAGTCCGGTGGATAAAGTTTGGATTCTTTATTACTGACTGTATAATTAATAACAGTCTTGAAACATAATAATAATCAACATAAGTATATAGAATATAATATCATTTGTTTTTCATATATATTATTTCATATCAACACAAAAATCATAGTCTGCATAATTATGTAATCGACACGGTATATTGTATTTAAACATGACCAATTTACAAATCTGTTAATGAATCATCTAATTTCTAAGGGAAATAACTCTGATTCAAAAAAAAAAAAAGAAATACGGTAAGTATAGAGTCTTTACACAAAATTATCGAGGTCAAACTATATAATTTAAAATGAACAATAATATTGCGTACCAGTTTAAGGAACTAGACTGGGAATTGTCACTGATAAACTCGTCTGAGCTATCTTCAGATCTCTAGCCAACTACATGATGGTCAAATACTGCAAACGATATAAAGTTTGATACAATATTCGTACGGGCGAATTAAAATAAGGTAAGTATGAAAACAGCTTTCTAAACGATAGCAAACTGATTTATTCAAAAATATAACTCATAAAAGTCTGAGAGACCATACAAAATATATCTTCAACTCAGAAAAAGGTAAGTATTCAAAAAGTTCATAATATACGGATTTGTAACAAAATTACTTTAATAAATTACATAACTAAATAAAGCTATCTTTCTTTCATCTTGTATTCTCAAAGTTAATATTACGTTAATCTCGGAAATAAAGAAGAAAGTGGAAAATGAAGAAAATAAAGGAAAGTAACTTACAGTGTTCTGCACCAGGTAAGTATACAAGTGAATGTAGGTATTTAATTGTATGAACAACTCAAATTTCGTAACCTCCGAGAAGACAATCATAAATTCAATGTCCGTCTGACTAGCTCGGGGCTCATGGCAAATCTGGCCGAGCGGGAGTCTTAAACAAAGGCTTGGGCGCTAGAATATTCGTAACCAATGAAAAGGTGTCATTTAGTTATATGTCTTAAAGAAAGTCGGTAATTGGTTCGTATGTAATTAGTTAAGTGACGCAGTGTGCGCAATGCGGCATTTAAATCGCTATATTAATTAAAAGAAATGAATCGCGTGCATGACCAGGACTCGCGTACTATTTACAGGAAGTACGTTTGTAAATATGGGATAAAAACGGACGTAAATATAAATAATTCTAATATGACTTGATTCTTTTTCCCTATTAAGACAACAGACGCGAGCCGGGCTCTATTCTCCAATATAGGCCCTATTGCGATAAGCCATGCCTACCCATTTTCTGAAAGCAGATAAATCGACAGGGACTGGTTTTTACGAAGAATCGATTGGTCATCATTAGAATAATGTCGAAGGGCTCCAACTCTCTACCTTCTTGAAGAAAATTCCATATCAATTTTACATGCACCAGACACGTGTTTCGAATATTAAATTCTCATCAGTGATGCTTTCGCTGACGCGGCTCGGTAATTAATGTGATTGGCTGAGGACGCTCGGGCATTATGAGACAATAGAGCCCGGCTTGTCATTTTTCATTTCTTAAATAAATACGGGTCCAAACTCACTCTACCACTGTAATGTGCAATAAGGGTCCTTTCACCTCGTTTATATAATCAAAGTAACAGTATCGTCTGTCTTGACGAATGCGCAAATGATTGGTACCTAACCTTATATCCAGAGCTCTCCACTGAGCAGGGACAAGCCAGCACACTCAGTGACCTACCGTTTACGTAATACAAGCAGGGAGTATCCAACACGCTTAGGTTATCACAGTAGACAATAGTAGCTTACTGTGAGCTCTATTAGTAACGACAGTCACTATGGTCACCATTAGGTTCCCGTTAGGTTACTAACATAGCCTTCTATGTTAGGTCGTCTAGAATCACTTATTGAATTAATATAAGTTGAGCAAAGTAAAACGTATACAAACGTTGCAAAGAAAGGTAACTCGTATACTACGTACATATATGTATTAGGAATCAATAGAAAATGATTGTGACATAACCCATGTTTCCGAGTCTTATGCGACCTCGCATAATCAAACAATGATTGGTACAATATGAAAAAATATATATACATGAAATCAAACATTTATATGAAAAGATACATTTAAACATTCCTTTCACAGTCATCCTCTGGCTCTCATTGCTCGTAAGAGATTACCATCAGTACATGTATCTATAGTAATCATCAAGCCATTCTGGGGCACGTCTAGATCTGACAGATTTGTTTTCACTTTGCGTAGTGACAGAGGGTAAATCAACTTCAAGAGTAGAGTGTGTTTCCGACTTGTCACCACTCGCAGATTATCCTCGAAGTACTTGTGGTTTTATCAGCCTGAGCCTATCAACGTGAATCGTTTGCGGTTTTCCGCGATAACCACAGTTAACCTCGTACAAGAAATCGGAGAACTTTCTAGTTATATCAAAAGGACCTCTCCAATAACTTGTAAGTTTAGATGAAGTTCCAGCTTTACGCTGAGGAAAGAACACATAAACCCTGTCCCCTTTGTTCAACTTCATTCAACCTAACTTGCTGTCATGATAGCGCCTTTGGCGTTTCATTTCACCTTGTACATGAGCATTGACGAATTTATGCGCTTCTTCCATTTGTTCCTGCAAATGCCATGCCCATTGGTTTGATGGTATGCGCTTTGAAGTCGAGGGAAGACCATACATAATGTCAAGAGGAGTTGTTACCTCGCGCCCAAGCATTAGCCTGTTTGGGGTGCAACTTGTAGTTTCTTGCATTGCAGAGCGGTAGGCCATCATAACATAGGGGAGATGAGTGTCCCAATCTCTATGATTATCTTGAACATAAGCACTAAGCATGTTGCATAAGGTCTTGTTAAAACGTTCGACCATACCGTCGGATTGCGGATGATATGGAGTTGTATGGGTCTTTTGTATACCAAGTAATTCACAGACATCGGAAAATAGTTAACTCTCGTATTGTGACCCTTGATCGGAGTGAATTATGGATGGCACACCAAACCTTGTGATGACTTCTTCTACAATTAACTTCGCTACCGTTTCTGATTCCATATTCGGCATTGGAAAGCTTTCTGTCCATTTAGCATAATAATCAGAAACAACAAGAATGTATTTATTTCCAGCTGAAGAGGAGGGTTATTCGCCAAGGATATCAGTAGCAATGCGTTCCATAGGCGCATGTGATTGCAGTATCTGCATTGGTGCTCTGCGCTTTTGCTGAAATCCCTTTTTGCGTTAACATTTATCGCATCCAGCGATGTAAGTTCGGACATCAGACTGCATACCTGACCAATAGTAATGTTGGCGTATCTTATTAAGAGTCTTAGTAACACCAAGGTGAGCTGATGTTTTGCAGTCATGGTACTGGGCTAAAACTGTTCTTCGCTCTGAATTGGGAATGACAGCTTGCAATGTTTCCTTATTTCCATCATCCGTATACCTTCGATACAGTACACCATCTGATATGATAAGTTTTTCCCATTGTGACCAAAGGGACTTTGTAAAATGACCAAGAGGGGCAACCTCTTTGTATGTCGGATGGTTTTTCGTTTCCATCCACTCCTTGATTCGTGTCAAATCGGAATCACGGTTCTGTATATCTGCTATGATGGCGATCTTCTCTCTGGGAAGAGAGCATTGCATTCTTTGACACTATCTGTCAGTCCACATTGATTGCATGGAACACGGCTTAGCGCGTCAGCGTTTTTGTCTCTAGCTCCTGGACGATGTTGGATTCTCATGTCAAATGAAAGTGTCTCTATCCAACGAGCTAGTTGTCCTTCGGGATTTCTGAAGTTCATGAGCCACTTGAGTGCATTGTGGTCAGTGCGTACCAGGAAAGGTTTACCTATAAGATAGTGTTTGAAGAATTTTGTGAAAAACACAATTGCTAATAGTTCACGTCTGGTTACGCAGTACTTTCTCTCAGATTTTGTTAGTGTTCTGCTTGCGTAAGCAAATGGTCGTTCTTTACCATTGAATGTCTGAGAGAGAACGGCACCTATTGCGGTTCCACTGGCGTCACAATCTAGAATAAATTCTTTTGAAAAGTCAGGCATAGCCAGTATTGGGGAACTACATAGCTTTGATTTCAGCTCTACGAAAGAATTTTCACAATCCAAACAAATGGTCTATCAACTTCTGTTAGCTTATGGAGGGGTTGCGCTATCTTGGAGAATCTTTTGATGAATCTCCTGTAATATCCACATAAGCCAATGAAAAGAGCGCACTTCAGAAGCATTACATGTTTGTGTCCAGCTCGCGACTACTTCTATCTTTTCTGGATCAGTGGAAATGCCTTCAGCGTCTATAACATGTCCAAGATAATGTACACTTTTGGAGAAAAGAGTGCATTTCTTTGCCTTCAGCTTAAGTCCTGTTGAAAGTAATCTATCAAATACAGATTTGAGATTTTGTATCATTTGTTCGAATGTATGCCCTACCACAATGATATCATCCAGATAAATCAAGCATATTTCCCATTGAATTCCAGATAGACATGTCTCCCTAAGTCTTTGAAATGTAGCTGGAGCGCATGATAAGCCAAATGGCATTTGTCTGAATTGAAAATGACCTTTTCTTGTGGAGAATGCTGTTTTGGGTCGATCCTCATCTTTGACAGGGACTTGCCTGTAGCCAGAACATAAGTCAAGAGTTGAAAACCATGTATTTCCTGCTAAGTTGTCTAAGGATTCGTCAATACGAGGAAGCGGGTATACGTCTTTAACTGTAACTGCGTTCAGTATTCTGTAATCTATACAGATGCGCATTGAGCCATCCTTCTTCTCGGCAAGGACAATTGGTGAGGACCATGGGCTTGATGAAGGTTCTATGATCAGTTTCTCCAGCATTTGGTCAAGTTGCTTGTTCATCTCATCTGCTTGATGAACCGGAATGCGACGGATAGGTTGCTTAATTGGGTTTCCATTCCCTGTGTTGATGCCATGTTCTACAGTAGTTGCTTTACCAAGATCCATGTTGTCTTTTGCAAAAAAAGATGCTGATATTCTTTAAGGAACTGTCTTGCGGCAAACATTTTACCACTGTCAAGATCGGTAGATGATCTCTGAAGCAAGTATTCAAGATCCTCGGTTAGTTCAAGATTTGAAGTGCGTGTTGAAACATTTGAATGAATCACCGAATAGACGGGACTCAAGGCAGCAATATAAGTGCCCTTATACACCGTTTTTGGCTCGTCACTCATATTGAGTATTCGCACTGGGACTTGTTCTTGAGCAATAATAAGACTTCTTCCCACGAGTGTGTCATTCTTCTTGACATATGACTCGCTAGGTTCAAGCAGACTATCCTGTTGAAGTAGTGTTTGACTGTTGTCTGTGCAAACTTTGCCTGTTATGATTATTTCAGACTGAGGCGGAATACTCGTTGTATCGGAACAAACAACCCTGTAACATCCAAATGAACCTAGGAATTCCAGAGGGATTGGTTTATCTCTCTGCATTGTGAGCTGTTTATTCTTAATATCTACGACGCAGTCGTTCTTCAGTAGGAAATCCATTCCAAGTATTCCTTCTACAGATATGTCAGCGACAACCATATCGAAAGCGCTTTGTATAATTCCTATAGCAAAATTAAATAGTCCCTTACCTTTGGAAACAAGAGCTTGACCACCAGCGTCAAGTATTCTTTGCTTTACTTGTGAGAGGTTTTGCGCAGAGGCAGTTTGTACCTTATTAAATGATTCAGAAGATAACAAAGACAGTGACGCACCTGTATCAACTAAGAATCTTACCTTGACTCCTTCTACCTCAGCGCTCACGAAGATCCCTGTTTCTTTGTTAATTGAACCTACGGATGCGTCAGATGTTACGTGTGAAACGGGTTTTGTTTTGTCGTTTTTCGGTGTTGTGCTTTCCTTATTTCGATCCTTGTCCCGTTTATATTTAATGCAATTGCGCTTAAAATGACCTGGTTTCTTACAGTAGTAACATGTCCTCTGTTGAGGTTTGTTCTCGTGCTTTGGTGTATATTGCTTTTTTTGCAGACTGTCAACCTTTTTTACTAAGATCAGACAACATATCCCGAAACGGATCTAGGGTTTGCTCTTTAATAGCAACGCGAACAGCTGAATGTTTTTTTGCTTTGTGGTATGCATCAAGTTCTACCGCAATGCGAATTGCCTCATTCAAATCCTTTGGATGCGATTGTTTGATTCTTATTCTGATATCGGATTCTGCCAGTGCGTTTATAAACTGGTCGGTTTCAATTCCACGGAGCGGCTGGAAAAGCCATGTGCGTCAAGCGCCAAATTGCTTGACCAAGTTCCGGTAGAGTTTCTCCGGCTTTTTGTTGTCTCTCACGAAATTGAACCCGGTAAAGATCGGTTTGACTCGAGGGAGAGAAACGTTCCTCGAGCGTTTTCACTAGATATGCATAATCAAGTTGTTTTTCTCGTGATAAATTACCTAGTATACCTCTTGCTTGACCTTGAAGTGAAACGGCAAGATAAAGCGCTTTCTGTTGATTTTACCAGCCATTTTTATCAGCACATGCCTCAAAGTGAGAATGATAATCGCGCCACGAATATGTTCCGTCGAACTTGTCCGGTTTAAAAGATATTGCCCCTTTTGTTTGAGAATCACGTCTAGATGACGATTGCACGAGAGGGGTGGGGAAAGACCTTGCATTTGCGTTTGAGACATGGTCATTATCAGATTGGGTAATGGCAGAAATATTTGGATTTGAAAAACGGACTTTATGACGTGCGCCTTTGTCTATCCATGATTCGTATGACGAAGTCGCAATTGGATCCGGGCTTGAAGCGAATGCGCCTGCGATTACCCACTTATGAGTGCGACTGATGCTCTCTTAAGCCCCCGTCACACTGTGACGAATTGGAGCTTCGAGTTTTGTACAAGTGCTGGCGAGGTAGCCGAAATTTCCCCGAGTTAGTCTTGATTTTTTGTGATTACGACATGAGCTCGACATTTGCACAAGATCTCTACGAGAACAGTACGACGATTTGTACACGACATCTTTTTGACAAACGAAGACTTTAGTACGAGAAGATACGAGTTAAGTACGAGTTTCGTACGTGTTTATACGAGATGTGGCGACATGCCGACGAGTTTAGCACGAGATAAGTACGAGTTATGACGAACTGAGTACGAGATGTGTACGAGTTATGTCAACACATTATGAATTTGGTATAAATTTGTGTTTAAGTCTTTTGAGCTCACCCGATCTGAAAGCCCTCGACAGGGATTGGTATTGTCATTATTGTAGCATTTCGACCGTCGACAATATGTCTTCCTTTTGTATGATTGGCGTGTATCGACTCACGACTGCTGAAAAATTTGAATGAATTGGTGTATACAAACTTCAAGAACATGTAAATAACACGATCCATCTTCATTTCTTAATTATCTTCTTCTGGACGGTGCGAAATCTGTTGAAAAACGTCTTCTACAATTGCAGAAAGGATTTATTATAGTGAAAGTAACGAATCTCAGTGTCCTAGAAGGGTGCAGGGTGCATATTCAAGACTGTTACATTTGTATATTCATGAGCCGATTATGGACTCTTTTGAATTTGATCATGTACAAGCTAAAATTGAGGTCTTATTCTTTCCTTTTTTTAAATTTTCCAAATTATTTCAGCTGAAAATTATAATACGTACAATGAACAATAAAGTACTGAAAATTCTGCCAAGGGAGGGGGGGAGTTGTCAAATTTGTTCATTTCAATAATCTTTTTCAATACAACCAGAATATGAATAGAAAATAGAAAATCTTTTTGTACCTACATTTATCTATTTTTTATTCCTATAATTGATAAATATATCGTTTCAATCTTTTTTAAATGCAATAAAATGGACTTACAAGATCGTATACGGGTAGTAGGTGCTCAATGTCTTATACCAACTTAAAAATAAATCTGCCATAGAGGAAACATGGGACTGTTTCCTTGTTGTTGTTGTTTTTTATTTATTAGGACAAAATGATATAAGAGGTTACATGGACAAACTTATCATGATTAATTGCATTTTTCTGGAGTTAGTATGTGTATTAAGCTCGTGTACGCCTTGAACATGTCAGCCCACCTGCATGGGCCTCTTTTTATTTTTGCACTCTATCAATGCTATACTATGAAAGTGAAAACAATTTTGCATGCTGCAGAGGAAGACTAGATTTAAGTACTCAACTCGACAGAACTCGAGAAAATATCGAGACAGAGTCGAGCAGAACTCGTACAAAGTCGTGCAGATGTCGAGAAGAGGTCGGTACAACTCGCATGATGCCGTGCAGACATCGTACTCATGTCGTTTCAACTCGTATATAAACTCGGCCCTTCTCGCACGAGTTTGATTCATGGCGAGAAGCGACGAGAAGTAGAGACATGCACACGATGCCTGTACGAGTTTATGCGACATCTGTTCGACATCTCATCGACATGTGTACGACATTAAAACTCGCACGACAATTTTAAACCGTTTAAAATTCTCGCCGCCTCACGCCGATTTCTGGCGACATGAGGCGACATTTCTTCGACATGTGAAGACATCTGCACGAGTTCCATGCGACAAATGACGAGTTGTGGCGAGTTGTAACTCGCCACAACTCGTAGCTCGAACTCGCGACAGTGTGACAGGGGCTTTAGATTCGATGCCAGAATCTGTAAGACGTTTCCGAGTTCGACTCATATCGGAGGTCGAGTGTAAAATCGTTCTTGAACTGAGGTTCATCATCTTTTCCTCTAGATCGCAAATTTCTTTATTGATCTTATCAAGATCCATTACGAATGCGTAACCTACGATTTCTTGTAAACTTTGAAAGCGACACCACCAATTAATGTACTTTGTTAGTGTTTTTCGAGCCGATCGGAAATCCAAGATGGCCGCCACAGGCTCTGATTGGCTGACACATTTTCAACGTCTCCCCTGAAACCGTTACACAGAATTTTTGGAAACTTTACAGGAAGCAAATACTCAATGCCCTCTACCAAGTTTGTGTTTTTCGAGCTGATGGGAAATCCAAGATGGCTGCCACAAGCTCTGAAGATGGCTGCCACAAGCTCTGATAGGCTTATACATTTTCGACTGCTCCTCTGAAAGCGCTGCACAGAATCTCTCGAAACTTCACAGGATGCAAGAACTTAATGCCCTCTACCAAGTTTGTGCTTTTCGAGCCGACTTTACAGGAAGTAAGTACACATTGTCCTTCTCAAAGCTTCACTAAAAGTGATTTTCTTCAGTTCTTATACTGACTTTGATTGAAATCATACATACAGTCTCCTCAGGTGAGCGATGTGGCCCCATTGGGCCTCTTGTTTATTTCTGTAAGGGAATACATATATATGTGACAGTTATATGGGATCTATATATTTAAAAGGGAATCTATAGACAGCACAAAAGAGGTGAAAACATCCACGTTCACTTTTCAGACAATGTCGGATCAGCCCAACAAAGGGCGAATGCTCGTCGCTTGGAAAAAAGATATAAAAGCACAAAAAAGGTACAAGCGACCACGACACCAACCGTGAGAGAGAGAGGAGGGGGTATTACCAGCTATTAGAAAATTGTAATATAATTTTAGGTGGCGGGGCGGGGCTGATAGCAAATATACGTTTTTAACCATTTCTAAATAGATTTCTAGGTCGGGATTTTAAGTTGAAACATATAATTAATTTCGTAATTCCTTCATTTAATTACATGTTACATACGGTAAAAATACAACAAGGGTCTAGGGTGGACGGATCCTTATCGGGGGGGGGGGGGAGGTAGGGGGGAGGGGAGGGGGTCAAGCCTGCCCATGCAGGGTGATATAGCCTATCATACATGTATATAATACTGTGTGTTTTTTTTAAGTTCAAGCCTACAAGTACAAGCTTATCTGCTTTTCCCGCTGGAAGAAATATTCCGATCTACTGCTTATCGGGAAGATTAACAAAGGAAAAACGCAACCAGATTCGAGGAAAAGGATACGATCAGTACCATATGTGCTCGTGGACGTGAATGCTGTTTTTTTGGTAAAAAAAAAGAATGTGTGTCGTCTTTTTTCTGATGTTTATCTCGAGATAACCCCCCGAAAATGTTTTTTTGGTATAAAGAAAATTTTCGGGGGGTCATCTCGATATAAACAGCATTCACGTCAACGAGCACCTATGATCAGTACTACGATAATTATGTACCAATCTAATCATGACCGGCCATGCACTCCCCTTGACAATGGATGCAAGTGACGCGGTGTCTCTGACACAAATCCTGAAAAATACAATTTCTACCGTATGTAACATGTAATTAAATGAAGGAATTACGAAATTAATTATATGTTTCAACTTAAAATCCCAACCTAGGAATCCATTTACAACTTGTTAAAAACGTATATTTGCTATCAGCCCCGCCCCGCCACTTAAAATTATATTACAATTTTCTGATAGCTAGTAATACCCCCTCCTCTCTCTCTCTCTCTCTCTCTCTCTCTCTCTCTTCTTCTTCTTCTTCTTCTTCTTCTTCTTTCATTAAAAACAATTCTACTCATACATTACGATATTATATTATGTAAACTGTATGTAGAATGAAAAAAATAATACATGATAAAAAAAAGTGCAACGAGTGCCAGAGATGATTCAAGGCAGGGGCATTTCGTCCCCTTTCAAGGATCAGAAGGGTTAAACATGGCTACGAATGACGATGAAAGATATTTTTATGTTACTCCGATCATAAGAAACCAAAGTGTTCAAAATTAACCGTTAAACAGCATGAAGAGGTGCATAATGCATTTTTCTAGTCGTAGCTCGAATTATATCCAATGAAAAATAAGTAGTTGTCATGCACAAGTCTGTATTCTTTAGAGGGGGGGGGGGGGTCCATGGCTAAAGTTAAAGAACGGCAAAAATCCAGAAGTCTTCAAGAACAGGCACTGTATTTGATCTTATTTTAGCGTGATTCATATCGGTTTGGCAGAGTGCACCAATTTAAGACTACGCTTAAGATGTAAATATATATTGAATTATAATTGGAAAGTCACATGCACTTGTTCGTGATTTGAGAATTTGCTTTTATGTCAATTTGCCTCCTAATGCCGGTCTTTGCAAATATAATGTATGGTTGTGCTAAAATAAGTACGTATACATTGTGTTACCTATTCATGTATAACCTTAAATATGCGACCTTAACCTTGAGTGGCTTTGATTTTCATTTATTTGCTTGATCAACCCTGCAAGTTTGATGGATGTATAAAGTATATCAATATCAATCAATTTATATTCATGTACATGTATGACTTCCATACCAACAGACAGACAGGTGCCGGACAAAGATATTCCTATATGTCGCTCTTGTGTTGCAGGCAACGTGATAAAAGCATTGTTATGAATTTCTGATACATTTTAACTATAGTGCCAGAGAGTAGTGCATTTTAGCCCATTTTCCTGTACACATTTCACATTGAAAATATACTGCTGATATTCACTGATATGTTCTAGGTATTTACGGTAGGACTGTGTATAACTCTTTGGAAGAGAAGGAGGGAATTACATTGTTTCCATCTTGTGTCATTTTCAGAAAATTAGATGCTTTAATTGATATACAAATTGTTCAGACCTGTTGGAATAGGTAAAAAATGAATGACACATTTAATATCAGTCAGTTACTTTCATATTCCACTTATTCATATGATTAAAATATATTGTACTTGCTGTTTGGATATTCAAATACATAATTCTTGATTTAGTGATTGGGCATTGTGAATAGTAATTCAAAGTTTAATTATAAGAGTTATTCCTTAGTCAGATTATCATGGATGCAAAGAAATAGCGCAATCATCAATGAAATTCTGGCTCACGCGATATTTATTTTTTTTCAACTTGTTTGTTTTTTTCCCTTGCTGGCTGGTAGGTTTTCAGATCACAACCTGACGCAAAACAGAAAAAAAACCTTGGCCTTATATTCATATGTTCAAATTGTTCATGGCAATGCAATATGAATAACATTATTTTAGAATAGAAAAATCTTCCAAGGCATAAGAGGTCTCCTAGCAAAACTCATAAAACGATTTTTATTGCCTGATGTCCTTGTCGAAAAAAAGAGAGCACAAATTGGGTATATATACCTGCTAGAATATTGATATGCACACATATATATGTGTATGAGTACAAACTTCATTGTGTAAGAGTGCTTAAACTGGAAAATCACATGTAGTTCTTATCTCTAATAGATGTACTCGTATGGCAGAACCATACGAATGAATGAACGTATCTTTTCATATGATGACTCAAATGTATAATAAACGTACGTTTAATGTTGCCCAAATTTTCATATGATGACCTAAACGTATAATAAACGTACTGTAATCGTACGTTAAACATATATTCTGTAACGTACGTGAAACGTATCGGGCCCTTTTTTACGTTAAACGTACGTTTGTAAACGCATGTTTAACATACGCCTAACGTATGAAAATCATGCGTTGCATTTTTTCAAGTGTACTGTTTCATTTGATAGGCATAAAATGCCGCTCATCATATATAATAACATGTTTGAATCTGATCCCTCCACCCATCCACCCACCCAAAATATAATAAACAAAATGCATTTACAATGCCAATAATATTGCTGTGCCATATATGATATTTTCATGGGAAACATGATTTTCTGTCAGTTTTTAGTTTTCTCCATTTATAATACATATATATTGATTAAATGAAATATTCACATGATTTTTGATACAATTCAATCTATTCTGGTCTCACTATGGAATGTTATTCATTCCGAGGTTTGCAACTGTTCCAATTGAAATTCTGATAATTTTGCCTTGCCTTCTCGACTTTGAGACTGGATATTGAAAGGTACATATTTGTTGATTATATTAACTTTATCACACATAAAGGTCTGCACCTTTATGCAAAGGCTTGCATGTTTCAGAAAATTAGGCTTTTTATAAAGGATTTATTTACAAATTCGAAACATATGTAAAATCTGTTTTAAAGGATTTGACATAGAAAAAAAGAAGTATATTACAAATTCTATAACATATACATCGATACATTTCCGTTGAGTAAGGGGAAATTAGGTCAAGTGTTCTTCTTTTCCAATCTATAAAATAAAAGTCGTCAAACAACAGTGACACCCTTTTTGTTTTCTTTTATTTGCTATGGAATCATCAAATATAAACAGTGTAAAATATATGACACGGACTCTATTTGTGATAAGCATGCCACAGGACCCACGTTTTAGAAATTTCAAGAAATTTTGTAACAGAAAATTTCAAATGCGTTGAAGAGACAGACGAACAACCGAAGTTGATCGAACTTGGCTACATGTGCCCTCGGGGCACATGTAGCCAAGTCACACAGTCCTATAATTATGTCATATTGGGCTCCCTTGAAAATGATGATGTTACCGCAACCACTTAAATCATTTATCTCTCCTTGAGTTTGAATTTAATTCAGTACACATGCTAAAAGTATTTTGGAAATGCTCATTGTTTACGTCTGGGTAAAAAAAGACATTATTTCCCCAATCATTTAGAAAAAAAATCATAGATAACAATAATTGATAAGTAAAACATAATGAGTAGAATAACAACTTGGGCATAGAAAATGCAACATCCAGGTTACGGCATTGAAGAGCAAAAGTCAAATATGTTTCTTTGGAGTTTTTTATTCAAAATACGACAATGCCTTTCTGCATTACATTAAAGTTCTCTGAAAAAATGAGAAACAGAAGTAAAATCCTGCCCTGTTGTTTCCTTTTATAATTCATTTAAACCATCCATTTTTTTTTTGATCCAGTTGATTTTTTTGCAGTTCCGTCATAATCTCCTATAATTATGCCATATTGATACTAAATCTTTTTACCCATTTGATTTTATCCCCCAAACCAAAGTTGTTGTTTTCCTTTCTAGGGGAGATGAAGCAAACAAAAATCACAAAAATAAGGTAGTCCATCTGTATGTCTGTTCATCTGTTTATCTCTCAGTGGATACAAACACTAAGCCTTTATAAGTTAAAGGATGAACTGATTTCGGTTGATTAACTTAACTTTGTATCGATGAAGTTTTAATAATCATTCATGGGCTATTATTTTGTATTGCTTTAAACGTAATGATATCGAATAATTACAAAAATGAATTGGGTGAAAGATAACCTTTGATGAATCAATTTCAGAATAATAGTATGTACATTTCAAATCGTGTTTGTTGACTATGATAAATTAATGCGGCAAAAATGCAAGATATTCGGAAGTACGTGTAAGTCTCGCTTTCTATAACTTATGTTCTAGAAATCACGTGACATTGATATAGGACAGCGTAAGTGTTGAATTCCTTGAAATCGGATGTCAGTGCTTCGTAATAAATAGTTGATTATACACTTGGAGAATTATGTGAGTGATATAAAGTCATGAGATAATGGGAACAAATTTGTCAATCCATATGCCTAACTGTGTTAAAGAAATTTCTGTATGAAACTGGATATTTTATTTCAAGTTTGCTTTTTTTTTTCTTAATTTCAAATATCTTTTCTTGAAGACAATTGGCTTATTTTCATTTTATAACGATATTTCATACTCAAAAATTAAGATATACCAATCTGCCATAACCACCGACCCTGGTCACCTTTCCTAACAGCCTAACTTGACTACCTATTTAACCAATTGACCTTATCACATACTTTAATAACTGCTTTAACAGCGTACAGCAAGTACCCTAACCAACAACTCTTACCCCTATATCAATTACTGCCCTTACGACCTATCATAATCAGCCAATCCTACCATCTCACTGAATTCACTGTCCTAACCACCTACCATACTATTTACATTATTATCTATCTTTACAACCTCTGCTACTTTCTTTCTTTCAAATGTAATATTGATACTTCTTCATTTTCTCATCTAAAGTAAAATTGTTTGTCTTTTTTCGGGGGGGGGGGGGGGTAATAGGAAAAAATAAGTCCGTCCATCTGTCAGTCCGTCCGCCAGTATGTCTGTATATCTATTTATATGGCAGTAGATGATAAAATACCATAGCTCCTCCTTTATAGACATACGAATGAGTTTATTTTTGTGAATTAGCTTCACTTTGTATCGATACAGTAATCGTGTATATATAGGCTACTTTTATATTGTGTAAAACGAAAAACATAAAAAAGCACATCGAAACATTATTGGATAAAAGAGAACATTTAATCAGTCAATTTAGGAATAAAAGTTTGTACATTTCAAATCATATTTGTGGACGTTATTATAATATATAAATGCTAAAATGTCATGAGTACATGTAAGTTTGTCCCTGTTTCTATCATATACAATTCAAACTAAAAGGCATTTGGAGTGCTCATAAAGTATGTGTTTGTAGTAGATATTATACTTCCTTCAAATCGGAAATCAGGGCTTCATATTGGGGAGATGATAAAACAATTACTTAGAGAACCATGTCCTCGATGTACAGTCAGCCATACGTTGATATGGAATAGATTTCTCAATTAGTATTCTAAAAAGGTTATGACTATCTTCTCTTCTAAAGAACCCAACCAACCATCCACTCTTACCAACTAACCTAACCACCTATTCTTACCACCTACCCTTGCCAACTAACCTAACCACCTACCCTTAGCAACTAACCTAACCACCTACCCTTAGCAACTAACCTAACCACCTACTCATACCAACTAACCTTACCACCTACCCTTAGCAACCAACCTAACCACCTACCCTTAGCAACTCACCTAACCGTACCAACTAACCCAACCAGTTGCGTTATAATCTCATATAAATATGCCATATTGATACTGATTTTTTTCTTCTTAGTATAAACCCCAACACCTAACTTGTTGTTTTCTTTTCTAGGGAAGAAGGGGGAGTCAAAAGGAATCATTTAGGCAGTCCGTCTGTATGTCTGTTTATGTTTGTTTGTCAGTACATACAATCACTTAGCCTTAATGAGCATATAATGTGGATGAACTTAACTTAGTATCGATAAAGTATTAAGAATCTTCCATGGGATATTATTTCATATTGCTTCAAAAGTAAGATAGATTTATAAGCATATCGAATGATTGCAAAAATGTATTTGGTGAAAGATAACCTTTGATGAATCAATTTCAGAATAAAAGTATGTACGTTTCAAATCGTGTCTGTTGACAATTAATGTTGCATAAATGCTTGCCAGTAGGAAGTACATGTAAGTGAGTATCGGTTTCTATAACTTATGTTATACAAAATACGCGACATTGAAATAGGACAGTGTAAGTGTTGATTTCCTTGAAATCGGATGTCAGTGCTTCATAATAGATAGTTGATAAAACACGTGGATAATCATGAGAGTGACGTCATGAGATTAAGGAGAATAAATTTGTCAAATATGCCTAACTGCGTAATTTTTTTCTATATAAAACTGCAGATTTTATTTCAAGGTTCCTTTTTGTCTTAATTTCAAACATATTTAAGCAGAACTGGTTCATGTTTATTTTATAACGATATTTTATACTCAAAAATTAAGATATATCGATCTATAATAACCACCTACCCTGATCACTTTCCCTAACAGCCTACCCTGAATACCTTCCTAACAAACTGAACGGTTCACATACTTTAATAACTACTCTAACAGCCTACTATTAGCAACTACCCTAACCAACAACTCTTACCCCCCACACCAATTACTGCCCTTACGACCTATTCTAACCATCTAATTCAACCATCTCACTGAATCCACTGTCCTAACCACTTACCAAGCCATTCGCATCATTGTGTTTCTTTATGTGTACAATCTATGTTTTTTTTTCTGTTCTAGCAGTCTAATCCAGCTACCCTACCATCTCCATTTTCTACCTTACGTTACCACCTGTCATTAACATCTTCCCTAACCACATCCAAACAAGTTACTATGGCAACATATCTTTACCTATAACAATCACCACCTGTTCTTACATCCTACCTAACCTGCACAAACCACAAACCCTTTCAACCTGCTCTAGTCACCTACCCCACCTACCTATCCTAGCCATCTACCTTAACTACCTACCTTAACTTTCTACGCTAAACACCCTCACCAACCACCTACCCTTAAAACCGCTTTAAAGAGGAAAAGTCATTTGTTTGATTGCGGTTTTTTTTATTCACAATATAGTAGTAGCTTTGAACATTATATTATAGTACGCAGAGGACAAAATGAGGAACAGAAGAAAAGTCCTGCCAAGTTCGTTTCTGACATTGTTCACTTAGCCTTCCAGTTTTCATCCTTTTCAATTTTCGTCATTGCAGCATGTCATATGTATATGTAATATTGATACTAAATGTGTTTTACTTCTTCATTCTGTCACATAAAGCAAAATTGTTTTTCTTTTATCGGGGGAGGGGGATAATAGAAAAAAAAATAAGTCCGTCCATCTATCAGTCAGTCCGTCCGTACGTCTGTATATCTATTTGTGTGGCAGTGGATAATAACATACCATTACTCTTCCTTTATAAAAATACGAATGAATTCATTTTTGTGGATTAACTTAACTTTGTATCGATACAGTTTTCATGTATATATAGGCTACTTTTATATTGATTAAAACGAAAAACGTAAAAAAGCACATCGAAACATTATTGGATAAAAGAGAACATTTGATTTGTCAGTTTAGGAATAAAAATGTGTATATTTCAAATTGTATTTGTGGACATTAGTATAATATATAAATGCTGGAATGTCATAAGTACATGTTAGTGTGTCCCTGTTTCTATCATATACAAGTCAAATTATAGGGCATCTGCAGTGCTCTTCAAGTATGTGTTTGTAATTCCTTCAAATCGGAAATCAGGGCTTCATATTGGGGAGTTGATAAAACAAGTAGAGAATCATGTCATCGATGTACAGTCAGTCATACGTTGATAAGGAATAAATTTCTCAATAAGTATTCTAAAGAGGTTTTTTTTCTTAGTTATGAATATCTTCTCTTCAAAGGAACTGGTGGAATTTCATGTTGATTTTCTGGTCCATGCTGCAAATTTGTCTGTTCTTGAGTGATGCTATCGAATTTGAAGACGTTTTTCATTATAACAACATTCTATATTCAAACATTAAGATATAATATTCTCTCCTTAACACCTACTCTTACCACCTACACCTACCACCCAACCAACCACCTACTCTTACCAACTAACCTAACCACCTACTCTTACCAACTAACCTAACCACCTACTCTTACCACCCAACCAACCACCTACTCATACCAACTAACCTAACCACCTACTCTTACCATCTAACCTTGCCACCCAACCAACCATCCACTCTTACCAAATAACCTAACCACCTACTCTTACCACCTACCCTTGCCAACTAATTTAACCTAACCACCTACCCTTAGCAACTAACCTAACCACCTAACCGTACCAACTAACCCTACAAGTTGCGTCATAATCTCCTATAAATATGCCATATTGATTCTAAATATTTTTTCCTTTTTGATTTAAACCCCCACACCTAACTTGTTGTTTTCTTTTTCTAGGGAAGGGGAGTAAACATGAATCATTTAGGCAGTCCGTCTGTATGTCTGTTTATATGTTTGTTTGTCAGTACATACAATCACTTAGCCTTAATGAGCATATGATGTGGATGAACTTATCTTAAGTATCAATATTGAATTAAGAATCATGCATGGGCTTTTATTTCATATTGTTTCAAACGTAAGATAGATTTATAAGCATATCGAATAATTACAAAAATGTATTGGATAAAAGATAACCTTTGAAGAATCTATATAAGATTAAAACTATGTACATTTCAAATCGTGTCTATTGACTATAAATGTGGCATAAATGCTTGCTAGTAGGAAGTTCATGCAAGTGAGTCTCGGTTTCTATAACTTATGATCTACAAATCACGCGACATTGATATCGGACAGCGTAAGTGTTGAATTCCTTGAAATCGGATGTCAGTGCTTCATAATTAATAGTTGATAAAACACGTGGAGAATTATGAGAGTGATATAACGTCATGATATTAAGGAGAACAAATTTGTCAAATATACCTGACTGTGTAAAATCTTTTTCTTTATGAAACTGTAGATTTTATTGAAAGTTTGCTTTTTCTTATTAATTTCAAACATCTTAAAGACAACTGATTCATTTTCATTTAATAACGATATTTTATACCCAATAATTTAGATATACCAATTTGTCATAACCACCGACCCTGATCATTCCTAACAGCCTAACTTGACTATCTATCTAACCAATTGACCTTATCACATACTTTGATAACTGCTTTAACAGCGTACTATCAGCAATGAGTTAAAGAAGATCCTGACGATAATCTCAACAACACTCACAATAGAGTACAAATTTAGCATCGACGGACCCCTAGCAAGCCAGAGGTGGGACCAGGTGCCCGGGAGGAGTAAGCATTCCCTGTTGGCTAGCCGCACCCGCCGTCGATGTTTAAGCACGAAAATGAAAACAATATATAAACTTCATGCACTGTCTGACGTTATGTCTATATAGAAAGTGTTATGGCGACAATGTCAGGGAAATACATTCAAAACACTTACTGTCAAACCCCTCGCGGGGAACTTTTTTACTACCCAACTACCAAAACCAACAATTCTTACCCCTATACCAATTACTGCCCTTACGACCTATCCTAACCAACCACTCCTACCATCTTAATGAATTCACTGTCCTAACCACTTACGAAACTATTTACATTATTATCTATATTTACAACCTATGCTTCTTTCTTTCTTTGAAATGTAATATTGATACTTCTTCATTTTCTCACCTAAAGCAAAATTGTTTGTCTTTTTTCGGGGGGGGGGGGTTAAAGGAAAAAATAAGTCCGTCCATCTGTCAGTCCGTCCCTATGTATGTCTGTATGTCTCTATATCTATTTGTATGGCAGTAGATAATAACATACCATAACTCCTCCTTTATAAACATACGAATGAATTTATTTTTGTGAATTAACTTAACTTTGTATCGATACAGTAATCATGTACATATAGGTTACTTGTATATTGATCAAAACGAAAAACGTAAAAAAAATTATCAAAATATTAATGGATAAAAGAGAGCATTTAAGTTAGTCAAATTAGAAGTAAAAGTTTGTACATTTCAAATCATATTTGTGGACGAAAATATAATACATAAATGCTAGATTGTCATAAGTACATGTAAGTGTGTCACTATCATACACTATTCAAATTATAGGGCATTTGGAGTCCTCATAAAGTATGTATTAGTAATAGATATTCATCTTCCTTCAAATCGGAAATCAGGGCTTCATATTGGGGAGTTGAGAAAGCAAGTAGAGAATCATGTCAACGATGTACAGTCAGCCATGCGTTGATAGGGAATGAATTTCTCAATACGTATTCAAAAGAGTGTTGTTTGTTTTCTGTATTATGAATATTTTCTCTTCAAGAGAACTGGTGGAATTTCATGTTGATTTTTTCTGGTCTATACTGTAAATTTATCAGTTCTTAAGATATGCTATCGAATTTGAAGACGTTTTACATTATAACGACATTCTACATTCAACATTAAGATATAACAATCTCTCCTTACCACCTACCCTTAACACCCAACCATCCTCCTACCCTAACCACCAACTCTTACCAACTAACCTAACCACCAACCCTTACAAACTAACCTTACAACCTACCCTTAGCAACTAACCTAACCACCTATCCTACCTATCCTGAACAGCTAACCTAACCACCTACCCTTAGCAACTCAGCTAACCACCAAACCTTCAACTACCTTAACCACCTACCTTAACTACCTACCCTAACCACCCATCCTGTTGTTAGGTTAGTTGGTAAGAGAAGGTGGTTAGGGTAGGACTTTGGTTTAGGTTGTTGGTTGGATGGTAAGTGAAGGTTGATAGGATACTTGGTAAGGGTAGAAGGTAAGTGTAGGTGGTTGGTTGGGTGGTGAGGACAGGTGGTTAGGGTCTTTGGTAAGCATGGGTGGTTAGGGTTGGTGGTAAGGGTTGTTGATAAGGTCCTATCCTCACACCCTACCAACCACCTACTCGTACCATCTACCCTTACCAACTACCCTATCAACCTACACTTACCATCCTTTTAACCATACAAATTAACATGCATCGAAAATATCTTATAGCTGAATACCAAACCACTCAGCTAGTCATTTGCCTTAACCAGCTTTCTTGATAATCTGCCCAAAATATTTGCCTTTATCACCTACTATTTTACTCTAAGTACGAACCATTAAAAGCCCCCCAATATCTGCCCTAACCACTTTCCGTCTTGGTGACCTGGCCATCTTACTTTACCAGCTGTTTGAAACACCTACCCTACCAAACTTCCCTGTACTAAACACTTTTAATCATTACCACATGCCACATCCGACGCTACCCTACCCTACTGCACAAACCATATACCCCATTCACCTTTCCTGTCCTAGCCACCTATCATTACAACATGCCACATCCGACGCTACCCTACCCTACTGCACAAACCACATACCCCATTAACCTTTCCTGTCCTAATCATCTATCATTAGAACATGCCACATCACATTCTATCCTAAAATACTGCACAAATCAAATAACCTACCCACCTTTTCTGTCCTAACCACCTAGCATTACCCCTAGCCACATTGCATCCTACCCTAACTCACTACACAAACCACATACCCTATCCACCTTATATTGTACCTGTCCTAACTACCTATCATAACCACATGCCACATCACACCCTACCCTAAACTACTGCACAAATCAAATAACCTAGCCACCTTTCCTGTCTTATCATTACCACATGCCACATCCGACGCTACCCTATCCTACTGCACAAATCACATAACCCATTCACCTTTCCTGTCCTAGCCACCTATCATTACAACATGCCACTTCGCACCCTGCCCTACCCTACTGCACAAACCACATATCCTAACCTCCTTTTCCGTCCTAGCAACCTATCATATCCAGAAGCCACATGCACCCTACCCTAACTTTCTACACAAAGCAAATGCCCTACCCACCTTACCTGTCCTAACCACCTATCATTACCACATGCCATATCGCAACCTACCCTTACCTACTACAAAAAACAAATGCCCTACCCACCTTACCTGTCCTAACCACCTATCATTATCACATGCCACATCGCACCCTACCCTACCCAACTGCACATACCACATACACTAACCTCCTTTTCTGTCCCAACCCCCTATCATATTCAGAAGCCACATCGCACCCTACCATAACCTTCTACACAAAGCAAATGCCCTACCCACCTTACCTGTCCTAACCACCTAGTATTACCACATGCCACATCGCATCCTACCCTAACCTTTTACACAAAGCAAATGCCCTACCCACCGTACCTGTCCTAACCACTTATCATTACCACATGCCACATCGGACCCTACCCTAACCTATTGCACACATCAAATACCCTATCCACCTTTCATTTCCTTACCACCTATCATTACCACATGCCACGTCGCATCCTACCCTACCCTACTGCACAAATGAGATACCCTACCCACCATTCCTGTCCTAACCACCTATCATTACCACATGCCACATCGCATCCTACCCTACCCTTCTACACAAAGCAAATACCCTACCCACCTTTCCTGTCCTAACCACCTATCATTACCACATGCCACATCGCACCATACGCTCAAAATGTTAAATCCGAAACTAGCATCGCCAATGATAATAAACAATAAACTCCAAAAATGTATGCTTAATCTATAGTTCATATTATTGAAGCAATAAACAGAAATTATAGCAGACTCTGTCTGTTATCTAGATCTAGAATGTGAACACATAACTCATATAATAATTTCTGACTTATTGAAAGCGTTTTATCTGATGGCCGATTAGATTTAATGACAGTTATTGATTTATAAAGTAAAGATGTTAAAATCTCACTTATGTTCATTTAGAAAAAGTAGAATTGTCCTGTATATATCAAGAGAGGCAACTCGTTAAATCATCTATGAAAATTGTACACTCTTCTGGATTATGGTTCTTTCAATTCTGTCAGTCAGGCATAACAGATGATGTAGTTGTCTATCGGTTATCTCTAATTATGGGTTGTAGATCGATATTACTTTTCCATACCAATCAAGCAATCAAAACTATCTATTTACATGCAAATCAAGCAATCAAAACTATCTATTTACATGATAATCAAACAATCAAAACTATCTATTTACATGATAATCAAACAATCAAAACTATCTACTTACATGCAAAGAAGACATATTCTCGACTACATGAGCTACGTAAACTTCACAAAATCTTTGAGGAGAGATTTGATTTTGTTTCAAAGATAGTGTCGAATGTGTTTGAAGAGAAAAATAATTACTTAATATATTCTTATAAACTAATAAAGTTATAATAAATATACATATTTATACGATGAACGAGCTATAGCGAGATAGCGATATTTTCACAGAGAAGTACATTACATATTCAAGCCAGACAATACTTTTTCAATACTCGTACTTAGTATTTTATAAAAGCCCCGCATCAGTTTTTATTGATGTTATTTCTTAACTCAGATATTTGAGATAAATATAAGAGATACTGAATCATAGTTTTCATAAAATGTTTTTTTGCAAAAAATTTAGGGCCGATTTTGGCAGTTAGTGAACCTACCCCTTTGCATAAAATTGCTTCGTTTCGAGAGAGAAGAAAATATTCAACAATTGTAACATTTATAACTAAATAACAAAAACATGAGCTACAAGGATGTTCTGTACAAAGGAAGAAAAGGGGTGGAATTATAGATGTTCACGACCTAACTTTACCAAATCTGATTACGATATTTGCTTTACGACAGCTCTTTAAGAAGATTTAAGCTTAAATCTAATATCGATTCTCTGTAAGGATCAAAATATTTTGAAAACAGCATACCATGGATTTTTATGATTTTCTCCATAAATGGTATGTATAATGCCGTGAATACAAAAATTACAATTCTTTGAAAATAAATATTCCTTTTCCATGGAAACGAGATCTGTTTATTTTTAGCACTGAAAAATGGTGAAATAAGTCATCTTTTGTTGGTGGCCATGGAAACCGTTGTTAGAGCTTATTCCTATTAACAACTTATAATCTTAAAAACCTCCATTTTTTGAAAAATTGAAAATATTTGGAATTTCTTTCAATTAGCCTTAATTTTGACCTTGTTCTATGACAATTTTTGACTGATTTAGATGTGATAGGATTCGGCAACCAAAGATGATTAATACATATATATGTACAACAAATGTAATTCCCTGAGATGTTATTATTGAAAGGAACGTGCTGCAATCCGTGTATTAACACTCGCGACGTCACAATGCATCTGATCTAAAGAAACATGCCGCGACGGCTGCTCTAGCCTGCAAACTGAACTAGCGGTGAGATGAATTTTAACGTCACCCTTTTGTCTAGAAAAAACCATTTCAAAGAACAAGAATGACAGACAACTATGTACATATACTTAGAATAAATGTCATAAATTGTGTTTTGCTACGGGTATGCAACACGCAGCAAGTGCATTTATCGCATGAAACGCGCGCGCATTACATGTACGATAGATGCACTTGCTATGTGTTGCATATTCGTAACAAAACAAAATTAAGTCACTTGTTCTCAATGTATAGCCGGTGATGACTCTATTTAACTGACACATTTTTGACTTCTCCATTGAAGTAAAGAAGATCCTGACGATAATCTCAACAGCACTACAGAGCACCATATTGAGCATCGACGGACCCCTAGCAAGTTAGAGGTGGGATCAGATGCCCGGGAGGAGTAAGCATCCCCTGTTGGCTAGCCGCTCCCTATAACTTGAATTACCAGTTTTGGACTTAATATTAAGATTTTAAACGGAAAGATTCATACAAGTATATAAAAGAGATGATTTTGGATTCAGCATAGTAAATTTTCCCTGGCTTGACGGTAATGTTCCAAGACTACCGTCATACAGCATTTACATATCACTGCTCATCAGGTACGCTAGAGCATGTACTTTTATTTTGGATTTTCATAGTAGATTTACAAATTACGAAGAAACTTTAGGCCAAGGTAACCGCTTTCCCAAACTAGTTAAGACTTTCTGGAAATGTTACAAACATTACTGTCAACTTCTTAGATTCGGATCTATACAAGCAACATAGTACATTATTTTGGGTATTACACAATCTTCCTTTTATGGTGATATGATAAACAAAATTAGAAGGATCAAAAGTAGACAGCATAATCATCAAAAATGCGTCAGAATCATCAAACCCCTTTTATACCATGAATAAGATCCAAATGTCACTAGACGGATACTCGGCTTGATACTAGACCAATCTACAGTCTTTTAACAGCGCATTCTTAAGGCTTGCACTCTGACTGTGACGACAGGACTCCATGATGGACCCTGTCCAAACCTCTTTAGAGAAGACAGGGCCCCGACCACCTGTCTTCTTTGAATGTCAGTTGGACTCCTCGGACATTCATGAGCTCGCTACAGCCAGCAGAGAACGGACTGTATTACTTAGTCAATCTTTTTATATCCATTAACATATTCATATGTGTTGCTTTGGCCCCTGCGTTTTGCGGTTTTGTTAGTGCGTGGTCATCTAAGAGTAAGGAGGTTTTTTACACCATAATTGTAAGTTCTACGGAACCTCGGGGTAATCTGATAAGTGAGAGGGTTGTGCGAACGTAATCCAGTATAACCACGCCATTTGGCACTTGAGTGGCAAATGGCCGTCCAAAGTATGCACCGGTTGCCAAATGTTCTCGTTGATTTATATGTTTTGTGTTTGATATTTGTATGTCGTATGTCTCTTTTTGGTCTCTTTGTGTGCTCGTCTTTGTGTTTTCGCATATGGTGTTTTGGGGTTTTGCTGTTGGTGCAGCAACGGGGTCTGGTTTGATGAGCGATGTGGCCTATAGGTTTGCTTTGTGACATCTTCGTAAGATGGATCTGCCTAGCTCAGGATATCTATTCAATCTCATATACAAGATATGTATACATACATGTATATGAAAGAAAGTTCTAGAAATGAAAATAATATGCATTAGAGACTGACCTAGACACAGTGTATCCCGCTGCCCTACTCGTTCCTGAGTATATAGGACCCAGTATAAAACACCTAGTCGTGTTTCGCTTGCCATGATAAGTAAAGGAATTTGACTGTGACAGTGACTTTTTTACGAGGGGTGGATGAGAATCCGCCGGTAATTGATGTATTATAGGGGAAATTATGACTTTTCATATAATTTGTATTTTTCATTATCTGTTTTCATGTATCTTATTTCTATGTGTTTTTTTCCTTCACGTCTTTAATTCGTTAAGACAATTAACGTTTATACACAAGGATACCCTATGGTCATTGAAGTGTTATCAATGTCTACAGCTGTGGGACTTCATATTGCGTAATTAATCCGTCTTTACAATTTCTATATTCTTTACATCAAAAGGGACAGAGTGTTATGTCAACGTACAAAACCTATTGATACGAGGGCGTTCAAAAAGTTCATTTTAATTCGTATGCGAATGAAATTTTCTAGAAATGATAGGGATACATTCAAAAAGATAAAACAAAATATATCAGGTTAAAATGATTTACGAAAAAGGCAAAATTGACACCTTTATACATGAAGGGTAGAGGTTACGGAACAGTTAATTTTCATTTGTTGAAATGAACTTATCCGTCACGCTATGAGAAAGAATACTCGACAATCAATTAAATTTTCGATATAATTGAAACTATTATTTGTCAAGTTTTAGCAAAATCGGACTATATTTAAGAATTGTATGAGGATTTATGCATTAATAGAACAAACCAAAAATTGATGACGTCTTTACGGAGCTCAATACAGTCATTCAGTTTTAAATTTCGTTTGAATAAAACAGACGGAGACTTAAAAGCTGATAGACGCATCTTGATTTGGACCGAATACATCAATAATAATGTTGTTAATATAGAAGAATATATTTTTATGATAAATAGATACGTAAACACGCGAATGTGGTTGGAGTTGAAAAAAAAGTAAACAAAAATAAGTAAAGTGAAGATGTTTCCCCTTGAATGATGACCTGACTTTGAATTATCTAAAGATGAAAGTACATTATGATATAAAGGTAGAAATTCACAAGAAAATAGAACATGTCTTCCTTACAAAATGTATCAGCAGCATATATTTCACTTGAAACACGTTTGTAAAAGGGATTAAAACAATTAATGGGACATGTTCTGAATGGGATTCAAACAATGGGAAACAATAAATGACATAACCGAAGACAATGGGACAGAAAATGGTAAAACCCACCAGAAACTCGGTCAATGCACTTCAGACAACTAGACCACGCCTTTCTTCAATTGTGATTGGAGGAAGCTACCCCTAATAGATGACGTATGAATGGCATCTGGATGGTTGAATACGTTTGGGTGCCTCTTTTTACGATGTGTGTGAGTCAAGTATAAAAGGAATCCAAAACAATGGATGAATTGATGGGAAAACCGATCAGAAACTCGGTCAGTGACACTTCAAACAGACCACGCCTTTCTTCAATTTGGATACTTTCTACCCCTAGTAGATGACGTATGAATGACACCTGAATGGATATGTTTGAGTCTATTTTTACGATGTGTGTAAATCGAGTCACTAGGTCACATTAATCACCCCGTATGAACGAGGGTGTTGAAATGATGAAGGCGCGGCGCCCACCCCCTTTCCCTCTGATGTGGGGAAAAGGGGGCTTGACATGAGTAAAATTAAACTCTTATTTTCTTAAGGATGAAAAATATGAATTTGCCGAACTTACATGTAGCGTCTCCTCCTCAATATTCAACATTTACCTGTGTTGAGCTTCAATGAACCTTAGCATTATTCTATAATGACGTCCTTTATGATGGATTTCTAAAAATTTAAAGGGACTGAATGCAGGTGTTAGAATTCTGAATAGGATCATATTTCGTCGGTCTACCTGTGTTCAGCTTCTCTACTTACGGGAACTTATATGTTCTATTTGAATGTGTTCATACACCGTAAAATACCCTTTGTGATGCGTGTCTCAAGATTTAAAGGGAACAAATGTAGGTAATGAATGCTGAAATGGTTCTTGTTTTAACTCGTTCATATCGCCTACATTCTTTTAAGCATGAGGTGTTATTTAATCGTGTAATAACTTGATTAGATATAATCCGTGATACATATAAAAATTGTTTGTAAAAAAATAACTAAACAATTATATGGGTTGACATTTTTATTAAAGTAACAGCAATTTGGACATTCATATACAAATTTAATTCACTAGTGCAAACATGTCAATCGTTTTCATTGAAAAGAACATTGAAATCATGTCTATATCGATTCAAAATGCGAGAAATGGCATCTTCTATCACCATGTCATTCAAATTAATTTGACAAAGAATGCTATGTCGAATTTTTTTTATGCAATGTACAGTTCATCAATAAAAAGGACCTTCTCAAAAAGTCACTATAAATGTCCAATAGTAGTTCCAGGTCAGTTTCCATCATTTCCTTTCTGACGTGATCAGGAGCCGTGCGTTCTAATGTACCAGCACTCATCAGTTCACTGACTTTAGTCTGGAAATCGGGGTCTCGTTTTCTCCAAATATCATTAATCCATAGATCGAACCCGGTCGTGTCGTCAATACTTTCTTCTTGATCTACATTACTTTCAGTATCGTCGCTAGACATGTCATCGGTATCTGTGTGGTGAAGCGAATCGTGGATAACAGACTCCGTTTTCGTATCCTCATTTTCCTTTGGATCTGATTTGGAATTCAATACATTTGGTCGTAGACGATGTGACTCGGGAGTGGCTTGTTTAAAATCGAGTAGCAGAGATCCATGTGGTTTTTGCACTGCTCTCTCATAAGCATCCATGAGTTTCTTGGAATTTCCTGGAAACATTTGTCGGGCCAATGATGTGATCTGTAGCTGGTCACGTGGATTTTTAAAGACGACCAAATATTGCGTGTTGAGATTCATTGTTCTATTTCCTTTGCCTTTATTGAATAAATTCTGCATGGTGCACGCTACACTCAAATTACGATGATGAGCTCCTTCAATAAACATTTCACAGACATCTTTGTTTTCGGTTGCATCTTTCATCATATCGTCAATGATAACAAAAGTTCGTTCTTTGGTATCAAAATAGGCATCATCGTTCATCTCTGTAGGAAGGTTCTGAATGAACTGTATCTCAGGTATGTGAAGCTGGAGTTCGTCATACAATGGCTGCCATCGTTTGTAGATCCATACGATATTATTCGGTGGGGGAGTGATGACGTCATTTCTGTTTAACAAAAGGGTCCTCATCCATGTAGTTTTCCCACTCATCGTCGGACCGGCAACAATTATAGTGAAAGGATGTTGAAATTTGAATGACTTTTGCATCCCGTATGACTCTGAATCCTCTGTTGGTGGTGGTGGTGGTGATAGATGTGGTGGTGGTGGTGGTGGTGATAGATATGGTGGTGGTGGTGGTGGTGGTGATAGATGTGGTGGTGGTGGTGGTGGTGGTAGATGTGGTGGTGGTGGTGGTGGTGGTGGTGGATATGCTTCACTGGATGGTGGACATGGATCGTTGACTTTTGGATAGGGAGTTGAAGTATGATGGACTGTTCTTAGATGTCGTCGCATAGCATCTGAACGAGAAAAATTTCGAGAACAGACTGGACACGACGTCGACCGCATGATGGCATTGATCAAAATGAGGGTATTTTCTATTGGCATAATTCCTTTAAAGATTTTTATATTTGAGCAATTCTTCGTCCTGGTGGTCCTCCGATGTAAGGTTTGATGGCTTTCTTTAAGGGCTTGGTCGTCTTTGATGCCTTCAGAGGCATATAGATCCCGCCTTCTTTGACGACATGTTCATATTGAGACTTGGCTCTCTCCGCAAATTCCTCAGCAGGTGTTAATCTCTGATTAAACCGACGTACAGAGTAGTCGTATTTCGCTAATTCTGCCATTTTTTCCTTGTCCTGTGAGTTTAGTTCTGGTCTAACTGGTTTCATAACAGCCTTCGGTTTATACCTTCCTTCATCGAGTTGCGTTACAGTTTTCTCCCTGAGCGCAGCGCCATATACGTCGTCCTTGACGTTATAGATCCTATCGTATTTCCATATATATTTTCCTTTTCTATTTCTCGATCTGCGTTTTACAAGAACCGAATTCTTTATGTCCCAGAATTTAGGCTCGGATAAATATTGTTTTCTAACGTCAAACGGCATGTTGCGATCCGTTCGATGTCTTGAGTAAAAATGACGAACAATGCGAGATTATAGCCCTTTTATTCTTTCTTCGTGAATACAAGGGAAAGAACTGTTTCGATCGCCAGAAATGAGGCTTGCTTTAAATCCTTGTCCAGAATCCAGAAATGTATGCATTCAAAATCCTTACAACGCAAAGGCACGGGACAAATGTTCTGAAACTCCAGGTTTCCCGTTTCTGTGATGTAAACACGTCGCAACAGTGGGGTCTGGTTCTTGTTAATGTATGACATGTCACAAATATCTGCATACACAAATATTTCATTTTGAAATCCATTTTTCTCCACTCTGTCTATGCCGAATTCTATCAAATCAATCGTCCAATTTCCATTGAATCTTAGTCCTTTATTAACTCGTATTCTGAAGTCGTAAGGATTATTGTGAGGAAAAATATCCTTACACTCCGAGGAAAGCACGACCATTCGGACCGACATCTTTAATCCAAATGAGATATTGTAACCAGACGAATGGCCTTATAACCTTTCATGAACTAACCCTACCCCCCTACAAGACGGAGGAGGAGGGGGTGGGCGCCTTCGTCATTTCAACACCCTCGTTCATACGGGGTGATTAATGTGACCTAGTGACCTATAAGTGTACTCGATTTACACACATCGTAAAAATAGACTCAAACATATCCATTCAGGTGTCATTCATACGTCATCTACTAGGGGTAGAAAGTATCCAAATTGAAGAACGGCGTGGTCTGTTTGAAGTGTCACTGACCGAGTTTCTGATCGGTTTTCCCATCAATTCATCCATTGTTTTGGATTCCTTTCATACTTGACTTACACACATCGTCAAAAGAGGCACCCAAACGTATCAAACCATCCAGATGCCATTCATACGTCATCTATCAGGGGTATCTTCCTCCAATCACAATTGAAGAAAGGCGTGGTCTAGTTGTTTGAAGTGCATTGACCGAGTTTCTGGTGGGTTTTACCATTTTCTGTCCCATTGTCTTCGGTTATGTCATTTATTGTTTCCCATTGTTTGAATCCCATTCAGAACATGTCCCATTAATTGTTTTAATCCCTTTTACAAACGTGTTTCAAGTGAAATATATGCTGCTTGTATCAACATTCACGACAAGATATTTAAGTACCAGTCTTCGTAAGAATCATGCAAAAAGTGATACACCTTTTGTCACAGATTTTCAAAATTTCTATGTTATGCTGTTGATTATGTTGAGTTATGATTAAATTCAAAATTCATTTCATCAATGTGCCCCCCGTTGCTAAGATACAGAGGCTACTCAGTTACAGGGTCACTGCGATAGAAAACGATGATTTGATACATGTGAAATTACAATAGTTTGAGGTCCTAAAAGAAGCTGTTCTTAATTGAAATTAAAATTGAAACTTAATTAAGACTATAAAGTAAGAGTCTAGTTTCATACTTAAAAAACAATTTTTCATACAATATTCATATTTTAAGTTTGTTGCTAGGTGATAAGTTCCCTAGCTAGCAACAGAGATTTGCTCAACACATGAAAATACAAGAATTTTAATTCAAAAAATAACTATCCTTCCTCGATGCTTTTGAAATTATTTTATCAACAAGAAATAAAACAACATTAACACAACAAAATATGAAAAAATCACCAGATACACATTGGTTAGATTTCTGACAATTTGAGGCTAAAAATTGATTATTTTTAATTTTTCTCAAAAATGCACATTTTTCTCTTTTCGATATAACTTGTTCCTTTCATCTTTTGTTTGATGATTGATAATAAAATTGAATATGAGAAGAAAGCTATTTAGTTATATGATTCTGTAACAAAAGCAAAAATATCTTAGCAACGAAATGTATTCCTTGGCAACCGTTCAGAAATTGTCCAATTTTTTGCTTCAATAAATATCTTATTGATATCCGAGTCAGAACAATGCAGAATTATGGACAAATCTGATTAGCCAAACCTCTGACAAAATATTCTGTACAGTTATGATATGAAACATGCAGAAACCCCATAGCAACCACCTTAATCCCATAGCAACTGTTCGATTTAATTTTTATTTCCGTGGTTCATGTATTTTTTCAAAATAAAGAACACAAGACAATCTTACTTTGTTGCAGCAAACTACAGATACAATTCACAAACTTTCATAAATGAGTTTTAGGGGTTTGATAATTGAACAGCTGTAGTTCTGAATACCATAGAAACGATTTTGATATTCCGTAGCAACCATTGCATTTGTCTTATTTACTGAGATACAAAGCAGTTCTATGTAACATGCCTGCTAATATGATATGTAATGATGGACGAGGTACTAGTACATGTTTGTGTATATCTAATGGCATATCTTCCTTAGTTAATGTATTCATGGCAACATAAATACCCTTTAAGCCCTTGAAATCAAATATATTAAAGGGAGCATATACATCTGCATATACTATAGTTGTTAATCTGGGGTTGTTTTTTTTTTGTAAAAGCTTTCTCCTTTATGGTTCAAGGGATACGACCAAGGTTCGAGTATTTGAATAGAGTTTTTAAAAGTACATGTAGGCCAAAGTCAAGGTCACAAGTTCAGTATGTCGTGGCTTCAGTAGTGGCGCCTAGGGTATATCATGACCTTCCCGGACTTTCGTCCTGGCGAGTTCAATTCATTAAACAAAGCTAATGCAAAATAAGTCACATTTCGAAGTTTTTCTTTATCCTGCTACAATGTATCTTGATATCACAAACGTTTCAGTAGCCTCCCTTAGACGAGAATTTCTATGAAATCTCCATGCTGAAGATTTCTGATCTTCATAACTTAAAATATCTTGATGGTGTGATCTTGTAATGAGACCATATTGGGCAAGTCAATCAAGTGGCGTTCTTGGCTCAAAGGTGGAGCCCTCAATTAGCATACGGGATGACCCTGGTTCGAGTCTGTAGTGTAGGAGGGTGTATTTTCAGTATTTCATTTGAATTTTTGCTTTACTCACATACATTAGCATACATGTACGTGTACAAGTAAAGGATGGCTGCAAAATAGCTTCAAAATTCTCAAAATTTTGAACGGTGCCCTCCTAATATTGTCTTTGATATCTTAATTATCTTAGAAAATAATAATAATTTTTATCCAAAAAAACATCCTAATACATGACACATGTGACATAACCTGAATTTTCACCTATTATGAAACTTGGGTGTAACCAAACATTTTTTGACAATACTTGAAATTCCAGGGGCTTATTGCAAAGATTTCTTCTATTTCCATGAAACCATACTTAAATCCAATCCAATCCCAGCCACCCCTCCCCCTTTCCCTTATTCTGTGTAGTATATATAGGGAATCCGCAGGAAATCGTTGTAGTTTATTGAAGGGGGCTGTAGCATTTTGATGGTAGTATGAAAAAAATAAAGCCTGTGTTTGTGAAATACGAATGCTCCCGGTGGCATCTTTGTTAGTATAAACATTATTTTCTGTTAAGTACATGTATGTGAAAGGTCAAGGTCAGGGTCACTGGGTTAAAAGGTCAAAGGTCAGGATCACGAGGTCAATACATGTGAAATATGAAAGCTCTATCACTTACCATTCAAAATTTATACCCAATGTTAAAGTTTTTGAAAAGTAGGTCAAAGGTCAAGGTCAAGGTCACAAGGTAAAAAAAAATTGTATCAATGGAAAGGTCTTGTCACAAGAAAAACACATGTGAAATATGAAAGCCCTATCACTTACCATTCAAAAGTTATGCCCAATGTTTAAGTTTTTTGAAAAGTAGGTCAAAGGTCAAGGTCAAGGTAACGAGGTCAACACTTTTGAAATCAATGGAAAGGTCTTGTCACAAGGAATACACATGTGAAATATGAAAGCCCTATCACTTCCCATTCAAAAGTTATATCCAATGTTAAAGTTTTTCTGACAAACAGACAGACAGACAAACAGACGGACTGGCCGAAAACTATATGCCCCCGAATCTTTGATTCCGGGGGCATAAAAAGAATCCTTACTACAAGTTCCTTTATTTGAATGAATTAATGGCCAAAACTGGTTAAAAGTCAATACATTGAAAAAACCAAGTAGGCTGAGCGGAAACAGAAATTATGTCTTTGGCCAACTACAAATGTATTTCAAAATTTGAAGGTCATGATTTATATAATAAGTGTGTTATTTTGTGTGTTAGCGCATTATATCAAATAAATGCATCAGCCATTGTAATTTATTTCTGCATAGACACACAAAATAAGATACTTATTCTATATATATGCGCTTTTAAAGCCCAAAATAGAACAAAAAAAAGCTCCCAATTCTATTTTTAAAGGGAATCGGTCCACCAATGTGGAGGGGAGTTAATTTTAGAAAGGAACAGCGGAAGTGTCCCCATGGCAACGTCACGCTTATTCAGTGCCACTGAAATGTCATAAATCAATGCATTGTGATATATCAAGTATTACAAATTAGAAATTTAACAATGGAATAATAGCCAAATATGACCAAATAACTTGTTTATTACGCTCTACTGTAGATGTTGACTGTTTGGAACTAGTTTTGTTTGCGGAATGTATTCCCATTTCTGTTATCCGTTTGAGTCAGTTGCAGCGCGGTGAAATCATGAAATGTTGACAGCGTTAGTTTATGGATTTTTCTTATACTGTGTACTGTTTATATGTGGTCTATTTCGAAATTATCACAAACAACGCTGAATGTGACAAGAAATATTCCGTTGAGTGTAGGATGTGACATCAATCGACAGAGAGCTATTGTAGCTGCACCTGCCTCTGTCGCTTGTTGTTGATGTCATATTCTGTAATCGTCAAGACACAGTTGCTGAAAGAGGTAAGGACTTAGTGGGGATGATTTTAGTATTGAATTCGTCTTTTTATAAAATGTTATCCCTACTTTCTACATTGCATAGGAAAGAATTTTAAACTAGTTGATATTCAATTCAAATTCATCCGCTATGTTGGGCGTGATGACATCACATTGTCATTTATACGGAAATCAATAACAATCGTCCTGAGCGCTTATCTCAGGCAATTACAGTGGCTGTGCATATAAAAAATCTCAAGATCAAATTGCAATGTCAAGATTAAAAGTTGAAATTAGATCCTCTTATTTTGTTGTATTTCCATGCCAAAATATAATATGACTTTGTACAATATAGATCACCTCTACATAATTCTTTCAAGGTCGATCAAAACTGAATGTCAAGGACATTACTCGAGATCAGCTGGTCCACTTATATTGCACCTCCATGGTAATTTACTTTTTAAAACTTGAAAGTAATAAAGATAAACTTAATCATTAAAACCGATGGGTACTTTTTGTCTCGATATCTTAGAAACGTAGGTACGCCTATTGTTCACATTTTAAGCGAGACATTGAAGCCCGTTCTCTGTTGACTCGCTTCATTAAAAAGTTTGTATTAAAGAGAAAAGCGCTATACGTATTCATTTTTATATATTCTTAATGTTTCTATACAAACAACTTTGAATAACTTTCAGTGACCTTTGATAATGAGATCACATCATTGGGGGATCCAGGAATTTGTTCTCAGGGGGGGGGGGAGTCCTTAAGTCCCGAAATTTTGAAGAGCAAAAAAAAAAGAACTTGATTAATTCAGTTCTGTCTCTAATTTTACAAATGTAAATAAAATAGAGGACTGGCGATCTTTAGCGAGCAAAAAAACTTGATCGAAATTTCACATCATAGTACTTGATTATTGATTGTCAGTTCTAATATGTAAATACAACAAATGGCAAGCGATAGCAAGCCAGTGGATTTTTTCCGAGGATTTGAATAAAATTCACTATTGCCATCTTTTTCAGTTTCATTACTCTTAGTGCTCCTGTTTGTTGACACATGGGTTGTATATACGAAAGCGCAGTAACGTACATGTATGTAATAAATTCTGGCAAGCGGAAACGAACCAGAGAAAATTTTTGAAATGCTGACAGCAAAATATTATCAAAATGAAAGATTTCCAATACAAATCCACATTATAGTTTTTAAATATTATGACAACAAAAGGGAAATCGGGACCTAATCTTAACAGATATGTATATTTATGAAAATAAAACTAAAAAAAATCATGGGGGGTCCGGACACCCCCCCCTTTTTCTAAATCCGTGATTGCACATCCTAGCTGTGTTGTCTCTCGAGTATATCCAAATGAAAACTGCCCTGAAAGGATGAATTATACCTCCGTGGCATAATTCTTTTAATGAGCAGATCCGATTTATAATACGGATATTCTCTCATATAAGGTCATCATTTAGTGTTTAGGTCACTACATGTATATCCGATAAGATGCTTACATATGTAGTATATTAAATGTTAATTTTTTTATGCTATAAATATGATATCCTCCTGAGATGTGCAATGACAATCAAAGTCCAAGGGTAATGTCTCTGGTAAAAACTTTTCAGCTGCAATCCTCTTTCTTCGTGCACATCTACAGTACTGTCATGATCATCATGATCTTTCATTGTGTAAAGATTCATTGAAATCCGTCGAATTGTTTTGGGAGGAAATGCGATGGCAAAGTTTGACATCGAAAATGCATGAACAATCTAAGTGCAAGGGCCATAGCTCAGGTCTAGCCTTTTCGACAGCAATCTACTTTCTTCATCATGATGTGTCATATCCATCCATTAGTTTTGGAGGCGTTGCCAAGATAAGCTTTCGCCTACGATGGACGGCCATGGCGAATCCAGCACAGCTATTTATATTCTACTACATCCTAATTGTGTAAAATATCATTAAATTCTGAGGAATGGTTGAGGAGATATGAGCTCAGGCGCATGGACAGACGATGATATAATTCCATTTTTCTTTTTTTCTTTTTTTTTTTTGCGGAGAGCATATGATTTCTTTAAGGACCTTTTACCTGTCTGAAAAATCCTTATCTTCAACACACAATATAACTCTAATTAGTTATGATATCGATTTTTTTTAGGGGGGGGGGTATCTTCAGGATGGGTTGGGTTAGGAGGCGTTGTTCTTTTTGCCTCATTTACCTTATAAATATGACTTTACTGAACTTCCCTGTCATCCTCGGCTTAGTCTCTGCGTTAACCGTCCAAAGCTTATCATACAGATTTTATTTATTTTCCGAGTGTTGGAATAAAATTAAATCAGCTCTGATATTAAATAATCATAATCTGGCTCTGAAAATATGAACATGATGAAAAACATTTTGATTTGACTCACAGAATTGTAAGTTCCCTACGCAGTTGTTAGTTCCGTGCTCTCAGGTTGAACCCCCCCCTAAAAACGCACCCACGTTGAACCCACTCCCCTCCCAACAATAAAAAAAGGAAAGCCCAGAGAGTTTTATATTATCTTCTGTATCTCACTGACGTCTTTACTGAATCTTCATTATTTCAACATGTCCATAGCAATTCAAACTTCGTCTATGTAAAGTAAATGGAAAATGAAAGTAGACCTAAATCTGCAGCTGGCTTACTATTCAATATTGTTTTACAATGCAAATTGTGTCGGGTATCTATACTTTGGGATAAAACAACGTTGAAAAGCTATAATCGCAGCTACATATTCACCCGTGGTTACGTCAAGTAAGTTATTTTTGTAAGAGTTATCTTTCTTGACATTGCGATTTTAGCGAAACAAGGGTAACTTTAGGGAGAATTATCTCGAAAACCAGTTTCTTTGCATCTGGTGAATTTTTCATATGTTGTAAATGGTGATATCATGTTTTTAATAATACATATGTTTTTGCATATCCATCGAGGAAGGATATTTTTTGAATTTGTATAGAAATGATAGGGAAAAAGAAAGATGCAGTATGAAGTTCTGGTCCACGTAGGAAGAAAACGGGTGAATGGATTCAATTTTCCTTTTTCACTGATGAATATCTATGAATAGGCAAATAATATATAAAAAATAGTTACAATCTGTTGACCTCGATGTATCACCCTTATATAGGGTTTTGCATGATTCTTACGTAGACTGGTACTTAAATATTTTGTACATATGAGGGGTGTTTTATTTCTTTAAAATGTCAAATCTATGCTGGAGATCTGACAACGTCGTTACTTTTTGTTGGCTGCTCCGTGACCCAGAACCTTTTGTTGTTCAAAAGGGATTTAAAAGGTTCTTATCGACCAATCGTAATGAAAATTCGTACATGTAATCAAAATTATAAGAATTACAAGGAAATCAATATTGCTTTCATCAAATGTTTTGAATCGTTCCTTAAATTATGCTGTCCATGAATTTTCGGAACAGCCCTCGCATGTTTGTTTCCTTTGTTACCTTATTTGTTCGTCTCTATATATCGACTCACACATGTCATTTCATGTTTAATCCTCTAATTTAATCTTATATGCTTAAATTTGAAAAGAAATCTTTAGTTCGGAGGTCAGACATTTAACTAACAACATCCGTCTTGCCTTTTGTTAAAGTTTGATTCTGAAACTGCTTATTTTATATCGCATCTTGAACCTTTCAATATCCATCGTTGACGTATGTAATAAATCACGGAAACTAGAATTCATATCGCTGAGTTTACTTAACGCCTTTATTTGTACTTTCTTCGGAGCGCTTCGGGATTACGTCCAGCGACGCTCCAACATTCTAGGCTCCTGTCGACGTCAGTCAGACGACGTTAGGCGAACTTTCCGTGGTGACTGGGATTATAGGAATATACATGACTGCTTTGAAGAATGCCTGCAAACTATATAATAAGGTACATGTAAACTTTGTAAAGTGTCGAGAGGGGGGAGGGGGGGTTCGTCCACTAGGATGTTGGATTATTCCATTTTTTAAAGTTAATTTGTAATCAAATCAAAGACTGGACCAGCCGCCCCCCCTTCCATCCGATTGGCTGGACCTGCCCCTTGAAAAAAAAAATAGCAACGCAAACACTGCAAGATAAGCCCGTCGAGGTATTAGTTTCTCATAGATAAGAGTCATTTCGTAAGGTTTTATTAATGATGTCTATTGTGACCTTAATCTTTGACCTTGATTCAAGGGCATTACACACTCTTATGTCCTAAGGAACATTTCTGTGAAATATTATTGAAATCCATCCACAGGTTGGAGGAGTTATGCTCCAGACAAGGTTTTTCTACGTATGTCTATTGTAACCTTGACCTTGGTTCAAGGTTATGACACATCCTTAGGTGCTAAGGAACATTTCTGTGAAACATTATTGAAATCCACCCACAGGGGGAGGAATATAAGCTCCGTACAAGGTTTTACTAATTATGTCTATTGTGACCTTGACCTTTGACTTTGATTCAAGGTCATTTCGCACTCTTATGCCCTAATGCACATTTTGTTAAATATTACTGAAATCCATTCACAGGGGAAGAAATTATATTCTAGACAAGGTTTTACTACTGATGTCTATTGTTACCTTGACCTTTGACCTATGAACTTGGTTCAAGTTCATGGCACACCCGTAGGTTCTGTGAAATATTATTGAAATTCATCCATATCGGGAAGAGTTATGCTCTGGACAATCTTTTACTAAGTATGTCTTTTGTGACCTTGGGCCTATGACCTTGGTTCAAGGTCATCCATCGACATCGGGAAGAGTTATGCTATTAACAATGTTTTACTAAACATGTCTTTTTTGACCTTGAACTTTGGCCTATGACCTTGGTTCAAGGTCATGAAACACCCTTATGACCTAAGGAACATTGATGTGAAATATTATTGAAATCCATCAACAAGGCGAAGGGTTATGCTCTGGAAAAGGTTTTGATAATGATGTCTATTGTGACCTTGACCTATGACCTTGATTCAAGGTCGTGACACATTTATGTCCTAAGGGATATTTCTGTGAATTTTTTTGAAATCCATCCACAGGTTGGAGAAGTTATTCTGCAGACAAAGGTTTTCCTACGTATGTCTATTGTGACCTTGATCTTTGACCTATGACCTTCGTATAAGGTTATGACACACCCTTAGGTGCTAAGGAACATTTCTGTGAAATACTATTGAAATCAACCCACAGCAGGAGATGTCAAGCTTCGGACAAGGTTTTACTTATTATGTCTCTATTGTGACCTTGACCTTTGACCTTGGTTCAAGGTCATGACACAACCTTAGGTCCCAAGGAACATTTCTGTGAAATATTATTGAAATCCATTCACTGGGGCAGGAATCATGCTTAGGACAAGGTTTCATAATTGGCCTACGACTTTGGTTCAAGGTCATGAAACACCCTTGTGACCTAAGGTACATTGATGTGAAATATTATTGAAAACCATCAACAAGGCGAAGAGTTATGCTCTGGACAAGGTTTTGATAATGATGTCTATTGTGACCTTGACCTTTGACCTTGATTCAAGGTCGTGACACACATTTATGTCCTAAGGGACATTTCTGTGATTTTTTTTGAAATCCATCCACAGGTAGGAGAAGTTATGCTGAAGACAAAGGTTTTTCTACGTATGTCTATTGTGACCTTGACCTATGACCTTCGTTTAAGGTTATGACACACCCTTAGGTGCTAAGGAACATTTCTGTGAAATACCATTGAAATCCACCCACAGCAGATGTCAAGCTCCGGACAAGGTTTTACTAATTGTCTATTGTGACCTTGTCCTTTGACCTTGGTTCAAGGTCATGACACACCCTTAGGTCATAAGGAACATTTCTATGAAATATTATTGAAATCCATTCACAGGGGCAGGAATCATGCTCAGGACAAGGTTTTATTAATGATGTCTATTGTGACCTTGACCTTTGACCTTGATTCAAGGTCTTTACACACTCTTATGTCATAAGGAACATTTCTGTTTAATATTACTGAAATCTATCCACAGGGGGAGGAATTATACTCTAGACAAGGTTTTACTACTGATGTCTTTTGTGACCTTGAACTTTGACCTATGAACTTAGTTTCAGGTCATGGCACACCCTTAGGTTCAAAGGAACATTTCTGTGAATTATAAATGAAATCCATACACAGAGCAAAGAGTTACGCTCTGGACAAGGTCGTGATAATGATGTTTAGTGTGACCTTGACCTTTGACCTTGATTCAAAGTTGTGACATAACTTTATGTCATAAGGAACATTTTTTGGTGAACTATTATTGAAATCCGTCCATAGGGTGGAGAAGCTATGCTCCAGACAAGGTTTAACTAATTATGTCTTTAGTGACCTTAACCTTTGACCTATGACCTTGGTTCAAGCTTATAACACACCCTTGAAAACTAAGCAACATTTCTGTGAAATATCATTGAAATCCATCCACATCGGGAAGAGTTATGCTCTGGAAAATGTTTTACCTAACATGTCTTTTGTGACCTTGACCTTTGGCCTATGACCTTGGTTCAAGCTCATGAAACACCCTTATGACCTAAGGAACATTTTTGTGAAATATGATTGAAATCCATCAACAAGGCGAAGAGATATGCTCTAGACAAGGTTTTGATAATGATGTCTATTGTGACCTTGACCTTTGACCTGTGACATCTATTCAAGGTCATGACAAACCTTTATGTCCTAAGGGAAATTTCTGTGAAATTTATTGAAATCCATTCACAGGTTGGAGGAGTTATCCTCCTGACAAAGTTTTTCTACGTATGTCTATTGTGACCTTGACCTTTGACCTTCGTTCAAGGTTATGACACACCCTTGGGTGCTAAGGAACATTTCTGTGAAATACTATTGAAATCCACCCACAGGGGGAGGAATCAAGCTCCGGACAAGGTTTTACTAATTGTGTCTATTGTGACCTTGATCTTTGACCTTGGTTCAAGGTTACGACACACCTTTAGGTCATAAGGAACATTTCTGTGAAATATTATTGAAATCCATTCACCAGGGCAGGAATCATGCCCAGGACAAGGGTTTATTAATGATGTCTATTGTGACCTTGACCTTTGACCTTGATTCAAGGTCATTACACACTCTTTTGTCATAAGGAACATTTCTGTTTAATATTACTGAAATCCATCCATAGAGGGAGGAATTATATTATGAACAAGGTTTTACTACTGATGTCTATTGTGACCTTGATCTTTGACCTATGAACTTAGTTTAAGGTCATGGCACACCCTTAGGTTCAAAAGAACATATCTGTGAAATATTATTGAAATCCATTCATAACGGGAAGAGTTATGCTCTCGACAATGTTTTACTTATCATGTCTTTTGTGACCTTGACCTTTGACCTATGAACTTGGTTCAAGATCATAACACACCCTTATGACCTAAGGAACATTTCTGTGAAATATAATTGAAATCCATCCATAGAGCGAAGAGTTACGCTCTGGACAAGGTTTTGATAATGATGTCTATTGTGACCTTGACCTTTGACCTTGATCCAAAGTTGTGACATACCTTTATGTCATAAGGAACATTTTTTGTGAACTTTTATTGAAATCCATTCACAGAGTGGAGGAGTTATGCTCCAGACAAGGTGTTACTAATTATGTCTTTAGTGACCTTGACCTTTGACCTATAATCTTGGTTCAAGGTTATGACACACCCTTAAGTACTAAGGAACATTTCTGTAAAATACTGTTGAAATCCATCCACAGGGGGAGGAGTCAAGCTCCAGACAAGGTTTTACTAATTATGTCTTTTGTGAACTTAACCTTTGACCTTGGTTCAAGGTCATGACACACCCTTAGGTCACAAGGAACATTTCTGTGAAATATTAGTGAAGTCCATTCACAGGGGCAGGAATCATGCTGGGGACAAGGTTTTATTAAAGATGTCCTTTGTGACCTTGACCTTTTTTACCTATGACCTTGATTCAAGGTCATTACACACCCTTATATCCTAAGGAACATTTCTGTTAAATAACACTGAAATCTATCTACAAGGGGAGGAGTTATGCTGTGTGATGAACAGACAGACGGAAGGACGGACGGATAGACAGGTGATTCCTATACCCCCCCCCCCCATTCGTTTTCGGGTGGTATGAAAATATACAATTTTCCTGAATTTTATTAAATATCTCATCAATTGTTCATAAAAATGAGAAAACAGTACTATAAATTTAATAATAGTTATATCTCTTTCACTACGAGATTGATATTGTAAAGTTTTATGTGAAAATTCAAGTTATGCATTATTTTTCTCAAATTCCTGTAAAATGCAAAATAACATATATGAAATATTTTCATATTATATTTTGTTCCTGAAAAAATCAGCAATAGATAATACTATAAACAATATATACATTCAAGAGATTCAATCCTTGAGGTTTTCAGGAAACCTTGATGTCCATTTCTTTAGTTCTCAGAAAATCTAAGTGAAGTCAAATACACACACTGTGTACAGATATGGAATGATTCTTGGAAACTTTCAGAAAATGAAAATCTGTTTGACATCTTCATACTTAGAATTAAATAGTTTATTACTAAGTGCAATCATTTGTGAAAATGAAAAAAACAGTCACCAACAATTAACTAAGAGTTATCTCTCTTTGTTCACAGTATTAACATTGTAAAGAGCATTAGCTTTCTTATGTGTTAGTTCAAGATCAGACAACCATACACATTATATTCTCAAATTCCTGTAAAATTCAAAATAACAATATACATATCAAATATTGTTATATTATATATTGTTATTAAAAACAGCAGTAAATAATACTATATACAAGTGAATCAATTCTAGAGGTTTTCAGAAAACCAAGATGTCCATTTCTGTAGTTCTCAGAAAACCTATATGAAGTCAAAAACACACTGTGTACAGATATGGAATGATTCTTGGAAACAGGGGAAATCTTCAACAAATGAAAATATGCTTGAAATCTTCTTTCTTAGAATTGAAGGATTTAGTGTGAAAAGTAGCATATGAATGTTGTCATACCATGGATGAAAAGTTTACTATTATTATAGTAATGGGCATAAAGGATCTAATACTGTGACCACACATACAAGGAATACTTACCTGGAATATTTGTGTTTAAACCTGGAATTTTTGTGGCTTTAAACCATTTTAGTCAATATCTACATGAAATTATGTTGGATAATAGTTACCTGATTTTTACTTGTGCCGAATTTTCCTCTACATTGATGCTGAGCAGTTATATAAAGTAATAAAATAATACATTAAATCTGACCTGATTGTTATAATGTGGACTGCACCATGATACGTTAATACAAGGAACATTTACTGTGTGACCTGTGGTGGCCATACTCTGTTATTGATGGGTGATAACATAATACATTAAATCTGACCTAATTGTTATAATGTGGACTGTACCATGATACGTTAATACAAGGAACATTTACTGTGTGACCTGTGGTGGCCATACTCTGTTATTGATGGGTGATAACATAATACATTAAATCTGACCCGATTGTTATAATGTGGACAGCACCATGATACGTTAATACAAGGAGCATTTACTGTGTGACCTGTGGTGACCATACTCTGTTATTGATGGGTGATAACATAATACAATAAATCTGACCTGATTGTTATAATGTGGACTGCACCATGATACGTTAATACAAGGAACATTTACTGTGTGACCTGTGGTGGCCATACTCTGTTATTGATGGGTGATAACATAATACATTAAATCTGACCTGATTGTTATAATGTGGACTGCACCATGATACGTTAATACAAGGAACATTTACTGTGTGACCTGTGGTGGCCATACTCTGTTATTGATGGGTGATAACATAATACATTAAATCTGACCCGATTGTTATAATGTGGACAGCACCATGATACGTTAATACAAGGAGCATTTACTGTGTGACCTGTGGTGACCATACTCTGTTATTGATGGGTGATAACATAATACAATAAATCTGACCTGATTGTTATAATGTGGACTGCACTATGATACGTTAATACAAGGAACATTTACTGTGTGACCTGTGGTGGCCATACTCTGTTATTGATGGGTGATAAAATAATACATTAAATCTGACCTGATTGTTATAATGTGGACTGCACCATGATACGTTAATACAAGGAACATTTACTGTGTGACCTGTGGTGGCCATACTCTGTTATTGATGGGTGATAACATAATACATTAAATCTGACCTGATTGTTATAATGTGGACTGTACCATGATACGTTAATACAAGGAACATTTACTGTGTGACCTGTGGTGGCCATACTCTGGTGAAGTAGAACCTATACCTACCAAACTCATCCACACCATCCCGTGTTACAATGAAGTCAGGAGACGACCGGATATTTGTCATGGATTCATCATCAATATTTGTGTAAGTTAGTTCAACATTAAATCTATGTTGTATGTTTAGTACAGACAGTATAAACTGTTGCCATTGTGATGATGACATATTTACTGACCGTAACCTTACCTTCTCTATATGTACCATGTCAGCAGACAGACCCAGTCCTCTGTCACCCAGGGTCACCCCTATCAGCCTTAACTCATGTAGTGATGTCATGTCTGTCAGCAGTGGAGGACAAACATCATCATCAAGGTCAGTATTTATTTTTACATTATATAGGTATAAAGTTTTAAGTGAGGGTATACAGATAGGGGACACTGACCTATCAGTGTATTGACCATCAATATAGACCACGTCAATTGAACTTGTTAGGTGTTTGTTACACAGAAAGTTATTTAGTTCTGTGTTAGTAACACCACGTTCTATGTCAGTTGGTACCTCCCATAAGTACAGTGACCTTATATCTACTACATGGGGATCAGACAGGACGTCCCTAGTCCCCCTCACTGTCTCTATGTCACTGTACTCAGTCAGATAAACATGTGATACATGGAACGTCACTGGGCTGTCTGTCTGTCTGTCCTGTAACTCCCTGTACCAACTTGTCTGTAGTTTGTACAGTTCCTTCACTGTATTGTTACCTCCAGGTGATTCTCTGTGTTTACAGATCTCTGTGTCACTGTCTGTCACACTTACAACACGCTGTGATATAACCCTACCCAGGGACGGACACATACCACATATAAACATGATAACATTAGACAACTCCATGATGACCTTGACACTGGACAGATGTTTACAGAATGAGTCACCTACCTCTTTGTTTGTTACAATGTAGATTACAGCCAGGAACTCTTGTATTGATTTATGAAAGAAATGAACACTTACATTCTTTGTTGTAAGACTGCGTGCTTCCTTCTGACTGATCAATCCAACATCTAGTGCAAACTGTAATTCTCTCGCACCTATTTCTTTTTCTAATTTTCTTTTCTGAAATACTAAGTTGGTTTCATTAGATAACAGACCGTCATATGCTACTTTCCCCAATTTTAACAGTACAGAACTACAATTCTCAATGTTATCATAAACAGACAAAATTTGAGGTAGTTCAAAATTCTCTGTTTTGTCATGTTCTAACTCAATTTTTTGTTTTTCAATTGCTCTTTCAATTAACATGTTTAACATCTCAGCATAGAAGCTTGTTATACTGTCCCCCACCTGTTTCCCATTATACCATATCTGTACACATACTACAGCTAACAAGGGAATCTGCATGAATGATTTTACGCTTTCAATTTCTATATATTTCAGTACTTTTTCATGTACATCAGTATATTTTGGTGAGCTCTCTTTTAACTTGTAATGATTTACAAGTACATTCTTAATAATATTTTCCATTCCAGTTTCACTTAAACCACGAATTTCTATGACTCTGTCACTGTGCTGTGGTTTCTTTAACAACAACGGAAACACCCATGGTCGCATTGTTATGAAGCACGTTACACTACCTGACACGTCAATACTCGGCATCCTATTTTTGCTGTTCGAGTTCAATTCATCTAGTCCATCCAAGATGATAAGACTTTTATATTCATCCGATGATAATACTTGACGTATGGCATCATGGCAGCCCTTGTCACTCTCAAATGCGTCTTGGCAGATCATATCTACAACTGAAACTAGATTTGGATCATTAACATTGCGAAACTTCATCAGAAAAACAAAGTCAAATTTCCTCAGTTCTTGTTCCCATTTATCAAAATTTTTCTGTCCGGTTCTTTCCTTTCTTTTAGCGTTGCACCATTTGCGTAATAGCCATATACAGTAAGTGGTTTTACCGTGCGCCGCGTCCCCCAACATATATATTTTCCTGACGTAATTACCATCTTTTTGAAAAATGTCACCTGGTTTTGTGACTTCCCTAATCTTTGGTCTCTCATAGATAGCACTAAACAGTTCAAAATCTCTTTCATCTAAGTCATCTGGGTCTGTGACTTCCCTCAAATTGGACATTTCATATTTATAACTTCCTATTTCGAAGTCTGAAGTACGCTCTGTACCTAATCTTGCAGCAGATAAGCCATGCCTATGCTCCAAAAGTCTCCTAAGTCTTCTTAACATATCAGTTCTATCATAAGGTAAGTCCGAAGTACCTGCACGTCTGCGTTCCCGATGTCTTTTAAATTCTTCTTCCATATATTGTGATGATTCACTGCCCTTCGACTTCGTAACATACTTCTGATCTTCACAGATGAGCACTGAAGCATATAACAGCTCTATAGGTAATTCCTCCTCTGTGTCCTGTAGAGGGGAAATCTGGATAAACCGGGTTAACTTGTCATTGATTTCCATTAGCCGTTCCTTCATTTTCCTTACACCTGCATCTTCATCTAAGATTAAATAGATAGACTCTGTTATTATATATTATTATATATCTCGATAGAAGATATATTAAAAAGATTTTATAATTTTATATTATTATTGTACATCTCGATAGATGACATATTCAAATATCTTAAAGTGTATCACACAGCGGCATTTCTTCTCTCTGTGAATTGTAAAAGGGAGAAATCATTTCAGAAGCCGCGGCAATTTAATATACTGATCGCTTTACACTTCTGACCATGGTGTATCGGAATATCTTTGCATTTATCATGCTAAATATAGAAATAAGAGGTAATCCGATGAACAATTTTAAGATGACCCCTGGCTTTTCCTATAGCATAAAGCGGGTGACCGTCTCAGGATTCTGAATTGACTGAAAGAGCTGTCTCGAATTTGCGCGCCTTTTTCATATACACAATGCATATCCTTTAGATTGTTTATATTAAATGTTTCCATCTAATGCCAAAAATTTTAACGTTAAATAGATTTGACTGTGAATGTTTTTGGGAGCAATAATTAATTCAGGAAAGAATGGAAGACAAGTAAGAAGGTAGATTGAGGGGAGGGAGGCTGTCACATGTATAACATATATCAAAATATTCCACATTTAGACTCTATTCACTCATGAGTAATTACAGGTCTTTTTTTTTATCTGAATTCTTTCAACAAATTGATCTATGCATCAATATTTTCTTGTTTTTATTTGGTAAGGGGGAATACCTTGCACAATAATTCTAACTCTAAAGAACAAAGGATTTATTTGTGAAGTAAAGAATTGGATTGATTGTTCCAAAAGTAGGTCAAGAATATAACCAGAAGTCCCTGACGAGACTGTTGCTCTCCTGGTTGTTTTGTTTTATTCGCTCATTGACAAGTGAATATATACATGTACATATACATATAATAAAAATTTCCATTTTATTTTAAACCAAAAACCATAGCGAGCAGGCGCTCTTAACAAATTATAAGTAGAACAACGAAATAACAAATCCATTAGACTGCAATTAGAGTATCACTCATATAATTTTTAAAATCCGAGATAAAAGGATTTTAAAAAATAATGCCATAGATTTTCCTAGATCCTAGGGGTCAGGGGCTGCTAGCTCAAATAAAGTATCAATGACACAATAAGACTAGAGATCCATTTTATTAAATAAACAACTTAGTTTCCATCATTAATAGCTTTAGAAGAGTTGAGAGCACAACTACATACGAGAAAATGACCACACCCGTTTTCTAAGACCCAGGGGGTCAGGGGCTCAAACAAAATATCACGTGCACAACTAGACCACAGACCCATCATATTGTAAAAAGAATGAAGTCTGCATCATTTATAGTGTCAGAGGAGTTGCGAGCACAAGATTACATAGAGTTACATAGGAGAAAATACCCAGAGTTATATAGAAAATGTCCACACCCATTTTTGAAGACCCTTGGGGTCAGGGGCTCAAACAAAATATCAGGTGCACAACTAGACCCACACCCATCATATTACAAAGAGAATTAAGTATCCATCATTTATAGTGTCAGAGGAGTTGCGAGCACAAGATTACATAGATATATAGGAGAAAATGACCACGCCCATTTTCTGGAACCCTTGGGGTCAGGGCTCAAACAAAATGTCAGTTGCACAACTAGACCACAGACCAAGTTGCAAGCACAAGAATTGTTTACGGACGGACAGACAAACGGACAGACGCCGGACGACAGGGTATTGCATAGGCTCGACTGGTCTATGACCAATAGAGCTAAAAAATAATGTTCATACAGGTTAGTATTTTATAATAAGGACAAATGATTTTTTTTCTTTGTAAAGAATTGAAATGTTGCCAAAAAGAGATTATTTTTATAACAGTTGACAACTCTAAAGATAAATATTGTACACAGCGGCGACAGCTTAAAGACATGGCACTATGACAATATCTAACTTGAAGACTTTGAATTCAGTTAGTGAAAATATGAATGTATCAATAACCACATGTATGTCATATATTACCCTGTTTAGAGGGAACTTTGCCATATGGAATACTTTGTTTAATGTCTGCAATCTGTTTCGCATGTTCATCTATCTGTCTGCCATGACTATCTATCTGTCTGCCATGACCACCTATCTGTCTGCCATGATCATCTATCTGTCTGCCATGATCATCTATCTGTCTGCCATGGTCATCTATCTGTCTTCTATGTTCTGAAAAATGGTAAAACTGTCAGTTGTTACCAACACAGCTGGTCAGAAATAAATGTTTACAAAGGATGTGCTCTAATTGTTTTTAATATAGTATAATTAATATCAAGCGCGGATCCAGAGTGAGGGGGGGGGGTCCACCCCTCCCCCTTGAATTTTCGGAGCATAGCTAACTTTTTTTATTTTATATTCTAATTCACATATTTTATGAGATTAAGTTTGTAATATATTATAATATATATATATATAACATAAATTTGTATTAGAAATCTTTTATTTTTATGATTTTTTCAACTAGAAGTCTCTGACGAGACTGAAGCTCTCCTGGATGTTTAGTTAAATTCATCTAAGTGACACATTTATTTTCAAAGACCCAAGGGTCAGGGGCTAAAAAAGTATATCAGATGCACAAGCATAACATTAGGCATAACTCTAATATAGTCTAAACATAATGCAAAAAAAATTATCAGTAATACTTTCTAAACCAGAAGTCTCTGACCAGACTGTAGCTCTCCTGGTTGTTTCGTTTTTTATTTGTTTTTTATTTACTCATTGACAAGTGAATAAGATACATACACATAAATATCAATTTCCATTTTTTAAGACCATAGGGAGCAATCATTCTAACAAATTCAAGTAGCACAACAAAACACTGTAACTAGAATATCACTCATATAATTCATAATTATATCCAAGATAAAGTATCTAAAAAAAAAGAATGCCATTCCCATTTCCCAAGATCCCAGGGGGGCAGGGACTGCTAGCTCAAATGAACTAACAATGACATAACAAAACTGACAGATCCATCTCAGGGGTCTAGAATTCCCATTCCCGTTGCCTGGGGCAAGTGGAAAGTTGGGTCGGGAAAGTGCAAAGCAGGTGTTCACTTGCCTGTGGGCAAGTAGATTAGGCCAAGCAAAAATAAAAAGTTGGTTCTCAGGCTAATTCTTTTTTAAATCATATGCGACAGGCAGGTTTTATTTTTCATTAAACATTTTAGAACAACTACAAATTGGAATGTGTTGACATCTTTTATGGTAGTAATTTGTTTCCTCAACGTGTGATTGACATTTCAAGTCTTCGCGAAAGTTTATATTTTTTACAGGACAATTGGTCTGGTAAGTTTCAAAAATTTACCAGACCGTACCAAATTTTACCAGACCACATATTATTTGAAGCAAAATAACGCAAAAGAACATATCTTTCCCCCTTTTTAATGTCAAATTTTGGGTATTTTTTCCGGACAGTGTGTCCTATTTCCGGATTTTTTCACCGGCCAAAATCCGGTGACATTCGGAATGACTGCATTTCTGTCCAGTTTTATTACTTCAATTTGTACCCATTGAATGACCGCTTGAAATCACATGAAAATTTAATGGACGAATGCAAAATCTCAAGTACATGTACATTTAGATAAGATAAGATATGAGTGGACGTTAGAGATTTAAATCCCAGGCGCAGAACAAGAATACAAAATAATGTCATAGAGAAAATTAATATTTTATATGAATGAAATAGAACACTTTATTGAACCCTTTGGATGAGCTGAGCAATTGTCAAGAAACGTAAGAATTTTGCGTATCTGCCTGGCCATGTACCGGGTAAGCTGTCATTTACGCGTTGCTGATACCGTCATGTTGGCCTTAGCTGAACATTTTTCCCCCTTCATTCAGATTTCTTTTTAATCTCTTACTTCTACCGGTAAGACAGGGTTTTGATTTATTCTGATTTCTGAAGAATCAAGCACTCAATTTTTAGCTAGATATGCCACATTTTAACATGGCCTTTATAATAAATTACAGTATACTGTATACGTAGAATCATTCGCTGTGTATTAACCTTCGCTACTTTCGCGGTCATTCTCGTACCGCGAAAGTTTGTCTCAGTGAATCAAAATACCAAAAACATCATTCAAAGACGGATTATCTGTAAATGATTACAATCATAAAACTTTGACATGATGTTCAAGCATAATAAATGTAAATATTCTCTGTAAAAATATATAACACTAGATAAAATGCTGGCATTTTCTTTCGCAAGTTTTTCTACGTGCACAAACGTTCGCATGCAGATACGTCCATCGGTACAAAATAAATATTTTTTAATACATATAAAATTGCGATGTCTCTCTGACGCATAACGAATCTGTCGTATTGTCATGCTGATATTATTAGGCCATGTAAAATAAATTCTATGTTTCTCAAGATAATTGGGTCTAAAAAAGTGGCAAGGTAGGTAGGGTTTTTATTTTTTGTTTTTTTTTTCCCATCAAGAGTACTCTTATTGCTAGTATTCATGTAAGGCAAAGAAGTCATCTGTCCTGTTTAACCCCCCCCCATTATTCATGTAAGGCATAAAATCTTATGCTGCCCCCCCCCCCCCCCCGTTTTTCTTCATACAAAACTGTCTTTGAACCGTCAGTCAAAAGAATGGTACATGTACATTAAAATTTTAATTTATGGCATTCTCCTGTAAATAAGTTGGTTAAAATAACCTATTCGACGTAGCTCATTTGTCATAATCGATTCAAAATTTGATATACGAAGTATGACATGTTTTGATTGCCGTGAGTATTTAGTAGAATCGCGTAAGAGACTCGACGGCTGTTATTTGCTCACACCTTGTTTAAACCCAGTTCAAATTAAATACGACCCCTCACTTCCTCGGATGGATCCGTTCATATGGTAAATAAAAATTTGGCCGATAGCGTATATCTTCGGAAGTCAAGTCTGGATGAAGCAGAAACTTTAGAAATCAAATTAAGTGTTCAGCATTAACCACCGTCTGATAAAATAATGTACACGGCCCGGGTACAATATACATTCTTTTATTCATAGATATAAGGATTTAACTACGTTTCTCTTGCGTTCGTCATTGGTCCTTATTTATACTTTTTACAACGTGAACGTCATCATTAATAGATTCGGAAGTATTACAATGGACACTTGCTATTGTTCGGCATAGGTATTTACATATGCTGTGGAAATCAATACAGAAAACTATACGAACGTTTTAATATATGTAATTCTCGATGTATTAAACCAGCCGTCCAAGTGTCCGCGGCACATTGTTAGTATATCCTATACAATTCCCTTTAAACGACGCCTTGATAAAGTCTTTACCCGTAACGTAAGTAAGGAACGCGCCGTTATTTGTACGGGCTTTTAAAAGTATTTCATCGGGTACAGTTTTGATGATTTTAAAGGACAATAAACATGTTCAATGAAACAAATGGATATTTCATTTTTAATCGACGATCGAGGATGAGACACGGCGGATATTTTTTTTTTTGAAGTTGCAATAAAAACGTCTCGTCGGCGACAAATTATGGCGCGCGGCGGTGTCTGAGAAATATAGATTTTATTTTACATGGCCTTAGATTGTTTGTTTAATGATTAGATATAACCTGTATTGTAATTTAACAATTACCGCCAGAGGAGTGTTATTAATATTCTTAATAACTATGTTTGTACACACTTGTGGTACGATGTACACAACATGTATAAAAGTCTGGTTGATATACGTAAAATATTATTGCTGAATATGGTTAAAATATTTTAACAGTATTGCTATTTATATATATATATTTACATGTAGATCCATACGTACATGTATACAGTTCACGCATCTAATTTCCGTGCGATCGTAACAAATTAGATAATTCAAAGATATTGAATTCTAAACAAGGGAATAGCCCGTGAAAGCACCCCCCCCTTTTCGTTTTCAAGTGAAGTCTAAAAAATCAAACAGACAGGAGAGATATTTCTGACCATTATTACAACCGCACCGTGTCAAATGAAAAAAAATCATAAGGGGCGGATCCGCGAATCATTATCCACGCGAAATGGTTTACTCTTCTGAAACCGCGAAAGAAAGTACCAGCGAATGATTCTACTTATACAGTAGTCCTTTCCTTCTCTACATCATGTACATGAAATATTTGATGGGCAAGTGATTCAATTGATTGGGCAAGTAAATTTTATGTCATGAGTTGCCCGTGGCAAGTAAGTTTTGAAAAAAATTCTAGACCCCTGCATCTTATTGCATTAAGAATTACAACAACTCTCATTCATTAATAGCTTTGAAAGGTTGAAAGCACAATTATATAGGAAAAATGAACACACCTATTTTCTAAGACCTTGGGGATCAGGGGCTCAAACAAAATATCAGATGCACAACAAGAACACAAACCAATCATTGCAAAAAGAATGAAGCCTCAATCATTTATAGTGTCAGAGGAGTTGCGAGCGCAAGATTACATACAGTTATATACTAGGAGAAAATGACCACACCTATTTCCTAAGACCCTGGGGCTCAAACAAAATATTAGTGCACAACAAGACCAGTGACAGACCAATCATATTGCAAAAAGAATGAAGTTTCCATTATCTATAGTGCTAGAGGAGTTGCGAGCACAGGATTACATAGACTTATATAGGAGAAAATGACCACACCCATTTTCTAAGACCCTGGGGGTCAGGGACTCAAACAAAATATCAGGTGCAAAACTAGACCACAGACTCATCATAATGCAAAAAGAATGAAGTCTCTATCATTTATAGTGTCAGAGAAGTTGCGAGCTCAAGATTACATAGAGTTATATAGGAAAATGACCACACCCATTTTATAACACCCTGGGGTCAGGGGCTCAAACAAAATATCAGGTACACAGCTACACTATGAACCCATAATATTGCAAAAAGAATGAAGTATCTATTATTTATAGTGTCAGAGGAATTGGAACACTAGATTTACATAGAGTTATATAGGAGAAAATGACCACATCCATTTTCTAAGACCCTGGGGGTCACGAGCTCAAACAAAATATCAAGTGCACATCTAGACTACAGACCCATCATATTATAAAAAGAATGAAGTCTCTACCATTTATAGTGTCAGAGGAGTTGCGAGCACAAGATTACATAGAGTTATATAGGAGAAAATGACCACACCTATTTTCTAAGACCCTGGGGGTCAGGGGCTCAAACAAAATATCAGGTGCACACCTAGACCACAGACCCATCATATTGCAAATAGAATGAAGTCTCTATCATTTATAGTGTTAGAGGAGTTGCAAGCACAAGATTACATAGAGTTATATAGGAAAAAATGACCACACAAATTTTCCAAGACCCTGGAGGTCAGGGGCTCAAACAAAATGTCAGGTGCACAACTAGACCACAGACCCCTAATATTGCAAAAAGAATCATATGTTACAAAGACTTTCTCTTAGGGGCTTTTCACTTCCATTCAGAATCAGTGAGACATCATCTGCATACAAAGATATTAAAGACGAAAAGTCTAAAAGATTCCTTGCATGCTTTAAACCTGAATTTATAATTCAAAATTTGCCTGACCCCCCCCCCCTTCCCCAAAAAACACAATCTGTTGTAAATTGTTGTAAAATACATGTACAGTACATACAAATCTACTGACAAAACTTTGTATGAAATTTGTGTTTTGTGTAAAAATAAAGTCCATGATTCGTCTTAAGTGATGAAGTCAATTTGTATGTGCGCACATGTATAAAATTTTGAAATTGGGATTGTTGCAATAGGAAACATGGAGTTTCTGTGCAGAGGTTTCATAGAAGTCGAAAATGTGTTGGCCAGTGAAAAACACAAACTTGGTAGAGGGCATTAAGTTCTTACTTCCTGTGAAGTTTCATGAAATTCTGTGCAGTGGTTTCAGAGAAGACGTCAAAAATGTGTCAGCCAATCAGGGCCTGTGGCGGTCATCTTGGATTTCCGATTGGCTCAAAAAAACACAAACTTGGTAGAGGGCACTGAGTACTTGCTTCCTGTGAAGTTTCATGAAATTCTGTGCAGCGATTTCGGAAAAGAAGTCGAAAATGCGTCAGCCAATCAGAGCCTGTGGCAGTTATCTTAGATTTCTGATCGGCTCGAAAAACACAAACTTGATAGAGGGCATTGAGTTCTTGCTACCTGTGAAGTTTAGTGAAATTATGGGCCGCGGTTTCAGAAGTTAAATTTCAAAAAACACAAACTTGGTAGAGGGCACTGAGTACTTGCTTCCTGTGAAGTTTCATGAAATTCTGTGCAGCAGTTTCAGAGGAGAAGTCGGAAATGTGTCAGCCAAATCAGGGCCTGTGGCGGCCATCTTGAATTTCCGATCGGCTCAAAAAACACAAACTTGGTAGAGGGCATTGAGTTCTTGCTACCTGTGAAGTTTAGTGAAATTATGGGCCGCGGTTTCAGAAGTTAAATTTCAAAATGTGTCAGCCAATCAGAGCCTGTGGCGGCCATTTTGGATTTTCAATCGGTTTGAAAAATACAAACGTGGTAGAAGGCATTGAGTTCTTGCTTCCTGTTAAGTTTCGAGAGATTCTGTGCAGCAGTTTCAGAGGAGAAGTCCATAATGTGTCACCAATCAGAGCCTGTGGCGGCCATCTTAGATTTCCGATCGACTCAAAAAACACAAACTTGGTAGAGGGCATTGAGTACTTACTTCCTGTGAAGTTTCATGAAATTCTGTACAGTGGTTTCAGAGGAAAAGTCGATAAATGTGTCAGCCAATCAGAGCCTGTGGCGGCCATCTTGGATTTCTGATCGGCTCGAAAAACACAAACTTGGTAGAGGGCATTGAGTACTTGCTTCCTGAGAAGTTTTGTGAAATTCTGTGCAGTTTCAGAAGAGAAGTCGAAAATGTTAAGAAGTTAGCGACAGACGACGGACGACAGACGCCGCACTATGACAAAAGCTCACTTGAGCTACGCTCAGGTGAGCTAAAAAGACATGAATAGTGGATTTTATTCCTATTCTCGGAAAAAAAAATTCTGGCTCGCTATCGCTCCCCAATTTTGTATTTACATATTAGAACTGACAATCAATAATCAAGTACTATCATCATGATCATAGTATGATGTGAAAATTTAAGATTTTAAGCTTTTTGCTCGCTATTGCTCTCCAGTCCTGTCTTGTTTATAATTCGAAACAGAACTGACAATCATCAATCAATAACTTCATTTTCTTGCGTGTGTGTGTGTTTTTTTTTTTCGTTTTTTTTTCTCTTCATCAAATTTGGACTTTAGGACCCCCCCCCCCCCCCCTGGATCCCCCAATGTATATGATTTTGAAAATTGACTTTTCTAAATAATATAATTATGTTCATGCGCATATAAATTCAAGGATATGATTTTAAGAATGATTTGTTTTTGGCATATCTCCAATACTATATCTTTTAAATTATATAATGTTTGTAAAAACAAATAAAACCAATAAATTGATTAAACATTTAATATACCATTCGATTCCTTCTGAATAGGTCTCAGCTGTTCTTGTACTTCTCCTTTGATTTCTTGACCTTGTCGTGCTAAAATTAAATACCGGTAGTAAATATCAATATCATTTTTCGAGCAGTAGTACATAAGTTTGTCTGCTGAACGATTTTACTAAATATTATATAGATTATCTACCATTACAAGCATTTGCTGCAAAGGACCTTTAAACTTCGTAATCCATACAATTATTTACAATAGATAATCCAGTGTTCTAGGATTCCATTACACGTTACCCGAGGCAAGTGAAAATTGAGGTCAGGTAAGCTACTTACCCGTTGGTAAGTGCATTTTGAAGCACAATCCCCATTACACTCTCCGTGTATACATGGTATATGTAGCAAAAACATAAGCAACTCATGTAAATAGTCGTCCCAAAGTAAAAGATCAACTTTATTTTAGCAGTGATCCTGTATTTTCAGTGTGACAATATTTCTGGATGTAATAATTTATTTTCAAGGTAATGGCTAGGATGCGCAATAGAAAAGTAACCTCCCCTTTTTCTTACATTTTTGGTTGGGTAAGTAAGTTTTCTTGCTGGGTAAGCACATTTTTGGTGGGCTTACATGTACCCATTGGTAAGTGGTTTTTGAATAGAATCCTAGAACTCTGGATATATATATTTATCTTGAAACATTGCTGCAGTCAATACAGTGAAAAGACGGCAAGTGAGAACAGGTTTTTTTCTCCTAAAGATTTATCAATAATCATGATAATTAACTCGAAACTCACATCCTACCACAATACGTTACCCATATACGTAGTATGTACTTTTTATCATGTTTATTAGTCTCTAACTTTGACATCTGGTCTACAAAATTACTTGGGTTATTTTTGTCTTCATTATAACTGTAGTGTTCACTAAAAAATTTCAAACCTCAGATTTTAACTTGAGAGGATCAATAAATGTTCTATTGCTTGTTATACAAACCAACAGTTCCCCTTATTTGTGATAATTCCCTCTGAGTTTGATCCTCTATCTGAGTCACTTTCTCAGTTGTCTCGCTCACACTGGCAGATATCTGGGTCACTTTCTCTGTTGTCTCGCTCATACTGGCAGATATCTGGGTCACATTCTCAATTGTCTCGCTCACACTGGCAGATATCTGGGTCACTTTCTCCGTTGTCTCACTCACACTGGCGGATATCTGGGTCACTTTCTCAGTTATCTCGCTCACAGTGGTGGATGTCTGTGCCACCTCCTGTCTTGTTTGATTCAAATCATCCACTATATTTGAAACATCCTGAAATAGATACATGTACCATCTAATTAATGCTTTAAATTTTTACATTATGCATCGGGATTAGGTAAACGTGTAATCACTGAATGCACTGTGATTAGGTACAAATGAGGTAAAGAAGATTCTGACGATAATCTCAACATGCTCAACGGCACTCTATAGAGAACAAAATTGAGCATCGACAAACCCCTAGCAAGCTAGAGGTGGGACCAGGTGCCTGGGATAAGTAAGCATTCCCTGTTTGGCTTGCCGCACACACCGTCGATAATGTACATGTGCATGCAGGATCTGATTAGGTGTGAGGAAGGGGGGTTTAATCACGCCCTCCACCCCACTAAGACTAATCCTATATCAGCCCCTGTTAAAAGCCCCATACTGTACGTACCGCTTCCAGATCTGTGATCCTTTTTTCATCAATTAACAATTTCCTTAGTTCACTTAGCTCTACTGGATCCATCACACGGGTTTCAAGTTCGTCTATCTTATTGACAGTATCTGTGTGTAGCATAGTTGACACGTTTTGAGCTAGCTGACATATGGCAGTTTTTATTCTTTTCCAATAACCGTTGTAAGTTGGTAGATCCAAACTAGCACTTTCAGCATGAATGAGGTTATTGCGTATTTCCCTGATTGTCTTAATATGGTTGACATCAACTCCGGGACAAATGTTGTTAATTACTAGACAACAAAGAGTGACGTCCATGACATTTGTTGTTGCACTTGTCTTACCGTCATATTTACACGGACAGTCAATCCGCTTACCATTCAGACAAGCCGAGGTGTTTCTGTTATAAAGTGAATCCCACTGAGATTTATACATAGGAGTTTTGTTTGATTTGTGGCCGCAACAACATTCTCTCTTATACAAATGAAATAGACGGTCCTTGTTCTTTTCCAAAAAGTCAAATAAACTGAGAGATCTAGCGTGTCGTAAGGAGTAATCATCGATGACTTGTCTTAGAGTGAACGGACAAACGTTCAGTACCAACAGGCACGCCCGTCCATATCTAGCCTCATCGTCACGGCTCATTGTTGTCTTTGATAGAACCTCACGCTTAGTGGCTACTGTATTTACCTTAATCCTTTAATTTACTTGTCTAACACAAATGTATTCGCCTAATTCGGTCTAAGAATTTTTTGTCCGACAAAAATTTATTCCGCAGTTTGACAAAAGTTTGCAGTACTTTTCATTGTCAAGAGTGACAAATTACTAAAATGTCAACGTCTGAAACAGTAGACACAGAGTTGTTCTAAATTATATACTTCCTCATGACGTCAGATGTGTCACGTGACCACTTTTGTTTTAAAAATCCGATTCATTTCTTGACATCCGTATTACAAAAGTCTTCCTTATTAAGTTAATTTTCCTTCTCATTGAAACACGACTGGATATCCCACGTAGAAATCATTAGTTTAGGCAAAAATTTCGAAGACAGTCACAGTGCAGTTTCCATCTTAAACTGGAAAGTCCCGATGTGCTATTTATGGAACATTGTTTCGAGGACGTTTCGAATGGCTGTATACGACTAACATACACATCTGGACCCGGTTGCACAATGCGCAAGGGTGGATTTAGGGGGGTGGGGGGGGGGTTCGGGAAACACCCCCCCCCCCCCGGTTTCCGATTTTTTTTTTTTGGTATCATTAGCACTCGGAAGAAAACACTGCAAACTGAGTAATAAAAATTGCTTAATGTCCACCAGAATTCCGGCGCTATTTTGAAACAAAATTTACAAAATTTTCTGATATATTCTATCGCACTTCGATACCGTATCATTTGGCGTATTTGTGGATTTGTACAGACAATCGCGAAGTTTTTGTAATGTACGTCGCAGAGGGGTTTTTCTGTTTATTTTATTCCCGAAAATTAGCATTAACAATTAAATACTAGCTATAATATGAACATGTTCCAGGCACGTAGCCAGAGTAGGTATGATGTGTACTCAATTCAGTCTGTGCAGGGAGGGGGGGTGCCTTGAGACCCCCCTATGGGTGAAGAGCGAAGTCCTGGTAGTGAAATATGGCAATTTGAAACACCCAATTTTCACTGTTAAATGTCTTATATTCAAGTGATAAAGTAAATGTCGATGTTCGATTTAATGTATCTAGTTGTACATTTTTAATGTTCATAATGTGTTGACGTAATTCTTCTATTTCCTCACTGTTCAAATAATCTCGTTTTTGTGAGGTTCTATTTTTCCTTCTCAAAGTTTCTTCCTACTTTGAATTTTCTTAACTTTTCTATTTTTACTTATTTATTTATTTATTCATTTATTTATTCATTTTTTTGCAAAATGATGTGCACGCAGTTGCGTACTTGCGTATGGGCAGCTACGCGCCTCAGTGTATTCAAATAATTTGCAAAACATGTACGTGTGTCTAACAATCAATGTAAATGTCACGGGGATCTGAACCTACACGTTTCTGTCCTCAAATGCCCGGTATGAGTATTTTTGTCA
>VSWD01000006.1:6340842-6455997 GCA_033119305.1 Pinctada imbricata | reverse complement strand
CAGATAGGGCCCAAACGGGTCAAAGGCCCAAATGGACTATTGAGTCTTCAAGGGGTTGGGATGGGCCATAGATCTGCGTTTGTCAAATGACCTGACAGTTCCTAGTTTAGCTAGCTGAGCAAATACGGAGGACAATATTTACCAAGAGAATGACAAAATCTTAACAGAGTGGGAGTATTTGGGCCCAGATAGGGCCCAAACTGGGTTAAAGGGCCCAAATTGGACTATTGAGTCTTCAAGGGGTTGGGATGGGCCATAGATCTGCGTTGTCAAAATGACCTGACAGTTCCTAGTTTAGCTAGCCTGAGCAAAATACGGAGGACAATATTTACCAAGAGAATTGACAAAATCTTAACAGAGTGGGAGTATTTGGGCCCAGATAGGGCCCAAACTGGGTAAAGGGCCCAAATTGGACTATTGAGTCTTCAAGGGGTTGGGATGGGCCATAGATCTGCGTTGTCAAAATGACCTGACAGTTCCTAGTTTAGCTAGCCTGAGCAAAATACGGAGGACAATATTTACCAAGAGAATTGACAAAATCTTAACAGAGTGGGAGTATTTGGGCCCAGATAGGGCCCAAACTGGGTTAAAGGGCCCAAATTGGACTATTGAGTCTTCAAGGGGTTGGGATGGGCCATAGATCTGCGTTGTCAAAATGACCTGACAGTTCCTAGTTTAGCTAGCCTGAGCAAAATACGGAGGACAATATTTACCAAGAGAATTGACAAAATCTTAACAGAGTGGGAGTATTTGGGCCCAGATAGGGCCCAAACTGGGTTAAAGGGCCCAAATTGGACTATTGAGTCTTCAAGGGGTTGGGATGGGCCATAGATCTGCGTTGTCAAAATGACCTGACAGTTCCTAGTTTAGCTAGCCTGAGCAAAATACGGAGGACAATATTTACCAAGAGAATTGACAAAATCTTAACAGAGTGGGAGTATTTGGGCCCAGATAGGGCCCAAACTGGGTTAAAGGGCCCAAATTGGACTATTGAGTCTTCAAGGGGTTGGGATGGGCCATAGATCTGCGTTGTCAAAATGACCTGACAGTTCCTAGTTTAGCTAGCCTGAGCAAAATACGGAGGACAATATTTACCAAGAGAATTGACAAAATCTTAACAGAGTGGGAGTATTTGGGCCCAGATAGGGCCCAAACTGGGTTAAAGGGCCCAAATTGGACTATTGAGTCTTCAAGGGGTTGGGATGGGCCATAGATCTGCGTTGTCAAAATGACCTGACAGTTCCTAGTTTAGCTAGCCTGAGCAAAATACGGAGGACAATATTTACCAAGAGAATTGACAAAATCTTAACAGAGTGGGAGTATTTGGGCCCAGATAGGGCCCAAACTGGGTTAAAGGGCCCAAATTGGACTATTGAGTCTTCAAGGGGTTGGGATGGGCCATAGATCTGCGTTGTCAAAATGACCTGACAGTTCCTAGTTTAGCTAGCCTGAGCAAAATACGGAGGACAATATTTACCAAGAGAATTGACAAAATCTTAACAGAGTGGGAGTATTTGGGCCCAGATAGGGCCCAAACTGGGTTAAAGGGCCCAAATTGGACTATTGAGTCTTCAAGGGGTTGGGATGGGCCATAGATCTGCGTTGTCAAAATGACCTGACAGTTCCTAGTTTAGCTAGCCTGAGCAAAATACGGAGGACAATATTTACCAAGAGAATTGACAAAATCTTAACAGAGTGGGAGTATTTGGGCCCAGATAGGGCCCAAACTGGGTTAAAGGGCCCAAATTGGACTATTGAGTCTTCAAGGGGTTGGGATGGGCCATAGATCTGCGTTGTCAAAATGACCTGACAGTTCCTAGTTTAGCTAGCCTGAGCAAAATACGGAGGACAATATTTACCAAGAGAATTGACAAAATCTTAACAGAGTGGGAGTATTTGGGCCCAGATAGGGCCCAAACTGGGTTAAAGGGCCCAAATTGGACTATTGAGTCTTCAAGGGGTTGGGATGGGCCATAGATCTGCGTTGTCAAAATGACCTGACAGTTCCTAGTTTAGCTAGCCTGAGCAAAATACGGAGGACAATATTTACCAAGAGAATTGACAAAATCTTAACAGAAGTGGGAGTATTTGGGCCCAGATAGGGCCCAAACTGGGTTAAAGGGCCCAAATTGGACTATTGAGTCTTCAAGGGGTTGGGATGGGCCATAGATCTGCGTTGTCAAAATGACCTGACAGTTCCTAGTTTAGCTAGCCTGAGCAAAATACGGAGGACAATATTTACCAAGAGAATTGACAAAATCTTAACAGAGTGGGAGTATTTGGGCCCAGATAGGGCCCAAACTGGGTTAAAGGGCCCAAATTGGACTATTGAGTCTTCAAGGGGTTGGGATGGGCCATAGATCTGCGTTGTCAAAATGACCTGACAGTTCCTAGTTTAGCTAGCCTGAGCAAAATACGGAGGACAATATTTACCAAGAGAATTGACAAAATCTTAACAGAGTGGGAGTATTTGGGCCCAGATAGGGCCCAAACTGGGTTAAAGGGCCCAAATTGGACTATTGAGTCTTCAAGGGGTTGGGATGGGCCATAGATCTGCGTTGTCAAAATGACCTGACAGTTCCTAGTTTAGCTAGCCTGAGCAAAATACGGAGGACAATATTTACCAAGAGAATTGACAAAATCTTAACAGAGTGGGAGTATTTGGGCCCAGATAGGGCCCAAACTGGGTTAAAGGGCCCAAATTGGACTATTGAGTCTTCAAGGGGTTGGGATGGGCCATAGATCTGCGTTGTCAAAATGACCTGACAGTTCCTAGTTTAGCTAGCCTGAGCAAAATACGGAGGACAATATTTACCAAGAGAATTGACAAAATCTTAACAGAGTGGGAGTATTTGGGCCCAGATAGGGCCCAAACTGGGTTAAAGGGCCCAAATTGGACTATTGAGTCTTCAAGGGGTTGGGATGGGCCATAGATCTGCGTTGTCAAAATGACCTGACAGTTCCTAGTTTAGCTAGCCTGAGCAAAATACGGAGGACAATATTTACCAAGAGAATTGACAAAATCTTAACAGAGTGGGAGTATTTGGGCCCAGATAGGGCCCAAACTGGGTTAAAGGGCCCAAATTGGACTATTGAGTCTTCAAGGGGTTGGGATGGGCCATAGATCTGCGTTGTCAAAATGACCTGACAGTTCCTAGTTTAGCTAGCCTGAGCAAAATACGGAGGACAATATTTACCAAGAGAATTGACAAAATCTTAACAGAGTGGGAGTATTTGGGCCCAGATAGGGCCCAAACTGGGTTAAAGGGCCCAAATTGGACTATTGAGTCTTCAAGGGGTTGGGATGGGCCATAGATCTGCGTTGTCAAAATGACCTGACAGTTCCTAGTTTAGCTAGCCTGAGCAAAATACGGAGGACAATATTTACCAAGAGAATTGACAAAATCTTAACAGAGTGGGAGTATTTGGGCCCAGATAGGGCCCAAACTGGGTTAAAGGGCCCAAATTGGACTATTGAGTCTTCAAGGGGTTGGGATGGGCCATAGATCTGCGTTGTCAAAATGACCTGACAGTTCCTAGTTTAGCTAGCCTGAGCAAAATACGGAGGACAATATTTACCAAGAGAATTGACAAAATCTTAACAGAGTGGGAGTATTTGGGCCCAGATAGGGCCCAAACTGGGTTAAAGGGCCCAAATTGGACTATTGAGTCTTCAAGGGGTTGGGATGGGCCATAGATCTGCGTTGTCAAAATGACCTGACAGTTCCTAGTTTAGCTAGCCTGAGCAAAATACGGAGGACAATATTTACCAAGAGAATTGACAAAATCTTAACAGAGTGGGAGTATTTGGGCCCAGATAGGGCCCAAACTGGGTTAAAGGGCCCAAATTGGACTATTGAGTCTTCAAGGGGTTGGGATGGGCCATAGATCTGCGTTGTCAAAATGACCTGACAGTTCCTAGTTTAGCTAGCCTGAGCAAAATACGGAGGACAATATTTACCAAGAGAATTGACAAAATCTTAACAGAGTGGGAGTATTTGGGCCCAGATAGGGCCCAAACTGGGTTAAAGGGCCCAAATTGGACTATTGAGTCTTCAAGGGGTTGGGATGGGCCATAGATCTGCGTTGTCAAAATGACCTGACAGTTCCTAGTTTAGCTAGCCTGAGCAAAATACGGAGGACAATATTTACCAAGAGAATTAACAAAATCTTCACAGAATGGGACTATTTGGGCCCGGATAGGGCCCAAACTGGGTTAAAGGGCCCAAATTGGACTATTGAGTCTTCAAGGGGTTGGGATGGGCCATAGATCTGCGTTGTCAAAATGACCTGACAGTTCCTAGTTTAGCTAGCCTGAGCAAAATACGGAGGACAATATTTACCAAGAGAATTGACAAAATCTTAACAGAGTGGGAGTATTTGGGCCCAGATAGGGCCCAAACTGGGTTAAAGGGCCCAAATTGGACTATTGAGTCTTCAAGGGGTTGGGATGGGCCATAGATCTGCGTTGTCAAAATGACCTGACAGTTCCTAGTTTAGCTAGCCTGAGCAAAATACGGAGGACAATATTTACCAAGAGAATTGACAAAATCTTAACAGAGTGGGAGTATTTGGGCCCAGATAGGGCCCAAACTGGGTTAAAGGGCCCAAATTGGACTATTGAGTCTTCAAGGGGTTGGGATGGGCCATAGATCTGCGTTGTCAAAATGACCTGACAGTTCCTAGTTTAGCTAGCCTGAGCAAAATACGGAGGACAATATTTACCAAGAGAATTGACAAAATCTTAACAGAGTGGGAGTATTTGGGCCCAGATAGGGCCCAAACTGGGTTAAAGGGCCCAAATTGGACTATTGAGTCTTCAAGGGGTTGGGATGGGCCATAGATCTGCGTTGTCAAAATGACCTGACAGTTCCTAGTTTAGCTAGCCTGAGCAAAATACGGAGGACAATATTTACCAAGAGAATTGACAAAATCTTAACAGAGTGGGAGTATTTGGGCCCAGATAGGGCCCAAACTGGGTTAAAGGGCCCAAATTGGACTATTGAGTCTTCAAGGGGTTGGGATGGGCCATAGATCTGCGTTGTCAAAATGACCTGACAGTTCCTAGTTTAGCTAGCCTGAGCAAAATACGGAGGACAATATTTACCAAGAGAATTGACAAAATCTTAACAGAGTGGGAGTATTTGGGCCCAGATAGGGCCCAAACTGGGTTAAAGGGCCCAAATTGGACTATTGAGTCTTCAAGGGGTTGGGATGGGCCATAGATCTGCGTTGTCAAAATGACCTGACAGTTCCTAGTTTAGCTAGCCTGAGCAAAATACGGAGGACAATATTTACCAAGAGAATTGACAAAATCTTAACAGAGTGGGAGTATTTGGGCCCAGATAGGGCCCAAACTGGGTTAAAGGGCCCAAATTGGACTATTGAGTCTTCAAGGGGTTGGGATGGGCCATAGATCTGCGTTGTCAAAATGACCTGACAGTTCCTAGTTTAGCTAGCCTGAGCAAAATACGGAGGACAATATTTACCAAGAGAATTGACAAAATCTTAACAGAGTGGGAGTATTTGGGCCCAGATAGGGCCCAAACTGGGTTAAAGGGCCCAAATTGGACTATTGAGTCTTCAAGGGGTTGGGATGGGCCATAGATCTGCGTTGTCAAAATGACCTGACAGTTCCTAGTTTAGCTAGCCTGAGCAAAATACGGAGGACAATATTTACCAAGAGAATTGACAAAATCTTAACAGAGTGGGAGTATTTGGGCCCAGATAGGGCCCAAACTGGGTTAAAGGGCCCAAATTGGACTATTGAGTCTTCAAGGGGTTGGGATGGGCCATAGATCTGCGTTGTCAAAATGACCTGACAGTTCCTAGTTTAGCTAGCCTGAGCAAAATACGGAGGACAATATTTACCAAGAGAATTGACAAAATCTTAACAGAGTGGGAGTATTTGGGCCCAGATAGGGCCCAAACTGGGTTAAAGGGCCCAAATTGGACTATTGAGTCTTCAAGGGGTTGGGATGGGCCATAGATCTGCGTTGTCAAAATGACCTGACAGTTCCTAGTTTAGCTAGCCTGAGCAAAATACGGAGGACAATATTTACCAAGAGAATTGACAAAATCTTAACAGAGTGGGAGTATTTGGGCCCAGATAGGGCCCAAACTGGGTTAAAGGGCCCAAATTGGACTATTGAGTCTTCAAGGGGTTGGGATGGGCCATAGATCTGCGTTGTCAAAATGACCTGACAGTTCCTAGTTTAGCTAGCCTGAGCAAAATACGGAGGACAATATTTACCAAGAGAATTGACAAAATCTTAACAGAGTGGGAGTATTTGGGCCCAGATAGGGCCCAAACTGGGTTAAAGGGCCCAAATTGGACTATTGAGTCTTCAAGGGGTTGGGATGGGCCATAGATCTGCGTTGTCAAAATGACCTGACAGTTCCTAGTTTAGCTAGCCTGAGCAAAATACGGAGGACAATATTTACCAAGAGAATTGACAAAATCTTAACAGAGTGGGAGTATTTGGGCCCAGATAGGGCCCAAACTGGGTTAAAGGGCCCAAATTGGACTATTGAGTCTTCAAGGGGTTGGGATGGGCCATAGATCTGCGTTGTCAAAATGACCTGACAGTTCCTAGTTTAGCTAGCCTGAGCAAAATACGGAGGACAATATTTACCAAGAGAATTGACAAAATCTTAACAGAGTGGGAGTATTTGGGCCCAGATAGGGCCCAAACTGGGTTAAAGGGCCCAAATTGGACTATTGAGTCTTCAAGGGGTTGGGATGGGCCATGGACGAACTGTACTAATTCAAGTTAAATTGTTAAAAAAAAACCCGGGTCATTTCTATAAATCTGGAGCTCCGAATAATCGAGTGGCCCTTTAGATCTCTGTCCGTATGGTATTTGTCATCTCTTCAACCCCCCCCCCCCCTCACATAGTGTGGCGGATTCAGGGGGGTGCGGAGGAGGCGTCCGCCCCCCCCCCCCTTCCCCCGGCACTGACCCCAAATTTTCCAAAAACAGGTATATTTTGGCCCATTTTCAGTAAATATCAGCAAAATTCGCCCCTTGACCCCCCGGCAAAGGGGCGCTGGATCCGTCACTGCACACATACTCCCCTTACCCCCCCCCCTTTCCTGCTATCATCAGTGGCGGATTCAGGGAGATGTGGTGGGGCACCCCCCCCTCCCCAGGCACTGACCCAAAATTTTCTAAAAACAGGTATATTTTGGCCCATTTTTAGTCAAAATCGACAAAATTCGCCTCTTGACCGTACGGCAAAGGGGCGCTAGATCCGCCACTGACCATCTAAAATTTCCGTTTTTAGTGATATGTCGATTCCCTTTTCGGTTTCATACAGCTTTTAGTTTGTGTTATAGGCGATAAATTTATATTTGTTTGGAAATCATATGGATGGAAAACTGCTGGCTAGCTTGACTCTACTTGATAACTCTCATTTTAAAGTTTTCTGATGTACTAAGTTCAGTCAAATTCATTTTGAAATCGCCAATTCAACGGAGGATGCACTAAGTGGCGGATCCAGTGCTCCATTTGCCGGAGGATCAAGGGGCGAATTTTGCAGATTTTTTCAAAATATGCCTGTTTATGGAAAATTTTGGGTCAGTTCCGGGGAGGGGGGGGGGGCGGAGGCCCCCTCTGCACCCCCCTGAATCCGCTTTTGGAACCACATTATATGATTATGTAGGTTTCTCTCGGATCAGACTGGTTTGTCAGTAAGACTGACGAACATATAATATGCAAGATAAGAAGTTATATTAATAGAATCTAGCTATCGCGACGGGGGAATCCAGTTACTCCGACACTTTTTACTCCGACAGTATTTACTTCGACAGTATTTGCTTCGACACTTTTTACTCCGACAGTATTTACTCCGACACTTTTTACTTCGACAGTATTTACTTTAAAACGGCACAAAGTGTCATATACGTATATAATCAGAGCACATACTATCAAGTAAATACTGTCGGAGTAAAAAGTGTCGGAGTAAATACTGTCGGAGTAAAAAGTGTCGGAGTAAATACTGTCGGAGTAAAAAGTGTCGGAGTATATACTGTCGCAGTTAAAAGTGTCGGAGTTAAAAGTGTCGGAGGAACGGGATTATCCCATTGCGACTGAGACAGGGGAATCTCATCCGAGTGTAAAAGATTTGAAATTCACGATGAGGCTTTCCGAGTCGTGGATGTAGCAAATATTTTGCACAAAGACGAAATTCCCATGTCTCAGACGTAACGTCGTGATTATTTTTCTCGCTCACCTCATTTTATCATCACTATTATGATTTATTAAAAGAAGAATCGATACAAAAAACTGCACTTGTGTAAATCTAATGATGGGCATGACGTCATGTTCTATGACATCATCATAGCAGTCACGTGGAGTGTGAGACAAGGAAATCTCAAACTGCTACGTCTACCTTTATTCTTTTGTCTCATGATGTAAGTAAGTGAGAATATAGAATCTATCACCCTTTTGCGCAGGGACAGGGAAATCCCACCCTAGTATCAAAGATTTGTAGTCCATGATTAGAGGCTAGCCTCGTCGTTGACGTTGCAAATCTTTTATACTCGGGTGGGAATTCCCTGTACCTGTACGAATTGGTGGTTGATATTTTTAGCTCACCTGAGCGAAGCTCAAGTGAGCTATTGTCATAGCGCGCCGTCCGTCGTCCGTCCGTCCGTCGTCGTCGTCGTCGTCGTTGTTGTCGTCCGTCCGTCCGGCGTAAACTTTTAACATTTTCGACATCTCCTCTGCAACCGCTGCACAGAATTTCTCGAAACTTCACAGGAAGCAAGTACTCAATGCCCTCTACCAAGTTTGTGTTTTTTGTGCCGATTGGTCAACAAATATGTCCGCCGAGGGCTCTGATTGGCTGACACATTTTCGACATCTCCTCTGCAACCGCTGCACAGAATTTCATGAAACTTTACAGGAAGGAAGTACTCAAGGTCCTCTACCAAGTTTGTGTTTTTCGTGCCGATCGGTCAACAAATATGGCCGCCGAAGGCTCTGATTGGCTGACACATTTTCGACATCTCCTCTGCAACCGCTGCACAGAATTTCATGAAACTTTACAGGAAGGAAGTACTCAAGGTCCTCTACCAAGTTTGTGTTTTTTGTGCCGATCAGTCAACAAATATGGCTGCCGAAGGCTCTGATTGGCTGACACATTTTCGACATCTCCTCTGCAACCGCTGCTCAGAATTTCATGAAACTTTACAGGAAGGAAGTACTCAAGGTCCTCTACCAAGTTTGTGTTTTTCTTGCCGATCGGTCAACAAATATGGCCCCCGAGGGCTCTGATTGGCTGACACATTTTCAACATCTCCTCTGCAACCGCTGCACAGAATTTCATGAAACTTTACAGGAAGGAAGTACTCAAGGTCCTCTACCAAGTTTGTGTTTTTTGTGCCGATCGGTCAACAAATATGGCCGCCGAGGGCTCTGATTGGCTGACACATTTTCGACATCTCCTCTGCAACCGCTGCACAGAATTTCATGAAACTTTACAGGAAGGAAGTACTCAAGGTCCTCTACCAAGTTTGTGTTTTTCTTGCCGATCGGTCAACAAATATGGCTGCCGAGGGCTCTGATTGGCTGACACATTTTCAACATCTCCTCTGCAACCGCTGCACAGAATTTCATGAAACTTTACATGAAGGAAGTACTCAAGGTCCTCTACTAAGTTTGTGTTTTTCGTACCGATCATTCAACAAATATGGCCGCCGAGGGCTCTGATTGGCCGACACATTTTCGACATCTCCTCTTTAACCACTGCACAGAATTTCATGAAACTTTGGAGGAAGGAAGTACTCAAGGTCCTCTGCCAAGTTTTTATTTTAGTGCCGATTGTTCAACAAATATGGCTGCTGAGGGCTCTGATTGGCTGACTCATTTTCGACATCTCCTCTGCAACTGCTGCACAGAATTTCATGAAACTTTACAGGAAGGAAGTATTCAAGGTCCTCTGCCAAGTTTTTTTGTTTTTCGTGCCGTCGGTCAACAAATATGGCCGCCGAGGGCTCTGATTGGCTAACACATTTTCAACATCTTCTCTGCAAAAAAACCACTGCACAGAATTTCATGAAACTTTACAGGAAGAAAGTACTCAAGGTCCTCTACCAAGATTGTGTATTTTGTGCTGATCGGTCAACAAATATGGCCGCCAAGGACTCTGATTGGCTGACACATTTTCGAAATCTCCTCTGCAACCGTTGCACAGAATTTCACGAAACCTTGCAGCAAGCAAGTACTCAAGGTCCTCTGCCAAGTTTGTGTTTTTCTTGTCGATAGGTCAACAAATATGGCTGTCAAGGGCTTTGATCTGTAGAAGTATTTTTGTGACTTTTAACCCTTTGTCTGCAACTCAGGTGAGCGATGTGGCCCCCTTGGGCCTCTTGTTTTTCTCCTTTTTTATATTTATCGTTAGAACAGAAAGTGTGAAAGAATTCTGTCAAAATATCAACTTTTAGATTTTTCATGATTTTTTAAACAGACAAGCTAGTTTGGCTTTGTGTACTTATTTTCGTACGTCGAAATAACTCAGGCACATATGCAATCAAATATATACTCTGAATTTATTTTTGAGATGTTGACTTTTTCCATACATGCATATTATATAACAATTTCCCTATATAATGATTATTTCTCCGCTTTATTTTTGTATCTATGGTAAACAAAGTCGCCATATATCTTGTGTTACAGATTTGATTGGTTAATTCCTCCACGCCCATTTAATAGTCACGGTGGGTAATCTCGCAACGCAGAACACTAGGTTTATCTAAAATTTCGTGTATTACAAATTATTTTTCACAAAAAGGGGAATGTGATGCAGTGTAAGGATGCCTTAGATACGAGTTTTATCGAAAGTAAGAGAGGTAATATCCTTTTATAAAGCCGAAAAACTATCGGTATGATTGGTGTAGATGAAAGTGAAAGTAGAACGCCGATCGTGTTTGTGCAATATAAAAAGCTATAATATCCACCTTATTTTGGATACAACTCATAGTTAGGACGTTGTTACACTGCATCACATTTCCCTTTTTGTAATAAATTATCTATTTTGCGCAAAAATATAGAAAAATAAATTGTTTTGCGTTGCGAGATTACCCACCATGTTAGTACTGTACACGTGATACATTTCAGGAGATTAATAGATGATCTATCGTGCAAACAAAATAGTACTGCCGGTATTTAATAGATTTTATTTAATGTGCATATACTGGGAACACTTTCATGCTTGTTATTATTCATGTACTTGGAACAATTCCATACTTGTCATCATTTATAAACTTAGCTCGAATTTCCTTTGTCTTAGACTCTCTTAGATGAATTGTAAACGGACTGATTTCTTGAAGAAACATCTAATGAGTAATCCCTTCCCGAGGATTTTGAGAATGTATAGGACATTTGATATATCTGAAATTCTTGAAAACAAATGAGTAATTAATTTCTTCCCGAGGATTTTGAGAATGTATAGGACATTTGATATATCTGAAATTCTTGAAAACAAATAGTTCAGTTCAGAGTTCTTGAAATCTTTCAATGAAATGTTGGACCACAGGAAGCTGTTGTTTTAAAAGAGGAAATAAATTATGATTCACAACCTTAAGCCACTGTGTTCGACATCTTGTATGTATACAACATTTCTAAAGATGAAAACAAGAGGCTTTGAAGGTCGTGAATAATAAGACATTTGGGAATTTTTATCTGTCCAAATAATAGATAGAACATGAGTTTTTATCGGACCAAATGATTTTTTATCAGCAAATCCGATGCAGCTGATACTTTCATGAACTCTGTCAGCTAATAATTTGTCCGTGTAACAGTCCTATCACGAGGCGAAACATAGTTAACAGTAAATAACGATGTGGTAGGTCTGTTAGTTGGACAAGCTTTACAGTATCATGGGCCTATTAATTTGTTTCCCTAAAAGCAGCATACACCAGAGTATTAAGTTTATTTCATTGTTTTATTCTTTTTGTCTGTTTCTTCATCACTTGCTGCACATTAATGTGGAATTTTACAAAATGATTTTTTTGATGTTGAATAATTGAACTATACACTAGCTGGGCATATGACTTTGGATCACATTATCCGTCTATTCAAATCAGTAAAAAAGATAATGTTTTGAAATGTTACTATTTCTTCTTCTTTGTACTTTTAAAGGCTGTAAAAAAAAAATCTTGTCTGCATCCGGCAAAAATCTTTTTAGAAAGAATGTAGGCTCAAATCGTGATACTGGCACTATCAATTTTACGTCTTATTCTTATTCAATGTCAGTATGTCAATTAGAGCAAACAATGGGTATCAGGTGAGCGTTGTGCCCTCCTGGGGCTCTTGTTTTTATTGTCCACAGAGATTAGTAGGGTCGATCAAGCTCATAGATAAGGCTTGGCTTCGCATTACCTATGGGCTTGATCAACCTGACAAATCTCTGTAGACGGTCAGTAACGAACCTAATACATGTAACTAATTTTTCCTTGACTTTGCAGTTTGACCTACTTCTGGAAATTTTTTTTCACCATGGCCATATCTTTAAAATGTGAAGTTTGAGTCTGACCTACATTTTAGCTCGCTGGGACGAAAGTCCGAAGAGCTGATGTCATACCCTCCGCATCGTTGTCGTCGCCCTTAGATGAAACTTTAACCTGGGCTATATCTTTTCAACCATAAAGGGTAGAGCTTTCATATTTCTCATGTAGATACTTTATGACGAGACCTTTCATTTGAGACTTTGACCTAGTGACCTTGACCTTGGATTTTGACCTTCTTTTCAAAAACTTTAATCTTGGCTATATCTCTTCAGTCATGATGGATAGGACTTTCATATGTCACAAGTAGATACCTTGTGATGATACCTTTCATTTGAGACCATGACCTTTGACCTAGTGACCTTGACGTTAGATTTTGACTTACTTTTCAAAAACTTTAATCTGGGCTATATCTATTCAATCATAAGGGGTAGCACTTTCATATTTCACTTGTAGATATCTTGTGACAAGACCTTTCATTTTAGACCATGACCTTTGACCTTGGACTTTAAGCTACTTTTCAAAATTTTTAACCTGGATTATATCTCTTCGATCATAAGGGGTATAGCAGGGCTTTCATAATTCATATTTTACAAGTAGATATCTTGTGATGAGACCTTTCATTTGAGATAATGACCTTTGACCCAGTGACATTTACCTTGGACTTTGACCTTAACCATTAACCTACTATTTAATTACTCATACACATGTACTTTGACTGAATCTTTAGCTCTCTAAGGGATGAGGCTAACATTAGATGCATAGAATCCTAATGACAATACTTATTGTATTTTGGAAGTTATTTGATTTTTGAAAAAAAACCAGCTACGACAAGCTTTGTAATCTTTGATTACCCTATGTTTGAAAAAAATCCTTGGCCATATCTTTTGAATGGCAAGAAGTTCCAAGTGATAGGGAATTTAATGGGTATGTTACATCAAACATCACAGTTGCATATCAGGTGATACGCTATTAATCTAGGGCACGGATATCCTCGGAGATTAAACATATGTTAATGCCTGAATCTTCCTTTAGTATATCTTTATTTAAGGTCCATAGGAGAACCAATATGATTTACATATGATGGCAATCTTTTCTTATCAAGGATAGAACAGTATTCTGAGAACACTTAAGCAGAATTTTTTTGCATTTTTCACATGTTATGATATGGTGTATAGAAAAATATAAAATTCTCTGCTTTAGTGTTATCTGAATATACATCTATTCTTGATCAGAAAAGATTACCATTATATAGTTGATAATGATGCTCGTATGATAGGCCTAAAATGAATACATAAAAAGTAGATTTAGACAATATTTATCTTGTTTATTCGAAGGGGATTCCAGTACCCTAGATTATTTGCGTATCATGTGATATGCGACAGTGAAACATGTTAACGTTTTTGTCATGAAAAAGCCCTTTCTATTGCATGAATTATAACCAATAATTTTTTGTATCAGTACGTGAAAGTTCAAATAAAAGGTATTGTTTATACTAATTAAATGATGTTGAAAGGGGTATTGACTATTCATATTTCTTAATTTTGTCTTGTTTCAATTAAATCTATTTCTCATTTTTTAACAGATGATGTCGCTCCCTGCATCCCAATAATTTTTCAGTAAGTGAGCAGGAGTTCTTGAAGATGGGAATTCGTATCTGGCGAAAGCAATATGCAAATGAGTTCGGATTACAGGTAGATTTTATTAGTGATAGGGTTTGTTCCTTTCATACTGTAGGTGTGTAAAATTGAGGGGTGGGGTGTGAGGCCATCTAGGCCAAACTCCTTACACATTTAATTTTACACACCTACTTTGATATAGGAAGTATGACAGGAACAAAGGTCCGTGTACTAAACCACAATTCAATTTTCCATTTTGGAAATGTTAATGAAAAATGGAAAATTGAATCAATTTTTCATTTTTCATTTTCAATTTAGTAAATGAAAAATGGAAAATTGAACCAATTTTCCATTTTTCATTTTAAAATTTCAAATTGAAAAACGAAAATGGAAAATGGACTCAAATACGCTGTATTAAACCACAATTCAATTTTCCATTGCAAAAGTAAAAAACGAAAATTGAAAATTGAACCCATTTTCAATTTTCAATTTTCATTTTGAAAATGAAAAATGAAAAATTGATTCAATTTTTCATTTTTCATTTTAAAAGTGAAAATTGAAAATTGAAAATGGGTTCAATTTTCATTTTTCCTTTTTAAAATTTTATTTTCTTAATGAAAAATAGAAAATGGACTGTAATAGGCTGTACTAAACCACTATTCAATTTTCCTTTCCAAAATCCGTAATGGAAAATGAAAAATTGAGTCAATTTTCCATTTTTACACTCCGCGCGCTAATGCAAAAATGAAAAATGAAAAATTGAATCCATTTTCAATTTTTCATTTTTCATTTTCGTTTTAACGACACACGACCTGCACACCCCTATCTCTATAATCCAGAGGTCCAGCGAATAGCCAATCAGAGCGCTCGTTTCAAACGTAAACAAAAGTCTCTATCGGCAGCTTGCCCTTTCTCTCGCTTCGCAAATAAACAGTTGCTATTGTGGAAATAACATGTTATATGTTTTGTTTTTAAAATAAAATTTTTTAAATGTGTTACTGAAACCACCGTGAAAGTAACATAAAAGTAGCCCATGTTTCAGACTTTCTGTTGATTTTATTGTATCAACATAGAGGGCACATCTTGCACATGAGGTCCAAGGGTTTTGTAACGTGAACACGCTTTGAATAATGTCGTTTTAAAAGACATTGAATATTAATACTTGTTTCACTCTGACAGTCAAAAGTTAAATTGGCGATTCAATAAACGGAGTAACTGCTAATTAGATAATTGGATTAACGCAGGGGTAGACGTTGTTTGCACGCGCAGCGTCACTGACATCAAGCGAGCCGGCATGATCGTTGCTCAAGCCGATTTTAAAGGTTATGGTGCTATGCATGGTCAAAATCAAAATAAATCGATTCAATGATCCTTGTATATCTTGGAAAAAAATGAACAAAGAGACCCAAAAAAAAAATCTAAAATCGTACGCGAAATTTTCGGATTTTTATGACAAAATGGTGTAATCCGAGGCATTCTTAAAAATCGTTTTACATTCCCCATATTTTGATTTTTAAATTTAATCGGACTTCACAGATTTTTCACTTGTATAAAAGCGCGAGGGGTTTGTGATTTAAATATTTTTTTTCCATGAAGAATGTTACTTGCAGGTTTTTTTTTTTTGGCGCAAAAGTTATCCGTTTGTAGGTTTGCCAAACCATGACATGACGCATTCATGGGACAGAGAGTACAGATTTGCTTGACTTTTTTTTCAAAATATTCTCGGGGAGGCCCCCGTACCCCTTTCCAGATGTAGGGATATCAACTTCCATTATACCCTCCCCACATAGACCCCTCATGCCTTGCGAGTCATTCCACAAAAAGTGTATGATTATGCACCCCCCCCCCCCCCCCCATTTGAGGATTTAGGCCCGCCGGCCCCTGCTTACCGTCCACATCGAAGCTACGCCCGGCACTGATCAATCAATATAATAGATGGTAAACTAATATTTTAGTGAAAATTCGGCAAAGTGCTCAACCCCCCCCCCCCCATTTTAACCATATATCTTGATATGCAATATGCACAAGAATATTTGATTATTTATAGAATGACTGTCTTTTGGAATGTGATTATACTGTGATAACCTACAATGGATCCAGGAATTATGTTCCATAATGCGCGTTAGCGCATTATGAGAAACATAATTCCTGGATCCATTGTAGGTTATCACAGTATAATCACATTCCAAAAGACAGTTATTATATATATTTACATCCCAGTTTTTCACGCTTAAATGACGTTGAAATACGAATAAAACTCCGTTGCTAAGGCTCTGTTACTACATACCGTAAAAGTTCAAATCAAGCCAAATTACTATGACGTCATAGTTCAAACCACGCCACCGCGGTTATACTCCTATAATCACAGTGTAAATTCTTTACAAATGAATGGGCATATGTAAATATTACAGATTAAAATTTATTTATAAAAGAAACCAAATACAATATACAAATGTAGTTCCAGGCACTTATCGTCCCTGATAGTACTTGTTAAGAAACTTAATATCAATCAAGAAATCTACAATTTCACTACTACAGTAAATCTATCATGTGGATAACATGTAGAGGAGATAATTACATTTTTGTACTATGAAAACAATATTAATGTTTGAAATACATGTGTCACATGGAGGCATGCGCTGTTCAGCAGGCGATGGAGAAGATGGAAAACTTTATCAGTGGCGGATCCAGCTTTTGAGTTAGAGGGGGCGTAAAATTGGCGAGGGGTCCTGGGACCGCTTAGGTTCCGAGCGGGTCCAGGGCAGAGCCCTATTAGGGGGACCACTTCGCCCCCCCCCCCAGAAGGTAACGAATTTCAGCCTTATTGGACCCATTTTCATGACTGAAATTGATTAATGAATTGAAATTGATGCATTTGACAATTATATTAACTAACAAGTAGTTAATAATTATTAATATTTACTCCTTGTTTATGGAAAATGATCGTTTTACCTATGATTTGCAGATTTCAGGGGGGGGGGGGGGCGTGCCCCCCCCCCCCCCCCCCTTGATTCCGCCAATGTTTAACATTTATTTTCCCATGACGTAATCAAAATATCGGAATGAAAATTAGATATCTACTATCTAGATACTAGAAATCAATATCTATCAAACCATTTAAGTTTCAATAGGGCGGATTTAGGGGGTGGGTGGTGGTGGTGGTGGTGGGCAATACCCCCCCCCCCCCCCCCCCATGGAACCCCCCCCCCGGGTTTCGCTTTATTTTGGTAACATCAGCAATCGAAAAAACCCTGCAAAAGCATCAGTAGAAATTGCTCAATGGTCAGCAATTCACCAATTAGAAAGATTTTGTTTTAATGTATTCACCTTAATAGAGAATTTATTGAGGTTGTAAATACAATTCTTTTTAGGATCTAAATTTGGTCGTACTAACAATATTTTATTGAGTAGTTTTGTAATGTACATCGTGCAGGGGGTTTCTGGTATGCCCGAAAATTGGTCCTTATTCCAAGTAGTAATCATATCTTTCATTTCAATTTCTACATTTTATCGGAAATGAACAATCATATAAACATGTCAAATGATTTACAAAACATGTAAATGGCACGGGGATAGTAACCTTCACGCTTTTATGCTTATAGAAGGATCTTTTTTTAATCTTCACATTTTGTTTAAAACATATAAATGTACATGTATTAAACATTGGATTTGGAAATTATGTAAAAACAAACAAACAAACAAACCAAAATGAAGAAAACAAATTTTGCACCATATCATACCAATATTCTAATTCTATATCCATGTAACTGCGGGGACAAATAAACAATAAGTATTAAAGTACAAATAATCTGAAAAAAAAAGATCGAGATAAACTCAGGCTCTCCCTACTAATTTGAAATGGTATCCCTAAAATGGTCCTGATATTCGAGATGATAAGGAGAAAATATGCTTCAGATTGCACAATTTTATTCTTTTGTTCTTAATTCCCGGGGAGGCCCCCCGAACATCTACCTCCCGTACCCTCCTCCACTGGGCATTTCGTGCCTCGGATCGACCCTTTGGGCCGATGCAACACCCAACCTCCCGCTTTCCACTCTAGATCCGCCCTTGATAGTGTACAACCATCCAAAGGATTACCGGATATACAGCGGTGGTAGTAGAATAACCTTTTGACAACACAGACGTCAACCGTGTTATGAATTATTCAAAAAGGGATTACTTTCAACTTCATACGAATTAAGTGTCCATAGTTCTTTTTATGCAAAAAAGCACAATTCTGGTAGATTCACTCGAAATATAGGCGATAACACAAGGAAACTTTTTTTAAAAGTCCATGATCTTTTAATAAGCTTATTGCATTGCCTTGTCAATTAGCTATGTTATAAAAATACGAGAGAGCTGCATAAATTTGTCTAAGATAACATATTTCATAATATCATTTCAAAAAACAAAACATATAAAATGTTATTTCCACAAATTTCTTGCGACTGTTTATTTGCGAAACGAGAGAAAGGGCAAACTGTCGATAGAGTCTTTTGTTTACGTTTAACCGAGCGCTCTGATTGGCTAATCGCTGGACCTCTGGATTATAGAGATAGGGGTGTGCAGGTCGTGTGTCGTTAAAACGAAAATGAAAAATGAAAAATTGAAAATGGATTCAATTTTTCATTTTTCATTTTTGCATTAGCGCGCGGAGTGTAAAAATGGAAAATTGACTCAATTTTTCATTTTCCATTACGGATTTTGGAAAGGAAATTGAATTGTGGTTTAGTACAGCCTTTTACAGTCCATTTTCTATTTTTCATTAAGAAAATAAAATTTTAAAAAGGAAAAATGAAAATTGAACCCATTTTCAAGTTTCATTTTTCATTTTTATAATGAAAAATGAAAAATTGAACCAATTTTTCATTTTTCATTTTCAAAATGAAAATTGAAAATTGAAAATGGGTTCAATTTTCAATTTTCGTTTTTTACTTTTGCAATGGAAAATTGAATTGTGGTTTAATACAGCGTATTTGAGTCCATTTTCCATTTTCGTTTTTCAATTTGAAATTTTTGAATGAAAAATGGAAAATTGGTTCAATTTTCCATTTTTCATTTACTAAATTGAAAATAAAAAATGAAAAATTGATTCAATTTTCAATTTTTCATTAATGTTTCCGAAATGGAAAATTGAATTGTGGTTTAGTACACGGACCAACAAACCCCATAATGAAATTATGCTGAGAACATTTTGTAAAATTTAGTGACCTACTTTGGCATAAAATTAAGACACCACATGACTGTTATACTGCAACCTCATGGGCTGAAATTAGTACAAGGCAAAAAATTTTCTACCAGTAATTAGTTGGTGACTATTGTATGTACAGGGATCACCCTAGCACTGCAGAGTAATGAGATAAAAATCTCATTTGCTTAAAAACAATGAGATTTTATCTATTTGAATGAGATTTTGAATGTATTTGTTAAAAAAAAATAGTGAAAAAATCAAACTTCTGTTTCTCTTTATTTCCATGAACATCTGACAACACATTATTTGAATGTGAGAATCGCCCTGGACTTTTTCTTTTTCCCTTGTTTGAATGACAATGAGGTCAAATGAAATTTAGAATTCTTTGTCTCTCAGACACCATCGCACGCTATAAGTTGCTGACGAGACGTTTCTTCACAACTTCAGAAAAAAATATCTGCCGTACCTCGATTACACTCGCTGGTAAAAGATGAAGTATCTATCCATCTAAAGGAAATTACAGAGCGTCTTGTGAATGTATTTTAAGAAATCATCACTTCTAATGGTAAACATTAAAAGTATTTCAGCGCGTCGTGACAAGTCATTTAATGTTAACGTCTAATCTGCGAGTATAGGTTGTACTGTGGTCTACGAATGTTAAACACGTCAAGACTTTATTTACGCATTGTTAATACATGTATATTGAAGAATTGTATAGCTATTGTTCATGTTTACGATTCCAAAGACTTGTGAACTGTTTATAAGTCTTTGAAGATACTTAGTTATTGCTTAGTACTGGCCACGTATCGACAACAAATACATGTGTAAAAAGCTGGTCTACTCCCGGGCGCAATACAACTTGTAAACTTTTGATGAAAAGTGTTCTTATAATAATACTTTTCTTTTCCGGTCTTTTGTCTATACAAACAATATCAAGACTGCATTGTAATATTTCATACTCTTTTGATATTACAATGACAAAAGAGCATGTACATGTACCGCTGATAACCGCTAGAGAAACTTAAAGCTAAACCCTAACATCGACGGATAAAAAAAAGAATACCCGCATGCAAACGTCAATACGACACACAGATTTGGGAATAGATTTGGTACATGTACATGTATATACAAGGTGTAAGTTCACAATACTCGCCGAGTTCATAAATACATACATTATGCCACATGCGGAATTCGAATATCAGCTGAAAATTTTAAGATTAAAGACGAATCTCCTATTTAGTCGCATTGTATTAACTTTAGTGCTATTTATTTAAAGGAGGTATGCGATCTTTTAGCGTGACAATGCAGTAAAAATGCGATATTTGAGTAAAAAATGCGAGAATATCGCAAAATCGCGGCCTAGGGTGATTCCTGTATGTATACTTACTTTAAGTTCTGATAACCTGTATTGTGATATTCTGTTTTTAGCTCACCTGAGCGAAGCTCAAGTGAGCTATTGTCATAGCGCGCCGTCCGTCCGTTGTCGTTGTCTGTCCGGCATAAACTTTAAACATTTTTTACATCTCCTCTGAAACCCCTGCACAGAATTTCACAAAACTTCACAGGAAGAAAGAACTCAATGCCCTCTACCAAGTTTGTGTTTTTCGAGCCGATCCGAAATCAAAGATGGCCGCCACATGCTCTGATTGGCTGACACATTTTTTACTTCTCCTCAGAAACCGCTGCACAGAATTTCATGAAACTTCACAGGAAGCAAGTACTCAATGCCCTCTACAAATTTTGTGTTTTTCGAGCCTATCTGAAATTCAAGATGGCCGCCACAGGCTCTGATTGGCTGACACATTTTCGACTTCTCCTCTGAAACTGTTACACATAATTTCACGAAACTTCACAGGAAGCAAATACTCAATGCCCTCTACCAAGTTTGTGTTCTTCGAGCCAATGGGAAATCCAAGATGGCTGCCACAGTTCTGATTGGCAGACGCATTTTCGACATCTCCTGAAACCGCTGCACATAATTTCTCGAAACTTCACATCTCCTGAAACCCCTGCACAGAATCTCTCGAAACTTCACAGGATGCAAGAACTTAATGCCTTCTAACAAGTTTGTGTTTTTCAAGCCTATTGAAAATCCAAGATGGCTGCAACAGGCTCTGATTGGCTGACACATTTTCAACTTCTCCTCTGAAACTGCTGCACAGAATTTCATGATACTTCACAGGAAGCAAGTACTTAATGCCCTCAACCAAGTTTGTGTTTTTTGAGCCAATGGGAAATCCAAGATGGCTGCCACAAACTCTGATTGGTTGACTCATTTTTTAGTTCTCCTCTGAAACCCCTGCACAGAATCTCTCGAAACTTCACTGGAAGCAAGTACTCAAAGCCCTCTACCAGGTTTGTGTTTTTCAAGCCGATCGGAAATGGAAGATTGCCGCTACAGGCCCTGATTGGCTGACACATTTTCGACTTCTCTTCTGAAACTGCTGCAAAGAATTTCACGAAACTTCACAGGAAGCAAGTACTCATTGCCCTCTGCCAAGTTTGTGTTGGAGCCGATCGGAATCCAAGATGGCTGCTAAAAGGCTCTGATTGGCTGACATATTTTTGACTTCTACTCTGAAACTGCTTCACAGAATTTCTTGAAACTTCACAGGAAGCAAGTACTCAATGTCCTCTACAAAGTTTGTGTTTTTCGAGCAGATGTCCTCCATAGGCTGGATGACACATTTTTGACTTATCCTCTTAAGCTACTGCACAGAATGTCACCAAACTTTTACAGGCAGTAAGTACACATTGTCCTTCTCAAAGCTTCACTAAAAGAGATTTCCTTCAGGTCTTATACTGATTATGATTGAAAACATACATACAGTCTCCTCAGGTGAGCGATGTGGCCCCCTTGGGCCTCTTGTTTTTTTTTTTCATATAATAGATATTTCATGTAATAATGCTCTCAGCTCACCATTATTCATGAACATCAAGCAGCTGATTTTTATTTTAAGTAGATACAATTATTCAGGCATAGGCGCATAGTTAGTAATATTGTCAGCCCTTTCTTTTGATAACAGAAAAAGGGATTATGGGAAACTTGTTATGAGTAATTTTAAATCATTTTTTGTGCTGTATGGAAAGTCAAGTGGAGCTCTTTTCAATGATTTTCGCACCCTTCAGATACCAAGTAATTGAAATTTGTTATATAAAACATTTCAAAACTGAATACAATTTTTTTCTTCATTCTATAGGAGGTGCAATTTGGGAAACAGATATGCCTGTCTACACTTCCATCATGATCAACTCTTCGTGTGTTTGATTGATTTGAACAGGGACTTAAAATATGAAAGGTAACCTGCACTTCTAGTTAAAGTTCTACAGTGTATATAAATCATATTGGTATAGCCACACATATATTGTAGCTAATTGCAAAAATGCTCATGACATTCATAATTATACATATTAAATAAAGCCACATTTTAGAAACCATGACCTTAGTTAACACAGAGCCAGGTAAGCTTAATTAGTAGGATGTTTAATGCAAAATACAATGAAATAAGTCAGACATAAAAAAAAAAATTCCTGTCCGTCTGTTTATGTCACTGCCACTAGCTTGCTGAGAAATTCTGTCGTGATTCTCATGTTTTTTAGTCCCCTACCGGCAACGCCGAAGGTGACTCTTAGTTCCCTCTCGGTCTGTCTGTCTGTCCGTCCGTCCGTCCGTCTGTCCGTCTGTCCCATTTTCAGTTTTCCGGACTTTTTTTCGCTGTTGTTGCATATATTGAACTCATTTTTGGTATGTGGATATATCTCAATGTGATACAGATCAAGTTTGAGTTTGCTTTCGATTGACCTAATTTTACAAGAGTTATGGCCCTTGGACTTAGCAAATTTTATGAAAGTTTCAGTTTTCCGGACTTTTTTCCGCTGTTGTTGCATATATTGAACTCATTTTTGGTATGTGGATATATCTCAATGTGATACAGATCAAGTTTGAGTTTGCTTTTGATTGACCTAATTTTACAAGAGTTATTGCCCTTGGACTTAGCAAATTTTTATGAAAATCTCAGTTTTCCGGACTTTTTTCCGCTGTTGTTGCATATATTGAACTCATTTTTGGTATGTGGATATATCTCAATGTGATACAGATCAAGTTTGAGTTTGCTTTCGATTGACCTAATTTTACAAGTGTTATGGCCCTTGGACTTAGCAAATTTTATGAAAATTTCAGTTTTCTGGACTTTTTTCCGCTGTTGTTGGATAAATTGAACTCATTTTTGGTATGTGGATATATCTCAATGGGATACAGGTCAAGTTTGAGTTTGCTTTAGATTAATCTATTTCTACAAGAGTTATGGCCCTTGGACTTAGCAAATTTTATGAAAATTTCAGTTTCCGGACTTTTCTTTGGTTCTATTGCAAATAATGCACTGATTTTTGGTAAATGAAGACATCTCAGTGTGATACAGACCAAGTTTGAGTTTGGTTTCCATTGGCCTATTTTTACAAGAGTTATGGCCCTTGGACTTAGCAAATTTCATGAAATTTTTAGTTTCCCGGACTTTTTCATGCCTGTTATTGCAGATAATAAGCTGATTTTTTGTATGTGAATACATTATAGTGTGATGCAGATTTGAGTTTAATTTAGACTGACTAATTTTCACAAGAGTTATGGTCATTGGACTTAGCAAATTTCGTGAATTCAGTTTCCCAGACTTTTCTCGGCTGTTGTTGCAGATTTAAGATGAACTGATGAACAGAGATGCAAGTCATAAAATTATGCCGCCGGTAGGGGACTTATATCGCACAGCGATCATTGCATTTTTCATATTTCATAAAGTTTTTAATCCTCCCTCACACAATAATATAATTCAACCTGAAATAAATGTACCCGTTAAGAAAAGAAATGTCATTATTCGACACTTTAGGGCAGTTCTAGTTTATCATGCTACTCATATCATAAAACATAATACTAGTAAGAAATACTCATTCACTCATAAACTTATTGTATTTCATCTGTTTGACTTTTTCATGTACGGGTACATTTCATGTCCTAATTCAGAATTATATTCATGTTTATTTCAAATTTCTTTGTCAGGATTCATACCACATACTTTACTGATGATTGTTGATGGTTCAACTGCCACTTCAGACTGAGAATGAGACAGATGTGAGTTTTCAAATAAATCTAAATGTCACCTGCAACACTACATTAAGGGGTAACTATAGTCAGTGTCTGTCTATCCATCCATCTGACTGTGAGTGTCTGTCTGATAATAAGACATTCATTCACAGGGCTATATAAACTTACTTTACCGATATTATAAATCTTTCAGACTTGAATCAGTTAATTGTCACCTGCTGTCGGGAAAGCGCAGGACATAAATACTAGTTCCTCAATCTGTCCATCATTCTGTCCGTCAGTCACAGATACTTTTACCTCGTCCATAACTTTTGAATGGTAAGTGATAGGGCTTTCATAGTTCTCATGTGTATTCAATGTGACAAGACCTTTCTATGGATACGAACAATTTTGACCTTGACCTTGGGGTTTGACTTACTTTTAAAAAATTCGACCTTGACCATAACTTTTGAATGGTAAGTGATAGGGCTTCTATATTTCACATGTGTATTCATTGTGACAAGACCTTTTCATGGATACCAAAATTTTTGACCTTGTGACCTTGACCTGGAGTTTGAGCTTCTTTTCAAAAACTTGATGACCATAACTTTTGAATGGTTTTCATATTGTATTCCTTTCCGTTGGTAACATTCTGACCTTGTGATTTCATCCTTGGAGAATGACCTACATTTAAAGACTTCAACCTCGACCTTAAATTTTGGATAATAAATGATAGGATTTTCATATATTTCTCATGAGCATTCCTTTTCACAAGGCCTTTCCCTTGGTAACATAAAAGTTTTGACCTTTTCTTGGAGTTTAATCTTTTGATATTTAGAATTTTGATAATACATGAGATATATTATGAAAACTTAAGAATAGGGGGAGGGGGCTGTAAGCATTTCATTTCATCACTATGGGCCATACATGAAATGTTTCATATTATTTATACAATGAAAGGAAGATTGTTATCTTGATTTTCAGCAGGTAAATCATATTATTTCACATTGCAGAGAGTCCAGAAAGTACAAGAGAGACAAACAGACACAGAAAAAGAGGTGACAATTGCATTTTTATGCTCCCGGTATTTTGATTAAGGGGACATATGTATAGCATATGGTTCTTACATCTGTCTGTGCGTCTGTCATTACGTCTCACCTTTAATAAATGGGTATACAATTTTAGGTAGAGGTTAGAGATGATAGAGCTTTCATATTTTGCATGTGTATGCATCTTGATAGGACACATCTTTTGACAATTTCCTAGCGTGCGTCTGATTTCAGTTCTGCTTTTCTTCACTTTGAAATCTACCTCTGCCGTCATCGCCTATTGTTTGTCTTCAAGATTCTTGCAGATGGAAACTATGGCTTCGTATTTGTAAATAAAGTATAGCAAGTATTTACCATTAGGTATTACTACATTTATGAGGTATACAATGTACAAGCATAGTCTTTGTTTCAATGCGATAACTTTTAAATATGCAGTATCAGGGATTCTTTCTTCACTTGTACGTTGCCAACACGAGGTTTACATTAATTGAGAATGCTCCAAAAATGAATCTATTTAATATATCAAATAATTATAACATAAGGACTTATGAAATCTATTAAAGATGGTATCATATGATAAATCTTAATGTTATAGGTGAAGGACCCGGTGCTTTGTCCAAACAACCACGCCTTTTGTGGTCAGTGTATAGATGTATGGTTACAGAGAAACAAACAATGTCCAGCGTGCAGAATACCCTGGAAATCCTATCAGGGAAATATTGGGTGAGTTCTATGAATTTATCGTCTCAAAATATTGATGAGTTATTCATTTATCATTAAAAAAAATCCATCTGCAGATCAATATAAGGATTTACGTAAGAAATCCACACAGATAAAATTCTAATTTACCCTAGCTTTCACTATGGGATCACTCGTATCACTTTTGCCTTTTCATACGAGTCATGTTTTATCCACTCAAGATAGTGGAATGACGTCATACTGCTCTAAACCGTGGCATGTGCTTCTGCGCCATGACATCATTTCATTGTTTATATTCGATAAAATACCATACGAAGTGACAAAAGTGAATCCCTAGCAAAACTTAATTGTAAAAGGTCTTGAAGGGTACTTTCCATTATCAGGGCTCTCGATCGGTCTTATTTTGAGCCAATATTGGGCCTCATTTCCAATACAAAATGGTATCTTTTTCCCAATTAATTGACCACATTTTCATATTTTGACACCCCATGGAAAGTATGAAAAAAAAGATTCCTAAAATCCTAAATTTCAAGTGAAAAGGCATCAAAATCTACATGTATTTATATTTTTTCCCAATTTTCGAGAAAATGTGGTAACCGTTATTTTTCCCAAGGTCCTGGTCCCAGTCCCAAAAATGGATGTGAGAGCCCTGATTATAATAGAAATCATATCAGAAAAATCCTCAGTAATTTATTAGAATAATCCTAATTCAGTGAAGTATTACCACAAAAATGCCGTTAATGTTTAATCAAGCAGTAAATAGTCATAAAATTTCTCTTCCCCTGTACAAATTTTAGGTGGACTCAACCAGTCTGGGGAAGACAAGGAGAGATTAAGTAACCCATATCTACGTAAAGCATGATTTGATCTCCTCTTCAAAGAATACGAGGTATTTATCTAATCATTGTACGTTGTTGGAAAACGTAATAGTCTATAAAAGGTCTCAAATTCCAAATTAGATTACTTCTATGTTTTATCGTTAAATTCTTTCTAAATACAGACCTAAAAGAAGTAAGGGTAAGGGTTCATTTGGTTCCAACATTCCTTCCTTTTGAGCTACATATTCCTCATGATATATCAGAGATCATTTGCTGAGCACCCCATTACAACCAGGCCCTTCCCCCGTTTGGTCATGATTGAATTGCACACAACACACATCTTCTTTCGCAGAAAATGCATGATGTAAATTTGCTATTTTTTTAAACAATGTTTGGTCGTTTTTTGAATACAACTATGTATAGTACTGTTGAATAGTCTCCACAAAATTATAAACCAGCAATTTAACCCCTAAGCTTTGAATATGTGCCTTATCTATAAACGTTAAATTCCACTAGTCTTAATTGAATACATTAATTCTTGCCTGAGTATTGTTGAATGTACCTGTACATGTATTTTATTTGAAATTCCCACTCTTGATCATTCCCTTTGTTATAATTTGGCCCTCAATATTGACTTTGCTCTTTCTTTTGACTTTGCCCTCTGTTTTGATTTTGCCTTTGCCCTCTATTTTGACTTTACCCTCTGTTTTGACTTTGCCTTTGCCCTCTATTTTGACTTTACCCTCTGTTTTGACTTTGCCCTCTGTTTTGACTTTACCCTCTGTTTTGACTTTGCCCTCTGTTTTGACTTTGCCTTTGCCCTCTGTTTTGACTTTGCCCTCTGTTTTGACTTTACCCAGTCTGTTTTGACTTTACCCTCTGTACCCTCTGTTTTGACTTTACCCTCTGTTTTGACTTTACCCTCTGTTTTGACTGTGCCCTCTGTTTTGACTTTGCCTTCTGTGCCCTCTGTTTTGACTTTGCTCTCTGACATAACGTTGTAAAATTTTTGAAATTGGTCATGAAATTCTTACATGTTCAGGTATACACTTATTTTTGCCATGTTGTTTACAGGAAGAGTTTGAGAGGTTAAGCAATGAGGTGAATCTCCTTAAAACTGAAAATGAGGTTCTTCAACAGCAACAGAGATCAGGGGGCTCCTCACAGTCGAGGATTGCACCTCAAACCTCCAAACAGAGTGAAGCCAATGGGGTATTAGTCCTTAACAAGAAACTACAGGACGCACAAAAACTATATGAGAAAGTCAAATCGGAGCCGTCGAAAGTCAAACAGGTAAAATATACATCACTAAGCAAAATCATTTATTTGGTCTTGACACCAAAAGGTCTGTAATGGAAAAGAATTTACATGTAAGACTCTTTCGTTGTATGTGTGTGTGGGTGTGTGTTTGAATAAGTGTGAGGGAGGTTACTGGGTATAAGGTGTATTGGTGTCTGTGGGTGAAAGTTGATCACCTTGAGGGGGAGGGACAAAAGAAGTGTGAATGCTAGGAGCCAAAAAAAAAAATTTAAAATCACTCGTATGATATAAATGTGTACAATTTGAACTTCTTAATTTGTACGACTTATGGATGATAAAGCAATAAAAAAAAAAATTTTTAATTTAAAAAAAAAAGACCCTTTCGTTGTCTGTTATGAAAGATACATAGGTTTCACATGAGCACATGATGAGGGGTCTCAGATAATGTAAGTCTACAGATTTTTTCAGGCTTTTGCAAGATTTTGTGAGCCCAAGTGTAGAAGAAAAGGGAAGAAGGCACTTATTGATTTTAGGGTCAAAAGATCAAATTCTTTTTACCGTATTTTCCTTTCACTGATTGTTATCATAGGAGCAAACTGTTAAAGTGGGGGCAGGGGTTTTACAAACATGATTTGTCTGGTTTTTTTTTTATTTTTTGAATATGTTCTTCATTATAATCTAACAGTATCAAATCAGCTTGATCCACAGATACATGACCAAGGTCAAGGTCGCTGGGAATTTTTTATCTGAAATAAAATGTAGCTATTTGTTGATTTTAAAAAAGTGAGATTAATTCATTGATGACATCAAACTTCTTTTGCCGCAGGAAAATAATTCGCTGAAGGATGAAAATGTCAACCTGAATAGAGAAAACCAGAAGTTAAGGCAGGAAATAGCGAACCGCTCATCTCATAGGTAATGTCATCTCAGCTTGCCATGATTCAGTTACCGAAGCCTTCATCTGTACTATGGCACAAGCCTGAAATTGGAGCTCACTGAGATTTTTTTATCTACATTTTGAGCATATTTAATGTACTTGAAGAATACCAGATGATTTAAACTTAGATATCTGGCATAAAGAAAAAATTTAGTAAAGTCTGAATATTATTTCTCTTAACTATCACCAAAAATAGCCCAAGAGTTGAAGACTTGATATAAAAAATCCTGGATCCATTGGGAATTTTAGGGCCTGAATTGAGAAAAAAAGATACTATTTTGCACGGGGAATTGGACTGAATATCGGCCCCACATTAGCCCTAGCAATAGACCTGTGGACATATAATGATATGATACGTTTTGTCCATTCCATGAATTTAAATTCTAAAGCACATGGTATCATTAAGCTATTGAAATATTTCAGGTATGGACGTTACACTGTAGCCACATTAGAGTCAAAAGTCAAAGACCAGGAAAAGGAGATGTCTCAACTGAACAAAGCTCTGGAACGCAGCGACAAACTGATCGAGGACCTTCAAAAAGAGGTGGAAGAATATCGGGGGAGCGGGAAAAATCACAGTGATAAATTATCCACGAGGGATTACACATCGTCCTACCAGTCGAGGCTCCCTGAGCCTTATTCAAGCTCTTTGGGCTCTTCAACATCCAGGGAAAGTTCAGAAAATCATAAACGGCAGTTATTCAGTAGCGATTACCATGGGGACGATGAATTCCGGCAATCTAGTCAAAAAGATTACGTCAACGGTGAGTCATATGATTCTGATGATGAGCATGCTATTTATAGACACAAATCATATGACCCTCTTTCTAACCACAGAACTAAGAATGGTGCTAAGGGTACAAAGAGAGTGACCTTTGACCTTCCCAAAGACAAAAACGAGACTGTGTCGTTTGACCTTGAAATGCCGAGTCCTTTGAAAGGAGGTAAAGATGTGTCAAATGGAACAACGCCCAGTCCGGTAAAAGGCGTTTTGAAAAACGGGAAAAGAGGAATGAGCAATGGGGATGATAGTTCGTTCAATTTGTCAAAACCAGGTTCACTTGACGACTCTTATTCAGACGACAGACGAATGGCGTCTTCTGCTAGGTACAGCAAAGATCAAAGAGAAGAGGATGCTTTGGTCTCTAAATATAGTCGTGGCAGTAGATATTCAAAGGATGATGATGAAGTCTACACAAGGTCAAGGTCACGGAAATCTGACCTTGACATTAGTGGTTTAAGCGAAAGTTTTAACCTTGAGAATCCATCTAGAGTCTCAGACAGGAGACATGACCGATACAGTAGGGAGCTTGATGACACAGAAGCGATCGAGAACGAACTTGATGACCTTGACATTTCTATGACGCCTGATTTTACAGACTGTATGAAATTGCTGAACCGTGCAGAAAAGAAAGTTCATTCAGATTTTAGCAAGAAGGATCCGAGGGATGAAGATTCATTGCTCGGAAATTTGCGATCTGCAGACGATTTTCTCAGTGAATATAAACCGTCACAAAGACTTCAAACCAAGTCTGATTTTTCAGATGACTTCAAACCTCCGTCCAGGACCGGACAATATTCGTCTTTACCAGACGTCAAATACTCCTCAAAGTATTATCCGTCTGAGGATTACAAACCCTCATCCACTTCGATGAAGTCAGATTTCGATATTCCGTCCAGCCGATTTTCGGGGAATTCTGATCCAATTTCCTCCCGATATCAAACATCTGTGATACCGAATTCTTCAGAATTCAAACCTAGTGCTAGCCGAGATTTTCTCGCTCCGTCCAACAAAACTTCAGACACAATTAGTAACAAGTACCCTTTGGCCAGTGATAAGTACGCCACTTCAGGGGAGTTACCCACAAGTTCATTCCGTGGCTCTTCTACCGATAATTTCAACATTCCCTCATGCTCCAGACATTATTCAGCCAGTACAAGCGACTTTCAGAAATACAAACTTCCAAGTGATGCCATAAACTCGGGAGCAGCATCTATGTACAACTCCGCTTCAGTCTCAACGCCAAGTAAATATTCTTCTGCAGCATTATCAAAACCTCTAGGCCAGAGTGTCTTCAGCAGAAGTCCATCACTTGACAACTTATACATGCAAAGTAAAACTACACAAAGCCTTGGAAGTCGTTTTGCCACAGCAGAAGACATTCCATCCGACTTCCGCGGCCGATCGAGTCTGCCTCTTTACGACAAATTCAGTTCAGCCGATGGACAAGGTAGGTTGCCGAGTTCTGCAGCCACTCATACAAACATCGGAAACGGAAAAGATTACATTTCATCGGCTCTTCCGCCAAAACCTGTAAGAATAAGGTCTCAGTCAGACATGGGGACGTCGGTTTCGTCTTTTGCTTCAAGCTCTACTCATTCAATGGGAAAGGGTAATATTTATGCTTCAGCTAGCACTGGCAGTGGTGGAGGAGGAATTAACAATCCAAACCCCCCTTTCGACCCCGCCTCACAATACCTCCCACCCCCATCCACCTCACAGCGTGCATCTAACATGCTTCTACCTGACTCTGACATCCCATCTAATCCATCACTCACTGCACCATTCATGGATTCTGCTAGATTTACTAACACACTACCATCTAAGTTAGAACTCAACGCTAATTCTGCTGCTAACGTTCGACTAACAAACGGCATGACTAATTCTAATGGCCCAATGAAAGCAACAGCAGGCTATTCTTACACTGATTTTGATCTTGGTGTGAACCCTAGACATAAGAGTAAAACAGATTTGCCTCTAACATCTAGAACTAGGTCAAATAGCTTAGACATCCCGATGAATCTAGGAAACAGAGCTAATGCTATGGATAATAAACAAAGTGTTCCAAATTCACAATTTTCTAATAGCAATTCAGCATATGCTTTTGATAGAACTGTCATAGATCGTCCAATCAAATCACACCTTACATCTTCATCCACTGCATTGACCAATCATGACACTGCTTATGCTGTATCATTGACAGGTGCTTCTTCTGGACCAGTTACCATGGAAACCAACCCTGGGACCAGTAGATACGGCTCGACGCTGTCTTCCAGCTCTACCTACCTGACAACGTCCTTGACCTCCGTAACCTCTAGTAACACATATTCCGCCCCTAGATCCACCTCTGCCCCTTACCCATCCTCCTCCACCCTCCCCACTTCCACATACACCTCACAGAATCTGAAGTCATACGACCCCGAGCCAAGTGGAAAAGGCTACATGTATCTATCAAACACGTCCTCCCTCGGTGACCACGGCGATGGTTCGCGGACCGATTCATTTCTACCGGAACCAAAGAAGAGACTGTTTGATTCCACAGATGATATGGACATGTCTTTGAGTCCTATCAAGGCTACAAAGACGTCTTGAGAATTCTACCAGCATAAAACCAGATAAACAATGAGATGAAAAAATCTTTTTTTAGTAAAAACTTGTCAATTTTCATGATTGAACTTTTACACTACTCTAAAACTAATTTTTATTTAGTTTGAAGAAATGATTAATTAATTGAGGATTCATTTGGAATGTAAATGAAAAAGAGAATGTTGGATGACTATATCAAAACGAGAATTTCCCTGGGGGAGGGAGGTTCCTTAAACTTTTCAAGGCACTCCAGCATACTATTTTGAGAAATTTATTTTACATAATCAAGAGAAAAATAGAAGATTTTTTTTACAAACTATAAGGAGACTTATGGCCCCGCCCCCTTTTAGATCCACTCTTGATGAGGCCAAAAATAGGCAAATTCGTACTCAAGAAGTCTTTCCATACCTTGTAGATTTTTAAAAAAATGTAATTTTGCTAGGGCTTTTTCTTCAAGTTAAAACTTGCCATTTATATTCACAGTTCTCTGAAAACTGAGATGTTGAATGTTGAATATTTTATCACTTAGATCTAGTCCACACTTTTCTTTTCCTTTCCTGTAGCTGCCAGGTGTAAGTACGTATTCACGTGGGTTCTGTAACATAATATATAACACTTATTCATGATCATGAATGTCATGTTTCAAGAATTATGGTAGCGTACAGGTTACTTTTTGAGAAAGTTGAATTTTTTGGGCTATGTTATTGAAGCTAAAAATTAAATAATTCCATTTTGTGTATTTTAGATGAAATGAAATTTTTCACCAATGTAAATCATGTCAGAGGTTTTTATAGTGTTAATGTTAAACATTTCAATAGCTGCAGGTTTGTTTACATAAGTATATCTTCTTGAATACATGTTTACGTATTTGACCTTCCAAAGGGTCACTGCTGAAAAAAATGTTATCAATTTCATATACTCAATCCAAAATTCCATTCCTTGTTTCCTATGGCATTTACCACCCATAACTTATTTACCATTTCACATGCTACGAAAATAAGATAATTTTTAGAGAACCTAGCTTTCTTTATTGCACAACTTCAATATCATTCCACTATGGATATTTTTGTATATATGCACAAATCAGTATTCCACAAATGTACTCAGCGAAATGTAGATTGTGAACTTTTGAATTAGAATTCAATGTTTGTAATAAGATTTTTGATGGTGCTTTTTCATACATCATTTTTCATACATCAAATTTGATTGATTGAATTATAAAATGCATTTTTCATTAAAATGTCATAACTATGAAATTCATTTTAAAGACTTCATCATGTGAGAAAATCATTCTAACATTGAATTCACCTTATTTAAAAACAAGTGTGACTTAACCATGTTAATCATACCATGTCTATGATTTCTATTTCACCTGAAATTTTGTAACAAGATGTAGAGGTATCTTTGTCTGTCTGGTCGTCCTTCTAATTTCCAATCAACTGCAAACTGAAATTGTAATGAATTGTTTATGCTAGCTATTTTTTTTTTATATAATTTATTTTTAGCTCGCCGGGACGAAAAGTCCGGAGAGCTAATGCCATACCCTCGGCGTCGTTGTCGTCATCCGTAGACAAAACTTTAACCTGAGCTCTATCTCTTGAACTATAAGGGATAGGGCTTTGATATTTCACATGTAGATACCTTGTCACGAGACCTTTCATTTCAGACCATGACCTTTGACCTAGTGACGTTGGACTTTGACCTTCTTTTCAAAAACTTTAACTGGGCTATATCTCTTGAACTATAAGGGATAGGGCTTTGATATTTCACATGTAGGTACTATGTGATGGGACCTTGACCTAGGGCTTTGATATTTCACATGTAGATACTTTGTGACAAGACCTTTCATTTGAGATCATGACCTTTGACCTAGTGACCTTGACCTTGGACTTTGACCTACTTTTCAATAACTTTAACCTGGGCTATATCTCTTGAACTATAAGGGGTAGGGCTTTGATATTTCACATGCAGATACCTTGTGACGAGACCTTTCATTTGAGACCATGACCTTTGACCTAGTGATCTTGGACTTTGACCTTCTTTTCAAAAACTTTAACTGGGCTATATCTCTTGAACTATAAGGGATAGGGCTTTGATATTTCACATGTAGGTACTATGTGATGGGACCTTTCATTTGAGACCATATCCGTTGACCTAATGACCTTGATCTTGGACTTTGACCTACTTTTGAAAAAATTGTATTTATTTTTCATGCATATATTTACTAATACCAAGACCTTTCATTTGAGACAATGACCATTAACGTAGTGATCTTGACCTTAACCATTAACCTACTTTTTTAAATTAAAATTAAACTTTGGCTCTATCTTTAGCTCTAAGGGATATGACTTATGTTAGATGCATAAATGTATATAGACTCTTCATGACAATGCTTTTTGTATTTTAAAAGTTCTTTTTTATTTTGTGACAAAAACCTGCTACGGCAAGCTATGTAATCTTTGATTACACTATGTTTATAGACATAAGTCCAAAATTCCAAATATTTGATCTAATTTTGCCATTTTTTATAACTTAATTTTTTGTTTGTAAATTATGTGTCAGAAAGCCTTTCTATTCCTTTTTAAACAAATACATTTTTTCTGAACAGAATATGAAGAAAATTTCATAATATAAAGAAAACGTTCCGCTCACTTGCAGTGTCGAGAACAAAAAAGAAATTGTACACTTATAGTCTACTTTTGCATTTTTTTGTCGCCTGCGAAGCATAGCAGCACTTAGGGATCACTTTGTCCGATGTCCATCGGTTTGTCACACTAGAATGTCACGCCCTCTAAAAGTGATTCCTGAGTGTCGCTATGTTTCGCAGGCGACACATGCATTCCTTGGAATGATTTCGTTTTATATCTTTTTTTATGTCCATAATCAAGTCTCACTTTAAATTGGCATTTTCTTTTGAATAATGACATCCGTCCATTTATCCAAACCTTTGTATAGGATCAATAATTAACCTAATTTCGAATTTTTTTTTTGGTACAAAATATTGAATTTTGAAAGTTTCAAGCTCATTACATACCTGCTGAAGGTCAAGGTTATTCTCAAGGTCAGCTTCAAAGTCAGCTTCAATAACTTGTTACAAAAACTTTAAAATTTTCAGTATAATCAGTTTATTTGAACATACATATATTTCAGAGGACTATGAAATTCTATTCATCGAATTATTATTGCCAAAAACCAAGCCTATAGTTATAGGGACCTGTTACCGTCCACCTAATCAGAGTAACTTTGTGGATCGTCTAGAAGACACACTTGGTCAACTGCGAGCAGACTGTGAAACTTTCATTTTAGGAGACTTTAATATAAATTACGAAGATGTGAACAGTACCATGTTTAAGTCCTATGAAGGTGTTTTAAAGCTATTTGACTTTGTTCAACTTATTAAAGAACCTACTAGAGTAACATCTACGTCAAAATCTATTATAGATCATATTTTATGCAATGTTAGTGAAAAAGTTTGCCTATCAGGTGTGATCTCTTTGGGGTTAAGTGATCATTACTTAACCTTTTGTACTAGAAAAACCACAAAATGTACTTTTAACAAACACAAAAATGTTAAAATCAGGTCTACAAAAGACTATGACAAAGACAGTTTCATTAATATGCTTATAAATGCTAACTGGGAAACATGTTTTAATGGCAAAGATGTAAATGAGTGCTGGATGTCTTTTAGATCTATTTTTATGGATATTTTGGATAAAATAGCACCTGTGAAAGAAATAAGACTCAAACAGAGGTCTGAACCATGGTTAAGCAGTGAAATTTTAGAATGTATTCATTTGCGTGACAAGGCACGTTTATGCTTTAGGAAATATGGTAAACAAGAAGATTTTACTCTGTTTAATAAACTTCGAAACAAGGTCCAAAGGTTATGCAAAAAAGCAAAATCTGAATATTTTGATAGTCAGATAGAAGAAAATAGGAACAATCCTAAAGAATTATGGAAACAATTTAAGAAACTTGGTTATCAAAATAGTACCAAATCTGAATCAAGTGTTGTTTTGAATATAGATGGTTCAAATTGTCATGAAGGTACAACTATAGCAAACCATTTTAACGAATTTTTTACAAATGTTGCAGCTAAACTTGTTGATAAGCTGCCCATTGGCAAAGGGACATTTTTAACATCATGCCCAGTCTTTAAGAATTTTTATCGGGCAAGAAGTAGCAATAAATTTCATTTAACTCATGTTTCTGAGGATTTTGTCTTTAAAGAACTTTGTGGTCTTAATATAGCCAAAAGTACAGGTTTGGATGGAATTCCTGCTAGATTTTTGAAAGATGGTGCTCAATTTTTAAAGCTTCCAATTACTTTCTTGATTAATAGGTCCATTTCTGAAGGCTCTGTTCCAGATGATCTAAAGGTGGCTAAAGTGAAGCCTTTATATAAGAAAAACGACAGGCTCAAAGCGGAGAACTATAGACCTGTGAGCATCCTTAGTATCGTTTCTAAAATTCTTGAGAGGGCAGTGTATACCCAACTTGAATCTTTTTTAGTGAAAAACAATTTGTTATATGAACTGCAGTCAGGTTTTAGAAGTAGATTTTCCACAGATACCTGTTTAATACATCTTATTGATCACATAAAAGCTCAGACTGCCAAGGGTTTGTTTACGGGTATGGTCTTATTGGACCTACAAAAAGCATTTGATACTGTTGATCACAAAATATTGTGTGAAAAGCTTTCTACAGTCGGAGTAGAATCTGTATCTTGGTTTAAGTCATATCTTACATGTCGACAACAAATTGTAAATATAAACGGTGTAGACTCGGAGCTTTGCAATGTGACTTGCGGTGTACCACAAGGTAGTTTGTTAGGACCATTATTATTTTTAGTGTATGTGAATGATATGCAAATTAGCATTGATCCAGATTGTAAAGTTTTATTATATGCAGATGACTCAGCAATTCTATTCTCCCATAAAGATCCTCAGGTTATTTCAAGTAAATTGACATCAGTAATGGAATCTTGTCAAGATTGGCTAATCGATAACAAGCTCTCTTTACATTTGGGAAAAACAGAAAGCATAATATTTGGGCCGAAAAGAAAATTACAACAAGCAGAAGAAATGTTTTGTGTCAAATGTAATAACCATACAATTGGTGTTCAGAAATGTATAAAATACCTTGGAATTTACATTGATAATATGCTGAGTGGTGAATATATTGTTAACTCCATTGTTAAAAAGGTTAACCAAAGGCTGAAATTTTTGTATAGAAATAGAAGTTGTCTTTCCTTGTCTTCTAGACAGACTTTATGTTCTGCACTGATGCAGTGTCATTTAGATTATGCCTGTGCTAGCTGGTATGAAGGTCTTACAAAATGTCTGAAAAAGAAATTACAGGTAGCACAAAACAAAATGGTTCGGTTTATTTTGAATTTACACCAGAGACATAGTGTGTCGTATTTAGAATTTGAGAAATTAAATTTACTAAATATATCGAATAGAGTGAAGCAACTTCGATTGAACCACATGTTTAACATATTCAATGGAATAGCCCCTCGGTATATGTATCAGAACTTTGAGAGAAAAGTTAGCACTCGTAACACTCGATCTGGTCAATCCAACTTTATAGTACCCTTTTCAAAAGGGGCAGCAGCATCATCTTTTAATTCAACAGCCATTAAGGACTGGAATGCTCTCCCCGAGGACATCAAAAGTATAAAAAATAAATGTATTTTTAAAAGACAGGTAAAATGTCATTTGTTAGATAACATGAAAAGGGGACACGAGAGTGAGTTCATTTTTTATTAAATGTCGAAGTGCTGTGTATTTTATCATATATATCATGGTGTGATATCATATATATTCATAAAATTGAATGATTCTAGTCAGTGATAAGAACATCTGAGGTTATACTCTTACAGTTTTAGTGCTCATATCATAGAGTTAACCATTAGTGCTCTATAACCCTAGTGCTCAAATACATGTATCAATATATATTATTGTATTGCATTGATATGCTCAAGTTTATATTCAATATAGAGATAACAGCTGTGCTCTATAATTCTAGTCATAATATTAGTAATACTTAAGTTCGATAAAGTTTATTTTTTGTCTTTAATTAATATATGAATATTTTCTATGGGACCCCAATGGAAATAAGCCTTTTTTAGGCTTTATTGGGTTATCCTAGATAGAGGGCATTTACTTTTTTGTACTTTTTTACTTTATACTTTTGACATATATATCTGATAATTACAACACTTTTGACTTTAGGTGTTGAATTAATTGTGATAATTTCTGTGATTAGTTTTGTTAATTTTTGATATCTGTGATATTCCTTATGTGTAATTTAATTTGATTAGAGTATGACTCAGATCATGTGATATTGTTTGATAAGCTGACACTTTTTTTCAAACCATGTGATTGTTTTAATTAGTTGTTAATTAAGTTGATTTAAATCATGTGTTAACTTAAAACTTGTTTTAATAAGTGTAATATATGCCTTTTATCTGAATAAACATTATTATTTATTATTATTATTATCTCATTATGATAGTGATGTAGGAATTATTTTACAGCGTACACATATACATTTGTATTACTTTCGGACATATAAGAAACCATATTGAGATCATAAGTTACTGCAATTTCTTTCCATTTCTGATACACAATACAATGAGTTTAGGAACTTTCCAAATGAAACTAATTACTTCAAATTGAGCTTCATAACCTTGAGTTCTCATTATGTATTTATTGATAAATCAAATTTCGCATATAATATCACATTATACATGTATTTCATTTATCACAGAAATTTTGATTATGGAAGACACTGATGAAGAGGTTTAATGTGAAATTTTATGTTGTTTAAGTCCCTTTCAACACTTAAAGTCGTAATATACATGTTCGGATTCGGTACGGGAAAGAAAAATCATGGACACTGTCACGCTAGACAGGTTGTCGCTATATACAGGTTAATTTGTTATGAAAATTGCTCGGGAGGAAAAAAAAAGGTCACATAAAGCAGGAAGTCACTAAAAAGAGGGTCACTTTAAGACAGATTTGACTGTATGAAATTTTAATTGATGCAAGGAGTTACAATGCTAAGTGTATTTTCATTATGATTAATTTTCTTTCATACGGTCATATGTAACCAGCTATATTTTGACATTGTCTCGGAATCCTTATTTTTCGGTCGACTCCTTTGGACAAGGATATCAATCTTATTGGTGAAGAGCTAGTTCTGTTCAGTACATGATATTTACATATTTATTTTATAGAATCTAGAAAGCATTAGACCATTTATTTTGATGTTGTCTCAGAATGTACCATAATGAACTACTGTTAACAAATATTCATTGTGATTTCTATGTTTCCTAAGATAGACAAGTATAACATTCCTAATTGTTGATGAGCTAGTTTTGTACTGTATAGGATATTTATTTATGTATTTATTTTATAGAAACTTAAAAGCCTTAGAAAAGCTTGGAATAAAAAATGAAACAACAAAGTAATGCTGTTAAAGTGGGTTTTTTTCCAATTATCAAATACAAAATTTTGACGAATACTTTGTTGTAGGTGATAAGTGGTCTCTGCCGTCAGAGAATTCAGCCTAAAATGTTCCTTATTTGTCTGTAACTATAAGGTCAATTAACAAGAGGCCCAATTGGGTGTTAAATGCTCATCTGTTTAAAGGATTCAATTGTGTTTCAAAGGTTAATTTGTGTTTGGTGTCCCTTGTCCCTTTTGCTTCTCTTTCTGTGCTTGTCTGTGTTTTTGCATACATGGGGTGTTTTGGTGTTTCACTGTACGTGATGCAATCTAGTGTTGTTGGAGATCCCCTCCACTCTTCAATATACCACATAATTGCTTCACAATAATCAAAGCTACCCTTCACGGCTTGATAAAGTACTCACAGAATTTGCAAAACTAATATGTCAGCAAATCAAACCCATTGGGTGACTGATGATATTGATTGAATAAACGAAATGTAGTATCTATAGATGGCCCTGTGCACTTCCCATGAAGTTTGGAGCCAAGCACTCTCTGTAAAGTAAATGTATAAATTTAAATTCAAAAATTAAAAAGGGCGCTACTGAAATGAATTTTGGTGGCTCCGCTGGAAGTGTCACTGATGAGAATTTTATATTCGAAACACGTGTCTGGTGCAGGTAAAATTTGTTTGAAATTTACTTCATGAAGGTATAGAGTTGGAACACTTCCGTATTATTTTATTCATTTATTTGCATTGGTTCCTCGGAGAAGTCAAAATGCTCAAATCAGATCAACTGACGACCACCTTGTTTGAATAAAATAGTAGAAGGCATAGAGAATGTCTTTAGATTGGCTTCTGAGAGAGGTAATAATTTCTTACCAAATTAGATCATTTTGCGTCCATATTGTTTGATCAATCGGATGAAAAATTGCTGTGAGACCTTCTAGTACTTGCATTTATCTACATTTTCGTGAATTTCTGTGCATCCATTCCTACAAAGTTAATAATATGTCGGCTATTCAGATTCGTTAGCACCTGTATTTATGCACTCATCAAGATCAAACTTGGTACATGTAGAAGACGTGAAAACTTGATTTCACGTCCTCTTGATTTCTACGTCTTTCAGAGATGAGGAAGTTCTACAGTAGATATGGGGAACTCGTCATACACTATGATGTCACACTCTTTTCAATTTGATTTTTTCAGATATATTACTATGAATAAAAGAAATGAAAATTTGGTATTTTTTGTCATTTTATTTTTACTGAATATGATGAATTTAAAATTCACAAATTGAATCCACTGTTTGTCGTTTATAACAATCATGCACATAACCATGATCCATTTTTTTATGGAAAGTTTATCTTGTATCAAGGTAAAGCTTCTATTGTGATCTTGACCTTAGACCTTAATTCAAGCTCATGACACACCCTTAGGCCCTAAAGAACATTTCTGTGAAATGAATTCAAATCCATTTACAGGGGGAGGAGTTATGATCTGGACAAGGTTTAACTAATGTATTCTTGACCTTGGATCTTGGTTCAAAGTCTTGCGTACCCTTAGGGCCTTAGAAACATTTCTGTGAAATATTATTGAAATCCATCTACAAGGGGGATGGGAGAGTTATGCTCTGGACAAGGTTTTACATGTATAATGATGTCTATTGTGACCTTGGTCCATGCTGTAAATTAATCTGCCTTTAAATGATGCTGATGAATTTGAATACGTAACATTTGAACCACTTGGTGAGTGTCTCTGCTGGTGAACCAGGAGTCCCCGAGGGCACATGTTCGATCAATTTCGGTTGGTCGTTTCTTCAAACGGCTTACGCATTCGAAAATTTCTGTTTACAAAATTTTTACAAATTTCTTAAACCTGTGTCCTGTAGCATCATATCCCAGTCAGCTTACTTCGTCTTTCTGTATATTTGGACATAATTATCACATATTTTGGTCACATTTCATTGTTTGGACTGAGGATCACTGACGAGGGTTAAATATACCGAAACGTGCATGTCTGGTCCATGCTGTAAATTAATCTGCCTTTAAATGATGCTGATGAATTTGAATACGTATCATTTGAACCACTTGGTGAGTGTCTCTGCTGGTGAACCAGGAGTCCCCGAGGGCACATGTAGCCAAGTTCGATCAATTTCGGTTGGTCGTTTCTTCAAACGGCTAACGCATTCGAAAACTTCTGTTTACGAATTTTTTACAAATTTCTTAAACCTGTGTCCTGTTGCATCATATCCCAGTCAGCTTACTTCGTCTTTCGGTATATTTGGACATAATCATCACATATTTGGCCATCTTTCATTGCTTGGATTGAGCATCACTGATGAGGGTTAAATACACGAAACGTGCATGTCTAGTCCATGCTGTTAATTAATCTGCCTTTAAATGATGCTAATGAATTTGAAGAAGTAACAATTTACCTTTAATCTATGACCTTGGTTCAAGGTCATGACACACTCTTTTAAAAGTCCTAAGGAACATTTCTGTGAAATATTATTGAAATCCATCCACAGGGGTAGGAGTTATGCTCTGGACAAGGATTCACTAATGATGCCTATTGTGACCTTGACCTTTGACTTGGATTCAAGTCATGACACACTCTTACGTGCTAAGGAACATTTCTGTGAAATATTATTGAAATCCACCCACAGGGGGAGGAGTTCTGCTCTGGTCAAGGTTATAATAATGATGTCTATTGTGACCTTGGCCTTGGTTCAAGGTCATGACATATCCTTAGGTGCTGAGGAATATTTCTGTGAAATGTAATTGAAATCAATACAAAAGGGGGAGGAATTATGATCTGGACAAGGTTTTACTAATGATTTCTATTGTAACCTTGACCTTTGATCTGGTTCAAGGTCATGACACACTCTTAAGTCCTAAGGAACATTTCTGTTAAATATTATTGAAATCCATCCACAGGGGTAGGAGTTATGCTCTGGACAAAGATTTACTAATGATGTCTATTGTGACCTTGACCTCTTACTTGGATTCAAGTCATGACACACTCTTACGTGCTAAGGAACATTTCTGTGAAATATTATTGAAATCCATCCACAGGGGGAGGAGTTATGCTCTGGACAAGGTTTTACTAATGATGTCTATTGTAACCTTGACCTTTGACCTTGGTTCACAGTCATGACACATTCTTAGGTCCTAAGGAACATTTCTGTGAAATATTTTTGAAATCCATCCAAAGGGGGGGGAGTTATGCTCCGGACAAATTTTTTTTAATGATGTCAATTGTGACTTTGACCTTGGTTCAAGGTCATGACACATCCTTAGCTCTTAAGGTAAATTTCTGTGAAATATAATTGAAATCCATGCAAAGGGGGGAAAGTTATGCTCTGGACAAGGTTTAACTAATTATATCTATTGTGACCTTGACCTTTGATCTTTGTTCAAAGTCATGACACACCCTTAAGTCCGAAAGAGCATTTCTCTGAAATATTATTGAAATCCATCCACAGGGGGAGAAGTTATTCCCCGATCAAGGTTTTACTATTGATGTCTATTGTGACATTGACCTTTGATCTTGGTTCAAGGTCATAACACACCCTTTGGTCCTAAGCGACATTTCTGTGAAATATTACTGAAATCAATTCACAGAGGGTGGAGTAATACTTTGGTCAAGGTTTTACTAATGATATCTATACTTACCTTGACCTTTGACTTTGGTTCAAGGTCATGACACACCCTTAGGTCCTAAGGAACATTTTTAGCTCACCTCGACGAAGTTGAGTGAGCTTATGCTATAACCCCACGCGTCCGCGTCCGCGTCCGTGTCCGCGTCCGCGTCCGGTTAAGAAGTTTGGGGTAGCTCAGTATCTGACAAAGTACTAATGCTACAGTAACCAAACTTGCACAAGTGATTCATCTTTGGATGCTGAGGTGAACCCATGCATTGGATGCAGCATCTGACCTACATTTTCCGCTTGAGTGACTTGGTTAAGAAGTTTGGGGTAGCTCAGTATCTAACAAACAACTAATGCTACAGTAACCAAACTGGCACAAGTGATTCATCTTTGGATGCTGAGGTGAACCCATGCATCGTATGCTGCATCTGACCTAAATTTTCCGCTTGAGTGACTTGGTTAAGAAGTTTGGGGTAGCTCAGTATCTGACAAAGTACTGATGCTACAGTAACCAAACTTGCACAAGTGATTCATCTTTGGATGCTGAGGTGAACCCATGCATCGGATGCAGCATCTGACCTACATTTTCCGCTTGAGTGACTTGGTTAAGAAGTTTGGGGTAGCTCAGTATCTGACAAACTACTAATGCTACAGTAACCAAACTTGCACAAGTGATTCATCTTTGGATGCTGAAGTGAACCCATGCATCGGATGCAGCATCTGACCTACATTTTCCGCTTGAGTGACTTGGATAAGAAGTTTGGGGTAGCTCAGTATCTGACAAAGTACTAATGCTACAGTAACCAAACTTGCACAAGTGATTCATCTTTGGATGCCGAGATGGACCCATGCATCGGATGCAGCATCTGACCTACTTTTTCCACTTGAGTGATTTCACTTTTAAAAGCCAATATTGAGCAAAGTATAAGTGCTACATGTACCAAACTTGCATATTGGATTTATCTTTGATCAAAGTTTCATAAAATGACCTTGACCTACTTTTTCTGCTTGAGTGGTTTTGCCTTTGAAAGCCAATATTGAGCAAAGTATAAGTGCTAGATGTTCCAAACTTGCATATTAGATGTATCTTTGATCAAACTTTCATAAAATGACCTCGACCTACTTTTTCCGCTTGAGTGATTTTGCCTTTAAAAGCCAATATTGAGCAAAGTATAAGTGATACATGTACCAAACTTGCATATTGGATGTATCTTTGATCAGTCTTTCATAAAATGACCTTGACCTACTTTTTCCGCTTGAGTGATTTTGCTCTATAAAGCCAATATTGAGCAAAGTATAACTACTACATGTACCAAACTTGCATATTGGATGTATCTTTGATCAAACTTTCATAAAATGACCTCGAGCTACTTTTTCCGCTTGAGTGATTTTGCCTTTAAAAGCCAATATTGAGCAAAGTATAAGTGATACATGTACCAAACTTGCATATTGGATGTATCTTTGATCAGTCTTTCATAAAATGACCTTGACCTACTTTTTCCGCTTGAGTGATTTTGCTCTATAAAGCCAATATTGAGCAAAGTATAACTGCTACATGTACCAAACTTGCATATTGGATGTATCTTTGATCAAACTTTCATAAAATGACCTTGACCTACTTTTTCTGCTTGAGTGATTTTGCCTTTAAAAGCCAATATACATGTACTAAGAAATATGTTTGAATTGAATTTTGCTGTCACGAGGTGAGCTTCGTAATCTGTGATTACCTATGTTTGTGTAGTATTATTGAAATCCATCCAATGGAGAAGAGTTTAACTGGACAAGGTTTAATTATGTCTATTTTGACCTTTGACCTAAGACCTTTGTTCAAGGTCATGACACATTCTTAGGTCATAAAGAACACTTCTGTGAAATATTGAAATCCATCAACAGGATGAGAAGTTATTCTCCGGTCAAGGTTTTACTATTGATGTCTATTGTGACCTTGACCTTTGAGCTTGGTTCAAGGTCATAACACATCCTTTGGTCCTAAGCGACATTTCTGTGAAATATTACTGAAATCAATTCACAGGGGGATGAGTTATGCTCTGTAAAAAGTTTTACTAATGCTGTCTATCGTGACCTTGACCTTGGTTAATGGTCATGACACACCCTCAGGTCCTGAGGAACATTTCTGTAAAATGTAATTGAAATCCATCCAAAGGGGGAGAGTTATGATCTGGACAAGGCTTTACTATTGATGTCTATTATGACCTTGACCTTTGTTAATGGTCATGACACAACCGCAGGTCCTCAGGAATATTTCTGTGAAATATTATTGAAATCCATTCACAGGGGGTGGAGCTATACTCTGGTCAAGGTTTTACTAATGATATCTATAGTGACCTTGACCTTTGACTTTGGTTCAAGGTCATGACACACCCTTAGGTCCTAAGGAACATTTTTGTGTAGTATTCTTGAAATCCATCAAAAGGGGGAGAGTTATGCTCTGGACAAGGTTTAAGTAATTATGTCTATTGTGACCTTGGCCTTTGACCTAAGACCTTTGTTCAAGGTCATGACACATTCTTAGGTCATAAAGAACACTTCTGTGAAATATTATTGAAATCCATCTACAGGATGAGAAGTTATTCTTCGGTCAAGGTTTTACTATTGATGTCCATTGTGACCTTGACCTTTGAGCTTGGTTCAAGGTCATAAGACACCCTTTGGTCCTAAGCAACATTTCTGTGAAATATTACTGAAATCCATTCACAGGAGGAGGAGTTATGCTCTATAAAATGTTTTATTAATGATGTCTGTCATGACCTTGACCTTGGTTAATGGTCATGACACACCATCAGGTCCTAAGGAACATTTCTGTGAAATATTATTGAAATCCATCCACAAGGGGTGGAGTTATACTCTGGTCAAGGTTTTACTAATGATATCTTTAGTGACCTTGACCTTTGACTTTGGTTCAAGGTCATGACACACCCTTAGATCCTAAGGAACATTTCTGTGAAATATAATTGAAATCCATGCAAAGGGGGAAGAGCTATTCTCTGTCTAACTTTTTTACTAGTAATGTCTATTGTGATATTGGTTCAAGGTCATAACATAACCTTAGGTCCGAAGGAACATTTCTGTGAAATATTACAATCTATTCACAAAGTTGGGGGGGGGGGGGGGGGTAGGAGGGGGTTATGCTCTGTACAAAGTTTTAATAATGATGTCTATTCTGACCTTGACCTTGACCTTTGACCTTGTTTCACAGTCATGACACATCCTTAGGTCCTAAGGAACATGTCTGTGAAATGTTATTGAAATCAATCCACAAGGGGAGGAGTTATGCTCCGGACAATTTTTTTTTAATGATGTCTATTGTGACTTTGACTTTGTGGGTGTTGCATGCAAGCAGGAGATGCTTACTCTTCCTGGGCACCTGGTCTCACTCTCATATCGGGAGTTCGCTTCTTTTCATATGGTGGAGGTTTTTGTTTGTTTGCTTTTGTTCCTGTTTTATCCTGATTTCGTATGCCTCGGTTTCTGATTTTCTGAATTATCGATTTTGTGCTGTAAACAGGGATATGGCCATTATCCATATTTGTCATTTGACCTTCGTTCAAGGTCATGACACACCAATAGCTCCTAAGGTACATTTCTGTGAAATATAATTGAAATCCATGCAAAGGGGGAAAGTTATGTTCCGGACAAGGTTTAATTAATCATGTCTATTGTGACCTTGACCTGTGACCTTTGTTCAAGGTCATGACACATCCCTAGGTCCTAAAGAACATTTCTCTGAAATATTTATTGAAATCCATCCACAGGGGGAGAAGCTATTCCCCGGTCAAGGTTTTACTATTGATGTCTATTGTGACCTTGACCTTTGAGCTTGGTTCAAGGTCATAACACACCCTTTGGTCCTAAGCAACATTTCTGTGAACTATTACTGAAACCCAATCACAGGGGTGGAGTTATATATACTCTGTTCAAGGTTTTACTAATGATATCTATAGTGACCTTGAACTTTGACTTTGGTTCAAGGTCATGACATATCCTTAGGTCCTCAGGAACATTTTTGTGAAAGATTATTGAAATCCATCCACAGGAGGAGTTATCATCCGGACAAAGGTTTTACTAATGATACTAATGATATTGTGTCATTGACCTTTGACCTTGGTTCAAGATCATTACACACCCTTAGGTCCTAAGGAATATTTCTGTAAAATACTATTGAAATCCATCCACTGGAGGTGGAGTTATGCTCTGTACAAAGTTTTACTAATGAATCTATTGTGACCTTGATCTTTGACTTTTTTCAAGGTCATGACATACCCTTATGTCCTAAAGAACATTTATGTGAAATATTATTGAAATCCATCCACAGGGGGAGGATTTATTTTCTGGTCAAGGTTTTACATTGATGTCTATTGTGACCTTGACCTTTGACCTATGATCTTGGATAAAGGTCATGACACACCCTTAGGTCCTAAGGAACATTTCTGTGAAATGTTATTGATATCCATCATCAGGGGGAGGAGTTATGTTCCAGACAGTGTTTTACTAATGATGTCTATTGTGACCTTGACATTTGACAGTTCAAGGTCATGACACATCCTAAGGAACATTTCTGTGAAATAGTGAAATCCATCAACAGGGGGAGGAGTTATGCTCCAGTCAATGTTTTACTAATGATGTCTATTGGGACCTTGACCTTTGACCTTGGTTCAAGGTCATGACACACCCTTAGGTCCTAAGGAACATTTCTGTAATATATTATTGAAATCCATCCACAGGGGGAGGAGTTATGTTCCGGACACGGTGTGATGGACAGACAGACGGACAGACAGGGTGATTCCTATATACCCCCGAAACTTAATGAATATCAGCGATACTATCTTTACGGTTCTTGATATCAAAATGTCAATTTTTGTATTTGTCAGAAAATGTAGTAACAAATTTCATACATTTTACTTTTACTTTCAGAGAAACATTATTTATACACATAATAGATTAAAATTTTTACAATTTTCCTGAATTTTATTTAATATCCATTGTTTAACATCTTACAGTGAAAGAGAGATAACTCTTATTTGGATAAGAGTTATCTCTCTTTCACTGTAAGATTAATATTGTAAAGCTTTATGTGAAAGTTCAAGTTATGTATCATTTTTCTCAAATTCCTGTAAAATGCAAAATAACATGTATGAAATATTTTCATATGATATTTTATCACTGAAGCTATAAAAATAATACTATACACACTATATATATACAAATTAATGCTTGAGGTTTTCAAAAAACCTTGATGTCCATTTCTTTAGTTCTCAGAAAATCTATGTGAAGTCAAATACACACTGTGTACAGATATGGAATGATTCTTGGAAACAGGGGAATTTTTCAAAAATGAAAATCTGTCTGATATCTTCATACATAGAATTAAATGGTTTATTACTTAGTGCAAACAATTATGGTTACCAACAATTGAATAAGAGTTATCTTTCTTTGTCCACAAGAATATCATTGTACATTTGTACAAAGATCAACATTTTTTTTATGTGAAAGTTGAACTTCAGACAACAATACACATTATTTTCTCAAATTCCTATAGAATACAAAATAAAATTATACATATCAAATATTTTCATTTTATATTTTGTCACTATAAAAATCAGCAATAAATTAAATACTATATAATAACACTATATACAAGTGAATCAATTCTTGAGGTTTTCAGAAAACCATGATGTCAATTTCTGCAGTTCTCAGAAAATCTATATGAATCCCAAAATACATACTGTGTACAGATATGGAATGATTCTTGGAAACAGGGGAAATATTCAACAAATGAAAATATGTTTGACATCTTCTTTCTTAGAATTAAATGGATTTAGTGTGAAAAGTAGCATATGAATATTCCCATAACTGGAATGGAAAGTTTACTATTATAATGGGCATAAAGGATTTAGTGTGAAAAGTAGCATATGAATGTTGTCATACCATGGATTAAAAGTTTACTATTATAATGGGCATAAAGGATCTAATACTGTGACCACACATACAAGGAATACTTACCTGGAATATTTGTGTCTTTAAACCTGGAAGTTTGGTAGGTTTTAACCAAACTTTACAAGAGATTATGTTGAATAATAGTTACCTGATTTTCACTTGTGCTGAATTTTCCTTTACATTGATGCTGAGCAGTTATAATATGCGATAACATAATACAATAAATCTGACTGCACCATGATACGGTAATACAAGGAACATTTACTGTGTGACCTGTGGTGGCCATACTCTGGTGAAGTAGAAGTGAATATACCTACCATATTTATCCACACCATCCTGTGTTACTCATGTCTATAATCTTCTGTACAGTATTTCATTTCCATCATCATCATACTGTGTGACCTGTGGTGGCCATACTCTGGTGAAGTAGAACTCATACCAACCAACATCCCATGTTACATTGAAGTCAGGAGACGACCGGATCTTTGTCATGGATTCATCATCAATATTTGTGAATTCTAGTACAACATTAAATCTATGTTGTATGTTTAGTACAGACAGTATAAACTGTTGCCATTGTGATGATGACATATTTACTGACGATAACCTTACCTTCTCTATATGTACCATGTCAGCAGACAGACCCAGTCCTCTGTCACCCAGGGTCACCGTGTACAGCACTAACTCACGTAGTGATGTCATGTCTGTCAGCAGTGGAGGACAAACATCATCATCAAGGTCAGTATTTATTTTTACAAGATATAGGTATAAAGTTTTAAGTGAGGGTATACAGATAGGGGACACTGACTTATCAGTGTTATAACCACTAATATAGACCATGTCAAGTGAACATGTTAGTTGTTTGTTATACAGAAAGTTATTTAGTTCTGTGTTAGTAACACCAAGTTCTATGTCATTAAGTACATTATCTAAGTACAGTGACCTTTTATCTACTACATGGGGATCAGACAGGACGTCCCTAGTCCCCCTCACTGTCTCTATGTCACTGACACTATACAGACAAACATCTGATACATGGAACGTCACTGGGCTGTCTGTCTGTCTGTCCTGTAACTCCCTGTACCAACTTACCTGTAGTTTGTACAGTTCATCCACTGTACTGTTACCTAGCCCAGGTGATTCCCTGTATTTACAGATCTCTGTGTCACTGTCTGTCACACTTACAACACGCTGTGATATAACACTACCCAGGGACGGACACATACCACATATAAACATGATAACATTAGACAACTCCATGATGACCTTGATACTGGACAGATGTTTACAGAAAGAGTCACCTACCTCTTTGTTTGTTACAATGTAGATTACAGCCAGGAACTCTTGTATTGATTTATGAAAGAAATGAACACTTACATTCTTTGTTGTTAGACTGCGTGCTTCCTTCTGACTGATCAATCCAACATCTAGTGCAAACTGTAATTCTCTCACACCTATTTCTTTTTCTAATTTTCTTTTCTGAAATACTAAGTTGGTTTCATTAGATAACAGACCTTCATATGCTACTTTTCCTAATTTTAACAGTACAGAACTAAAATTCTCAATGTGATCATAAACAGACAAAATTTTAGGTAATTCAACTTTTTCTGTTTTGTCATGTTCTATTTCAATTTTATGTTTTTCATTTGCCCTCTCTATTAACATGTTTAACATCTCAGCATAGAAGCTTGTTATACTGTCCCCCACCTGTTTCCCATTATACCATATCTGTACACATACTACAGCTAACAAGGGAATCTGCATGAAAGATTTTACACTATCATTTTCTAAATATTTCAGTACTTTTTCATGCACATCTGTATATTTTGGTGAGTTCTCTTTTAACTTATAATGATTTACAAGTACATTCTCAATAATATTTTCCATCCCAGTTTCACTTAAACCACGAATTTCTATAACTCTGTCACTGTGTTGTGGTTTCTTTAACAATAATGGAAACACCCATGGTCGCATTGTAATGAAGCACGTTACACTACCTGACACGTCAATCTTTGGCATCCTATTTTTACTGTTCAAGTGCAATTCATCTAGTCCATCCAAGATGATAAGACTTTTGTATTCATCCGATGACAATACGTGACGTATGGCATCATGGCAGCCCTTGTCACTCTCAAACGCGTCCTGGCAGATCATATCTACAACTGAAACTAGATTTTGATCATTAACATTGCGAAACTTCATCAGAAAAACAAAGTCAAATTTCCTCAGTTCTTGTTCCCACTTATCAAAATCTTTCTGTCCAGTTCCTTCCTTTCTTTTACAATTACACCACTTTCGAAGAAGCCACACACAGTATGTGGTTTTACCGTGTGCAGCATCTCCTAACATGTATATCCTACTGACGTATTTACCGTCTTTTTGAAAAATGTCATCTGGGTTTGTGACTTCCCTAATCTTTGGCCTCTCATAGATAGAACTAAATAGACCAACATCTCTGTCATCCAAGTAATCAGGGCCTGTGACTTCACTCTCATAGGACATCTCATATTTATAACTTCCTATATCAAAGTCTGAAGTACCTACATGTCTACGTTCCCTATGTCCGGTAAACTCTTCCATGTGTTGTGGTGAGTCATTGTCCTTTGTAACATATTTCTGATCTTCACAGATGATAACTGAGGCATAGAACAACTCTATAGGTAATTCCTCTTCTGTGTCCTGTAGAGGGGAAAGTTGGATGAACCGGGTTAACTTGTCATTGATTTCCATTAGCCGTTCCTTCATTTTCCTTAAACCTGCATCTTCACCTAAGAATAAATAGATATAATTTGTTGTTATATATTATTATTTTATGTCTTATTTCTTTTGTTGGCAACTCTGGTGAGCGATGTAGCACCCTTGGGCCTCTTGTTTTGGCAACATGTTAATTGTTTAGAAAGAAAATAAAGCCTGTGTTTGTGAAACACGAATGCCCCCGGTGGCATCTTTGTTAGTATGAACACTATTTTCTGTTAAGTACATGTATGTGAGGACACCGGGTTAAAAGGTCAAAGGTCAAGGTCATGAGGTCAAAAATTTTGGTATCAATGGAAAGGTCTTGTCACAAGGAATACACATGTGAAATATGAAAGCCCTATCACTCACCATTCAAAAGTTATGCCCAATGTTAAAGTTTTTGAAAAGTAGGTCAAAGGTCAAGGTCAAGGTCACGAGGTCAAAAATTTTGGTATCAATGGAAAGGTCTTGTCACAAGGAATACACATGTGAAATATGAAAGCCCTATCACTTCCCATTCAAAAGTTATGCCCAATGTTAAAGTTTTTGAAAATTAGGTTAAAGGTCAAGGTCAAGGTCACGAGGTCAATAATTTTGGTATCAATGGAAAGGTCTTGTCACAAGGAATACTCCATTCTTAACGAATATTCATAAGCGCCGCCTAAGAATCGAAAACGAGGCTACCGGTGGTATCCAGTATAAACAATATGGCGTCGTCTTTACTAAGTAGCAAGTGCGCGGTTTTAAAAAAGGCGAAAACGTCGTTAATATTGCATGGCTACTGGGATTTTTTTCGATAAATTCTTCTTTTTAATTTTTTTAAACATATATTTCACGTCATTATTTGTTAACGTACAGTATTTAAATAATTCATTTTCACAATGACCGTATGTGACTGTTACATGTGAATAAACGCAAACGTTGCCTGCTGACAGTGCTGTTCTATGTGATGTATATCCCCTATCATAGTTAAACTTTTTTTATAATGAGTAAATTATTTGTACCGTCATTGGATCAATAATTCAGTAATTTAGGACAGATCCGGCATCTTTATCTGAGTATGTCAAGAAAGTTTTTGCCATGTAAAGTACAAAAGTAGGTACTTGACGTGTAATGTACTATAGGCATTCCGATAAGACTTGAAGCTTATCAAATATGCATTTTTGTTTTATACTTGCATTGTAATACTGTGTAAATATCTAAATAGCACCTGATACAAAATTTTGTGGAAGGTCGCTCTTCAGCGAGTCTGAATTTTTTTTTTTTGTTTTACATGAAAAAAGGTTTAGTTGATGTTTTACCAAACTCTTGAACAAATGTCAAGGTCATTATTAAAATTAATTTTGGTCAAAATATTTCTTTTAAAAATGTGAAAATGAAAGAGAATGTGCTGTGACTCTGGATTGATTTAAAACATGGATTTATCGAGCTTGCTTGATGTACTACGGGTTAGAACATCGAGCAACCGTAAGTGCGTTGGTGTTCAGACTCTTCTTTTTGTACATTTCTGCAAAATGTTTGTTAAGAGAACATTCGTGATGACTGCTGAATAAGAGCTGTTTTGAGCTAAAAAAAAAAAAAAGCGTTCAACACTACTTTGTATTTGCCATGAATTATTTCTTGTTAAGCATCTAGGACAAAATTCTTTTTCTGACAGAGAATATAGGTGCAATGTGAAATATGAATCCTTTTTATAACTGAAAATTATAGAATAAGCCCCCCTTTTGGGTGTTTATCACAAAATTATGTCAAATTCCACGACAAACAAAAATTGGGTATCAAAATTATGAAGGAATATGAAAACCACTTCACAAACATTTCAAAAATTATGCTCAAGGTAATTTTATGACTGACAAACATACAGACAGACTGACTTCATAAAGTGCCCACACACTTTTCCAAAAGCAGGGTGAGGTGAACAAACTCATTGCCTCCTCCTCTTTTGATTATTATTATACATACAAAACTAGTGAATATCAGCTGTGACATGAGTTTATCCACAAGATGAAATGATTTAACAATTCAGGGAGCAACTGCTTGATTTTCATCTCTAAATCAACATTAATTGTATGACTGACAAACATACAGACAGACTGACCTCATAAAGTGCCCACACACTTTTCCAAAAGCAGGGCGAGGTGAACAAACTCATTGCCTCCTCCTCTTTTGATTATTATTAAACATACAAAACTAGTGAATATCAGCTGTGACATGAGTTTATCCACAAGATGAAATGATTTTACAATTCAGGGAGCAACTGCTTGATTTTCATCTCTAAATCAACATTAATTGTATGATACTGATTTTTTTCTCTGGTCTTTTTGATAAAAAAATTGAGCCAGATTTTTTGTTGTTGAAAAGTCAATCCCCCAAAAGGTCAAAACAGTTGCTCCTATTGCCAGTACATTTCAATAATTGTACCAGACTATATAGTGTGTGTGCCTTGAAGTCAATGTGTTTTTATTATAGTTATCAAATAACCTTTGATATTTCTCAACAATCATGTAAGTATATGGAACAGTAAAGCAAGGCTAATTGTAATGTTTATTTATTATCTAAGTAATACAATGTTTGATTATGAGAACTTTCATAACATTACATTTAGTTCTACTAATGCACTAGTATATATCTCTGGCTAGGCGCAGCAGAACTAAATGGTGGTGGATCATTCATAAATGTCATGGTAAGGCATGCCAATAGTCACATCCCACAAGTATAAAGAAGATTCAAAGCTTCATGCAGGTAGTGTGACCTGCAATAAATCAAAGAAAATACTAAATGGTCCATACACAAATGCTTCACTTTTATCTTACATGTCTTTTTTTACAGTGAATCATTTTCAAATTAATACTTGTACAGTGTATATATAGTAACATTTTGAAATGTGAAATGAGAAAAGCAAATCTTACAGAACATAAAAGTTCATGAAACATCTCAAACAATTCGATTTAAAATTTATTTTAAATAATACTCTGAAGTTACACTGTACATTATACCTAGTACTAATTATCTAAACACATTAAACTTTGATTTATATCCTCCTACCTTTATCAAAAATGAAGTTGGAACCCTTTTTCTCCTTAAATGCAAGAAACTTCCTACTAGGGCTTAGGCTTTACGCATTGATCAATCATCTCTAGTTTTCATATTGTCTGTACACTGTAAGAATAAAATTTCAGATTTAGAATATACATGTATAGTAAATTCTTTGTACATGTACATGTACTTGCATGTGGAAGTAAATATGTTCAAGAAAGAAAAGAATTTTTGGCTTAAGTACACAAGCCCAGATTTAGATTGGAGAATGGTAAGAGTGGTCATGAGGAAAGACCTTGCCAAAAAAACCTTATTTTATATTTTCTTTTTTAAATTCCATCAAGATTGGAATCATTCTACTGGAAATATTCTAGATCCCCGATGTTACATATTGTTAAATAAAAGTTTTAGTAACTCTGTCATCAATTTGTAATTAAATAATATTTTGGGAAGAGGGGTAAAATACATATGATTGACCCCTCCCCCCCCCTTTTTTTAATTTTGTGTGTGTGGGGGGGGGGGAGGGGGGTCCTGGCTTGCAAGTGTTAAGTGCGAGTTTCGACATTTCAATTGATTTAAATATTATTACAATAGCAAGAAGCTAAGCTGCTTACCTGGTCTTCATTCATTCGACAGCAGTTGCAGCTGAATGTGCACATGACATGTTGATCCTGTCGTGTCGCATTGACACTGCACAAGTTTGCTAGTTCGGCAGTAGAGAATCTACGGTCCCTCTGCGTATTTTGCCTAAATTAACTTCAGTCTCTTATTTTAATGTTTCATTGATAATATCCTCCACTATATGGAATGAAACGTAACGGGAATACATCGTCTCAGAGATGCAATATACACGTGCGTATGCCAAAGTCGCCATATTTGTTGTGCTTCGTAACGAACCGCCGGTAGCCTCGCTTTCGATTCGATATGAATATTCATGAGGATCTCATTAAGAAAGGAGTATACACATGTGAGATATGAAAGCCCTATCACTTACCATTCAAAAGTTATGCCCAATGTTAAAGTTTTTGAAAAGTAGGTCAAAGGTCAAGGTCAAGGTCACGAGGTCAAAAATTTTGGTATCAATGGAAAGGTCTTGTCACAAGGAATACACATGTGAAATATGAAAGCCCTATCACTTACCATTCAAAAGTTATGCCCAATGTTAAAGTTTTTGAAAAGTAGGTCAAAGGTCAAGGTCAAGGTCACGAGGTCAAAAATTTTGGTATCAATGGAAAGGTCTTGTCACAAGGAATACACAAGTGAAATATGAAAGCCCTATCACTTCCCATTCAAAAGTTATGTCCAATGTTAAAGTTTTTCGGACAAACAGACAGACAAACAGACGGACAGGCCAAAAACTATATGCCCTCGAATCTTTGATTCCGGGGGCATAAAAAGTTATAACTTATCCAAGTTACCAGGTTTTAGTATTTATAAATTAAACAAGTTATAACAGCAAATTTTGAACCTTAATATCTCCTCTGAGCATTTTTCTTATGAATTGAGCATTTGTAACTTAATAGATATTAAATTGGACAACCGCCAGGTATATCTCACTATCCAGCCCATGCTTTGTGGGTCTGGCTCAAAGCTCTCAAAATTAGGGTTCTCTGGGGAATATTTATGTCATTAAATTCTGTTTACCAGCAACAGACAAGCTAACTCCCAAGTATATGAAGTTTCATTGCACTAGCATGTATCGTCCTTGACTTATGGTCTGGAAACCAATTTCAATCATCTACAAAATCAATAGGATTCATCCTTGGCTCATGGGGAGTAAGTGTATGAAGTTTCACTGCACTAGCATGTATGGTACTTGACTTATGGTCCAGAAACCAATTTCAATTATCTGAGTCCTGTGATCTTGACCTTTGACCTTTTGACCCCACATTCAATAGGGTTCATCCTTCATCCTCAAAGCTCTCAAAATTAGGGTTCTCTGGGGAATATTTATGTCATTAAATTCTGTTTACCAGCAACAGACAAGCTAACTCCCAAGAAAATTAGGTCAGAAACATAGTCAAGACCTGGATGCATCTTCTGAATGTGAATATTAACAAAAATTCACAATGCTTTGAATATAAAACATGTTTAAATCAAAAACACTGTTATAACTTGTTTAAGAGAACTTATAAGGAAAATCTGCTCTTTTATTTATGACTTATTCAAGTTATATAAACTCATGAACATAACTTGTATAAGTTATTACTGATGCAAGTTAGTTAACTTCAAGAAGTTATTACTCATATAAGTTTGACCCCTGACTGATCAAAGCCCTACCCCTTATAGTTTAAAAGAAAGTCGAAGGTCAGGGTCAAGGCCACAATGTCAAATTTCATGGAGTAACACTTGTTATCAAGAATGTGTGTATGAAATATTAAAGGAGCAATACAGACTCTACAATATGGTCTGGAAACCATTTTCAATAATCAGATTCCTGTGACCTTGACCATTGACCTTTTGAAATCAAAATCAATAGGGGTCATCGTGATTCATGGGAAACATTTCTGGCAAGTTTCATGATTATAGGTGCAATACACACTCATCTGAGTCTTATGACCTTGACCTTTGACCTTTTTACCTCAAAAAAAAAGATGGTCATCCTTGATTCATGGGAAACATTTCTGGCAAGTTTCATTATCACAAGTGCAATACAGACTCTAATATTGTCCGGAAACCAACTTAAATTATCTGAGTACTGTGACCTTGACCGTTGACCTTTTGATCGCAAAATCAATAGGGGGTCATCCTTGACTCATGGGGAGTAGGTGTATGAAGTTTCATTGCACTAGCATGTACCGTACTTGAATTATGGTCCAGAAACCAATTTCAATCATCTGAGTTCCGTGACCTCGACCTTTTGACCCCAAAATCAATAGTGTTCATCCTTGACTCTTAGGGAGTAAGCGTATGAAGTTTCATTGCACTAGTATGTACCGTACTTGACTTATGGTCCAGAAACCAATTTCAATTATCTGAGTCCTGTGATCTTGACCTTTGACCTTTTGCCCCCAAAATCAATTGGGGGTCATCCTTGGCTCATGGGGAGTAAGTATATGAAGTTTCATTGCACTAGCATGTATCGTCCTTGACTTATGGTCTGGAAACCAATTTCAATCATCTACAAAATCAATAGGATTCATCCTTGGCTCATGGGGAGTAGGTGTATGAAGTTTCATTGCACTAGCATGTACCGTACTTGAATTATGGTCCAGAAACCAATTTCAATCATCTGAGTTCCGTGACCTCGACCTTTTGACCCCAAAATCAATAGTGTTCATCCTTGACTCTTAGGGAGTAAGCGTATGAAGTTTCATTGCACTAGTATGTACCGTACTTGACTTATGGTCCAGAAACCAATTTCAATTATCTGAGTCCTGTGATCTTGACCTTTGACCTTTTGCCCCCAAAATCAATTGGGGGTCATCCTTGGCTCATGGGGAGTAAGTATATGAAGTTTCATTGCACTAGCATGTATCGTCCTTGACTTATGGTCTGGAAACCAATTTCAATCATCTACAAAATCAATAGGATTCATCCTTGGCTCATGGGGAGTAAGTGTATGAAGTTTCACTGCACTAGCATGTATGGTACTTGACTTATGGTCCAGAAACCAATTTCAATTATCTGAGTCCTGTGATCTTGACCTTTGACCTTTTGACCCCACATTCAATAGGGTTCATCCTTCATCCTCAAAGCTCTCAAAATTAGGGTTCTCTGGGGAATATTTATGTCATTAAATTCTGTTTACCAGCAACAGACAAGCTAACTCCCAAGAAAATTAGGTCAGAAACATAGTCAAGACCTGGATGCATCTTCTGAATGTGAATATTAACAAAAATTCACAATGCTTTGAATATAAAACATGTTTAAATCAAAAACACTGTTATAACTTGTTTAAGAGAACTTATAAGGAAAATCTGCTCTTTTATTTATGACTTATTCAAGTTATATAAACTCATGAACATAACTTGTATAAGTTATTACTGATGCAAGTTAGTTAACTTCAAGAAGTTATTACTCATATAAGTTTGACCCCTGACTGATCAAAGCCCTACCCCTTATAGTTTAAAAGAAAGTCGAAGGTCAGGGTCAAGGCCACAATGTCAAATTTCATGGAGTAACACTTGTTATCAAGAATGTGTGTATGAAATATTAAAGGAGCAATACAGACTCTACAATATGGTCTGGAAACCATTTTCAATAATCAGATTCCTGTGACCTTGACCATTGACCTTTTGAAATCAAAATCAATAGGGGTCATCGTGATTCATGGGAAACATTTCTGGCAAGTTTCATGATTATAGGTGCAATACACACTCATCTGAGTCTTATGACCTTGACCTTTGACCTTTTTACCTCAAAAAAAAAGATGGTCATCCTTGATTCATGGGAAACATTTCTGGCAAGTTTCATTATCACAAGTGCAATACAGACTCTAATATTGTCCGGAAACCAACTTAAATTATCTGAGTACTGTGACCTTGACCGTTGACCTTTTGATCGCAAAATCAATAGGGGGTCATCCTTGACTCATGGGGAGTAGGTGTATGAAGTTTCATTGCACTAGCATGTACCGTACTTGAATTATGGTCCAGAAACCAATTTCAATCATCTGAGTTCCGTGACCTCGACCTTTTGACCCCAAAATCAATAGTGTTCATCCTTGACTCTTAGGGAGTAAGCGTATGAAGTTTCATTGCACTAGTATGTACCGTACTTGACTTATGGTCCAGAAACCAATTTCAATTATCTGAGTCCTGTGATCTTGACCTTTGACCTTTTGCCCCCAAAATCAATTGGGGGTCATCCTTGGCTCATGGGGAGTAAGTATATGAAGTTTCATTGCACTAGCATGTATCGTCCTTGACTTATGGTCTGGAAACCAATTTCAATCATCTACAAAATCAATAGGATTCATCCTTGGCTCATGGGGAGTAAGTGTATGAAGTTTCACTGCACTAGCATGTATGGTACTTGACTTATGGTCCAGAAACCAATTTCAATTATCTGAGTCCTGTGATCTTGACCTTTGACCTTTTGACCCCACATTCAATAGGGTTCATCCTTCATCCTCAAAGCTCTCAAAATTAGGGTTCTCTGGGGAATATTTATGTCATTAAATTCTGTTTACCAGCAACAGACAAGCTAACTCCCAAGAAAATTAGGTCAGAAACATAGTCAAGACCTGGATGCATCTTCTGAATGTGAATATTAACAAAAATTCACAATGCTTTGAATATAAAACATGTTTAAATCAAAAACACTGTTATAACTTGTTTAAGAGAACTTATAAGGAAAATCTGCTCTTTTATTTATGACTTATTCAAGTTATATAAACTCATGAACATAACTTGTATAAGTTATTACTGATGCAAGTTAGTTAACTTCAAGAAGTTATTACTCATATAAGTTTGACCCCTGACTGATCAAAGCCCTACCCCTTATAGTTTAAAGAAAGTCGAAGGTCAGGGTCAAGGCCACAATGTCAAATTTCATGGAGTAACACTTGTTATCAAGAATGTGTGTATGAAATATTAAAGGAGCAATACAGACTCTACAATATGGTCTGGAAACCATTTTCAATAATCAGATTCCTGTGACCTTGACCATTGACCTTTTGAAATCAAAATCAATAGGGGTCATCGTGATTCATGGGAAACATTTCTGGCAAGTTTCATGATTATAGGTGCAATACACACTCATCTGAGTCTTATGACCTTGACCTTTGACCTTTTTACCTCAAAAAAAAAGATGGTCATCCTTGATTCATGGGAAACATTTCTGGCAAGTTTCATTATCACAAGTGCAATACAGACTCTAATATTGTCCGGAAACCAACTTAAATTATCTGAGTACTGTGACCTTGACCGTTGACCTTTTGATCGCAAAATCAATAGGGGGTCATCCTTGACTCATGGGGAGTAGGTGTATGAAGTTTCATTGCACTAGCATGTACCGTACTTGAATTATGGTCCAGAAACCAATTTCAATCATCTGAGTTCCGTGACCTCGACCTTTTGACCCCAAAATCAATAGTGTTCATCCTTGACTCTTAGGGAGTAAGTGTATGAAGTTTCATTGCACTAGTATGTACCGTACTTGACTTATGGTCCAGAAACCAATTTCAATTATCTGAGTCCTGTGATCTTGACCTTTGACCTTTTGCCCCCAAAATCAATTGGGGGTCATCCTTGGCTCATGGGGAGTAAGTATATGAAGTTTCATTGCACTAGCATGTATCGTCCTTGACTTATGGTCTGGAAACCAATTTCAATCATCTACAAAATCAATAGGATTCATCCTTGGCTCATGGGGAGTAAGTGTATGAAGTTTCACTGCACTAGCATGTATGGTACTTGACTTATGGTCCAGAAACCAATTTCAATTATCTGAGTCCTGTGATCTTGACCTTTGACCTTTTGACCCCACATTCAATAGGGTTCATCCTTGTAAGTGTATGAAGTTTCATTGCACTAGGATGTATCCTACTTGACTTATAGTCCAGAAACCAATTGTTGACGCTCGCCCACCTACCCGCCTTCCTGCCTGCCCTTTTTTGTTTTGCAACTTGGCTAAAAATGTGTCAGCCAATCAGAGCCATCCACGGCCATACTTGCTGACTGATCAGCACGATAAAAAATCATACTTTGTAGAGGACCTTGCGTACTTGCTTCCTGTAAGATTTCATGAAATTCTGAGCAGCGGATGCAGACCAGATGTCGAAAATGTGTAAGACAATCAGATCCATCGGCGGCCATATTTGTTGACAGATCGCCACAAAAAGCACAAACATGGTAGAGGACCTTTAGTACTTACTACCAGTAAGAATTTCTTGAAATTCTGAGCAGCAGTTGCAGAGGAGAAGTCGAAAATGCATCAGCCAATCAGAACCCTCGGCGGCCATATTTATTGACCAATCTGCACAAAAAACACAAACTTGGTAGAGGACCTTGAGTACTTGCTTGCTGTAATGTTTCGTGAAATTCTGTGCAGCAGTTGCAGAGGAGAAGTCGAAAATGCATCAGCCAAACAGAGCCCTCGGCAGCCATATTTGTTGACCAATTGGCACGAAAAATACAAACTTGGTAGAGGACCTTAAATATGCTTCCTGTAAGGTTTCCTAAAATTCTGTGCAGCAGTTGCAGAGGAGAAGTCAAAAATGTTAAAAGTCTACGCCAGACGACCACGGATGGCACGCTATGACAATAGCTCACTTGAGCTTCGCTCAGGTGACCCTAAAAGGGATGCCAAATTATTTTTTATAACATTTGACTACTCTTTTGATAACTATTGTACATGGCAACTGACAGCTGAAAGACATATTATGAAGATATCATAACTTGAAGACTCTGAATTGCTGATTAGCAAAAAATATGAATGTATCATTAACCAAACATATGTCATATATTACCCTGTCTTTGGGGTACTTTGCCATATGGAATACTTTGTTTAATGACTGCAATCTGTTTCGCTTGTTCATCTATCTGTCTGCCATGATCATCTATCTGTCTGCCATGGTCATCTATATGTCTGCCATGATCATCTATCTGTCTGCCATGATCATCTATATGTCTGCCATGATCATCTATATGTCTGCCACGATCATCTATCTGTCTGCCATGATTATCGATCTGTCTGCCATGATCATCGATCTGTCTGCCATAGTCATCTATCTGTCTGCCATGACCATCTATCTGTCTGCCATGATCATCTATGTGTCTGCCATGATCATATATCTGTCTGCCATGATCATCAATCTGTCTGCCATGACCATCTATCTGTCTGCCATGATCAACTATATGTCTGCCGTGATCATCTATCTGTCTGCCATGGTCATCTATCTGTCTTCTATGTTCTGAAAAGGGGTAAAACTGTCAGGTGTTACCAACACAGCTTGTCAGAAATACTGTACATGTACTTACTTTTGCGCAACCAAATTTTACTGGAAATAGAGCAGAATTGGGTAAATTGACATATTAGCGTAATCATGAATTAGGGCTTTGACTTCTTTTCCAAATTAATCTATAAGAGATTCATGATATAGTGTATATATACATTCTTGAATTGGCGCAGTCTTAGCAGTGCTAATTTCACTATAATATGAATCCCTCAAAAATAAGTACACATACAGTAGAGTTTCTAAGAATGTGTTTTAATTTTTTTAATCTATTATAAATCAAATGTTTTTGAATATTTGATCTTTTTAAATGATATAATTATGTTTATGAGCAAATAAATTTAAGGGTATATTTTTAAGAATGAATTTTTTTGGCATATATCCAATACTATATCTATTAAATTATCAAATATTTGTTAAAGTTTTAAAACAAATAAATAAATCAATTTGATTAATCAATTAATTTAATAATAATCATGATAATATACCATTTGATTCCTGCTGAATAGGTCTCAGCTGTTCTTCTAGTTCTTCTTTGATTTCTTGACCTTGTCTTGCTAGAATTAAAAAGTACATATCAATAATATATTTTAAGTACATACTATTAAGATTGTCATCTGATTGAAATTACTAAATATTCTATAGGTATTCTACCATTGTAAGCATTTGCTGCAAGGATTTTCAACGTCATAATCCATACAATTATTTACAAAAGATATTGATTTATCACGAAACTTTGCTGAAATCAATACAGTGAAAAGACGAAAAGTGAGAACAGTTTTTTTTTTCTCCTAAAGATTTATCGATGATTAACTCACAGTTCACATTCTACCACAAGACGTTACCCGTATATGTAGTACGTACTTTAAGTTAGTCTCTAACTTTGACATCTGGTCTAGAAAATTACTGGGGTTATTTTTGTCTTCATTAGTATAGTGTACACTAGAAAATTTCAAACCTTAGGCCATAATTAAAAAATTGTTTGTTTCCCTTCGTCCCGACCGGGTCAGGAAAAAGGCTGCCGAGTCAGATTTTTTTATAGCCAAAAAGTCCGATATTTTTCTTTCCAGAAATCGAATCAGGGCCATGTCCATATTCAGTTTATCTCATTCCTACATATTTATAAGAAATCTTGCCAGACCCCCCCCCCCTGTGTGCCCATTCCCGATGGCTTTGAACCGCCATTCATAAATTACGTATTATTGGTACAGTGATAATTATGTCTCTCTCTTGTAAATATCCTCCCAAAGTTTTTGAGAACATTGTGCATGTTGAGTCGTAGGTCATGATCGAGCGCTCGGTCTACGGATGTAAAATTTTAAACAAGCAAGTGCCTTTCGAATTCTGCGAGTGCGGCAGGTTTTGTGGGCTCTATGACCCATTATGCCGCGCTGAAACACTTGATGCACCTGTTGCGAAAATATTTATCGTGTATCTTGAGACAATTTTGTTTATATAGAATATGTTTTACAGGACAACTTCTTCTTCTTCCTTAGTATGACCCTGTGCTTATCGGAGTACTCCCCAGAGGGGATCACATATTATTAAACATGACATTATATATCAAGACATTATTTCAAATTCCTCTCTTACTCTTTAACACTCACAACTCACCACTCATTCACCATGCTCTGTACAAGGTACCTTCCACTATGTATGAAAGTGTATGCAGTGTATGCTGGGAAGGTGTGATTTATGTACTACAGTGGATGGTCCGTATTTCCAATGGCCTTTATTGTTATCATTAAGAAGTAAAAGAAAAAGTTCCTCAATTCCACGTACATGTTCTCACAATTCCTTTTAAATTACCTAGTAATACTATATCAATTAATAGAAAGTACCGCTAGCTTTTTCCTCACGGCGATTACATGTGACCACTGAACATGCTGAAGCGTTTTAAGGTTTCACTGAGTAGCATTCTGTCATGTGATTTTCAGAAAGAAAAAAAAATTGGTTTCTTTGGCATGGTTACTTCAACATATAGAGCTGAAACGAATACCTGAAAATGCTATTCGTGACAATTTGATTCGGATTCGAATATTCGTCCAATTGATTTACTTGAAAAAAAAAAGCCCTTGTACAATAAAGATTCCGGTAAAGAGTTAGATTTCAGTAAACAATTGTTACCCTGAAACACTGACACATCTCTACCTAAAAACGTCATAATCCCGTAATCATCATCATGCCATGGTCCCAAATGGCAATTCACCGGACATAACGTGCATGTCTGGTCCATGCTGCCAATTTATCTGTTCTTAAATGATGCTATTCAATTTGAAGACGTTTAACATTGAAAGTTCGATGCCACCAACCTTCAATGACACCCGCCCTTTCCCATTTCTCTCTAGTCAAATATAAGGAAAGTAGAGGCGGATATTCTTGTGGACCGTTAGCATCAAGCTCATGTGGTAGTATTGTACATGGTATCTTCATGAATGTGACAATGTGGAAATCATACGGGCACAGTACATTGTACGCACAAACATAGAAGCAAACCTATCTATCGTGTCTATTTTTACAATTTTTGACGTTAGACGCTCTACGCTTTTGCTGCTCTCTTTTACACCTAAAACATATTTCTAACCAGACTTACTTTTAGTAAAATTTTAAACAAACGTTTAGATCATAAAAATAGTATAAATATTGTTGTTACTTGAATTGTGTTAATTACTTAATAAAGCCTACGCTCACGCAGCAAGATACGCCCGTTTGGATTTTTTTCACAACACCAAAATATCTTAGTCCCATAACTCCATAAGGACAAATCGGATGAACCTGAAAATCGAAAGGCGGCTTCTTCTTCAAAGTCTGATCACAATGTACAAATATCGTGAAAATCTGTTGACGCATATTCAAGTTATTGCGTTCCATGCACCTATATTTTGCCCTAAGCTTAACATGTATGTGCATATAACCCCCCCCCCATTACACATAATTTCTGGATAATGTGACAAAAAATTTAAGAATCCGTTATATGTGTGAAAGAACATCCTTTCTACTTGAAGTATACAAAATTTTAAAACATTTCGACCAGAAATAGATTTTTAAAGAATTTTTAACTATTTTAGTATATTTTTACATTGTATCTAAAATATCTAAGTCCCATAACTCCTTAACGACAAATCGGATAAACCTGAAAATCGAAAGCGGCTTCTTCTTCAAAGTCTGATCACAATGTAGAAATATCATGTAAATCAGTTGACGCATATTCAAGTTATTGCGTTCCATGCGCCTATATTTTGCCCTTAGCTTAACATGTTTGTGCATATAACACCCCCCCTCCCATTACAAATATCTCAGTTATGCGACCAAGAAATTAAAAACCCGTTACATATGTCAAAGAGCATCCTTTCTACCTTAAGTATACAAAATTTCAAAACATTTCGATCAAAAATAGATTTTTAAATAACTTTAACTATTTTAGTATATTTTCACAGTATTTTAAAATATCTAAGTCCCATAACTCTGTAACGACAAATCGAATGAACCTGAAAATCGAAAGGCGGCTTCCTCTCAACAATCCAAACATAATGTATGAATATCATGAAAATCTGTTGACGCATATTCAAGTTATTGCGTTCCATGCGCCTATATTTTGCCCTTAGCTTAACATGTATGTGCATATCACCCACTCCCCTTCCCATTACAAATATCTCGGTTTTGCGATCAAAAAATTAAAAACCTGTTACATATATTGTCAAAGAACATCCTTTCTACTTGAAGTATAAAAAATTTCAAAACATTTCGATCAAATATAGATTTTTAAATAATTTCTAACTATTTTAGTATATTTTCACTGTATTTTGAAATATCTAAGTCTCATAACTCTGTAACGATAAATCGAATGAACCTGAAAATCGAAAGGCGGCTTCCTCTCCATAGTTCAAACATGATGTATGAATATCATGAAAATCTTTTGACGCATATTCAAGTTATTGCGTTCCATGCGCCTATATTTTGCCCTTAGCTTAACATGTATGTGCATATAAACCCCCCCCTTCCCATTACACAAAATATCTCGATTATGCGACAAAAAAATTAAAAACCCGTTTAATGTGTCAAAGAACATCCTTTGTACTTGAAGTATACAAAATTTCAAAACATTTCGACCAGAAATAGATTTTTAAATAATTTTTAACTATTTTAGTATATTTTCACAGTATTTTAAAATATCTAAGTCCCATAACTCTGTAACGACAAATCGAATGAACCTGAAAATCGAAAGGCGGCTTCCTCTCAACAATCCAAACATAATGTATGAATATCATGAAAATCTGTTGACGCATATTCAAGTTATTGCGTTCCATGCGCCTATATTTTGCCCTTAGCTTAACATGTATGTGCATATCACCCACTCCCCTTCCCATTACAAATATCTCGGTTTTGCGATCAAAAAATTAAAAACCCGTTACATATATTGTCAAAGAACATCCTTTCTACTTGAAGTATACAAAATTTCAAAACATTTCGATCAAATATAGATTTTTAAATAATTTCTAACTATTTTAGTATATTTTCACTGTATTTTAAAATATCTAAGTCCCATAACTCTGTAACGACAAATCGAATGAACCTGAACATCGAAAGGCGGCTTCCTCTCAACAATCCAAACATAATGTATGAATATCATGAAAATCTGTTGACGCATATTCAAGTTATTGCGTTCCATGCGCCTATATTTTGCCCTTAGCTTAACATGTATGTGCATATCACCCACTCCCCTTCCCATTACAAATATCTCGGTTTTGCGATCAAAAAATTAAAAACCTGTTACATATATTGTCAAAGAACATCCTTTCTACTTGAAGTATAAAAAATTTCAAAACATTTCGATCAAATATAGATTTTTAAATAATTTCTAACTATTTTAGTATATTTTCACTGTATTTTGAAATATCTAAGTCTCATAACTCTGTAACGATAAATCGAATGAACCTGAAAATCGAAAGGCGGCTTCCTCTCCATAGTTCAAACATGATGTATGAATATCATGAAAATCTGTTGACGCATATTCAAGTTATTGCGTTCCATGCGCCTATATTTTGCCCTTAGCTTAACATGTATGTGCATATAAACCCCCCCCCCCCCCTTCCCATTACACAAAATATCTCGATTATGCGACAAAAAAATTAAAAACCCGTTTAATATGTCAAAGAACATCCTTCTACTTGAAGTATACAAAATTTCAAAACATTTCGACCAGAAATAGATTTTTAAATAATTTTTAACTATTTTAGTATATTTTCACAGTATTTTAAAATATCTAAGTCCCATAACTCTGTAACGACAAATCAAATGAACCTGAAAATCGAAAGGCGGCTTCCTCTCAACAATCCAAACATAATGTATGAATATCATGAAAATCTGTTGACGCATATTCAAGTTATTGCGTTCCATGCGCCTATATTTTGCCCTTAGCTTAACATGTATGTGCATATCACCCACTCCCCTTCCCATTACAAATATCTCGGTTTTGCGATCAAAAAATTAAAAACCTGTTACATATATTGTCAAAGAACATCCTTTCTACTTGAAGTATAAAAAATTTCAAAACATTTCGATCAAATATAGATTTTTAAATAATTTCTAACTATTTTAGTATATTTTCACTGTATTTTGAAATATCTAAGTCTCATAACTCTGTAACGATAAATCGAATGAACCTGAAAATCGAAAGGCGGCTTCCTCTCCATAGTTCAAACATGATGTATGAATATCATGAAAATCTGTTGACGCATATTCAAGTTATTGCGTTCCATGCGCCTATATTTTGCCCTTAGCTTAACATGTATGTGCATATAAACCCCCCCCTTCCCATTACACAAAATATCTCGATTATGCGACAAAAAAATTAAAAACCCGTTTAATATGTCAAAGAACATCCTTTCTACTTGAAGTATACAAAATTTCAAAACATTTCGACCAGAAATAGATTTTTAAATAATTTTTAACTATTTTAGTATATTTTCACAGTATTTTAAAATATCTAAGTCCCATAACTCTGTAACGACAAATCGAATGAACCTGAAAATCGAAAGGCGGCTTCCTCTCAACAATCCAAACATAATGTATGAATATCATGAAAATCTGTTGACGCATATTCAAGTTATTGCGTTCCATGCGCCTATATTTTGCCCTTAGCTTAACATGTATGTGCATATCACCCACTCCCCTTCCCATTACAAATATCTCGGTTTTGCGATCAAAAAATTAAAAACCCGTTACATATATTGTCAAAGAACATCCTTTCTACTTGAAGTATACAAAATTTCAAAACATTTCGATCAAATATAGATTTTTAAATAATTTCTAACTATTTTAGTATATTTTCACTGTATTTTAAAATATCTAAGTCCCATAACTCTGTAACGACAAATCGAATGAACCTGAAAATCGAAAGGCGGCTTCCTCTCAACAATCCAAACATAATGTATGAATATCATGAAAATCTGTTGACGCATATTCAAGTTATTGCGTTCCATGCGCCTATATTTTGCCCTTAGCTTAACATGTATGTGCATATCACCCACTCCCCTTCCCATTACAAATATCTCGGTTTTGCGATCAAAAAATTAAAAACCTGTTACATATATTGTCAAAGAACATCCTTTCTACTTGAAGTATAAAAAATTTCAAAACATTTCGATCAAATATAGATTTTTAAATAATTTCTAACTATTTTAGTATATTTTCACTGTATTTTGAAATATCTAAGTCTCATAACTCTGTAACGATAAATCGAATGAACCTGAAAATCGAAAGGCGGCTTCCTCTCCATAGTTCAAACATGATGTATGAATATCATGAAAATCTGTTGACGCATATTCAAGTTATTGCGTTCCATGCGCCTATATTTTGCCCTTAGCTTAACATGTATGTGCATATAAACCCCCCCCCTTCCCATTACACAAAATATCTCGATTATGCGACAAAAAAATTAAAAACCCGTTTAATATGTCAAAGAACATCCTTTCTACTTGAAGTATACAAAATTTCAAAACATTTCGACCAGAAATAGATTTTTAAATAATTTTTAACTATTTTAGTATATTTTCACAGTATTTTAAAATATCTAAGTCCCATAACTCTGTAACGACAAATCAAATGAACCTGAAAATCGAAAGGCGGCTTCCTCTCAACAATCCAAACATAATGTATGAATATCATGAAAATCTGTTGACGCATATTCAAGTTATTGCGTTCCATGCGCCTATATTTTGCCCTTAGCTTAACATGTATGTGCATATCACCCACTCCCCTTCCCATTACAAATATCTCGGTTTTGCGATCAAAAAATTAAAAACGCGTTACATATATTGTCAAAGAACATCCTTTCTACTTGAAGTATACAAAATTTCAAAACATTTCGATCAAATATAGATTTTTAAATAATTTCTAACTATTTTAGTATATTTTCACTGTATTTTAAAATATCTAAGTCCCATAACTCTGTAACGATAAATCAAATGAACCTGAAAATCGAAAGGCGGCTTCCTCTCTATAGTCCAAACATGATGTATGAATATCATGAAAATCTGTTGACGCATATTCAAGTTATTGCGTTCCATGCGCCTATATTTTGCCATTAGCTTAACATGTATGTGCATATAAACCCCCCCCTTCCCATTACACAAAATATCTCGATTATGCGACAAAAAAATTAAAAACCCGTTACATATGTAAAAGAACATCCTTTCTACTTGAAGTATACAAAATTTCAAAACATTTCGACCAGAAATAGATTTTTAAATAATTTTTAACTATTTTAGTATATTTTCACTGTATTTTAAAAATCTAAGTCCCATAACTCTGTAATGACAAATCGGATGAACCTGAAAATCGAAAGGCGGCTTCCTCTCCACAGTTCAATCATAATGTATGAATTTCGTGAAAATCCGTTGACGCATAATCAAGTTATTGCGTTCCATAGGCGGACGGACAGACGGACAGACGGACAGACTTCGCCATACCATAATACGACCCGTCAAATGATGGGCGTATAAAAATACATGCAATAAGCCCCGGAAATACACAACTTCAAACACGATAAAAACATATAAAATGTTGGTTAATTTTGTTGAATTTTTTCATGCGACATGTTTAAATACATATTTAACTATATATCAAAGAAAATGAGATATTCATTGCACCCAAACTTCCTGTGCGCACCTGGGCTTACGCCTGGGCTTAAAATATTCCCTAGGCTTAAAGTAGTAGGACAAAAAAAGATGTTTTTTTTTTCAGAATTGCAATCAATTATTTATCATGTTTATACTACACTTAACTTTCCTTAATAACACTTTCATTAGCAAAATTTTACACTTTTTGGTAAGAAACAGGTATTGGAAGGTCTGGAGAAGAATCCATATTTTCCGGTATCCATATTACATGCATTATTGAATGACCGTGTGATATTGATTTCGTATACGTACGTTCATCGGGAAAGGGGGCCGTATGTTACTTAAAAATACTAAACATATAAAAGAAATGTTATCTGAAAATAGTAGGGCTGTCATGCAGGCTTTCTACTCTACCTTGATGAAAAAGTAGGAAAAAAGTAGGAGTAGGCAATGAAAAAAAGTAGGAGAAATATAGGGAAAAAAAGGAATTAATAGGGGAGAAGTAGGAATTTTTCCATCACTTTTAGCGACAATTTTCAGTAAGTATGACACACAAATCACAGTAAGCAATATTTGTAGACTGGTAATGTTCATCTTTGAGGAAATCACTGAGAGAAATAAGGACAGATTGATTTTTTCATGTAAAATATACAGAATGGGCGAGCGAAGCGAGACCGAAATTTTTTTAAAACTTTGAATCAGATGTCGACGACAAGTGAAGATGAAAAAGTAGGAATAGTAGGAGGTTTTGAAGAAAAAGTAGGAAAAAAAGGATCAAAATAAAAAAGTAGGAAAAGTAGGAAATAGTAGGGAAAAAAAGGAACAGTAGAAAGCCTGGGACTCATGTTTAACCGAAAATTTGGTTAACCACAGTTCAAGCTTGGTTGGTTCGATTCGGATCGTACTTTACGGATTTCGGTTCGGTCCTTTTATTTTTTTTTTGGTTATATCTAGTAATCAGTAGTTTATCAATTTTGAATGAAACACAGACTGTGATTGGGTACTATGTCGTATTTCATCCAATGAAATGTGTTGTTTCACTTCTTGATGAAAACATGCACCTGACCTGTTTGTTTGTCAGGTGGAGTCTAAGAAGTCTTCTAAGTGTTCTAGTTTGGCTATTTTGTTAAATGTTGATAAAATCTCGAAGAACAATGCTTTCAAAGCAGAAAAATGAGAAAGAAGTATTTGTTGATTTGTCATTATAACCATTATTTCACTCTTTTATGGAATTAGACAACACAAACACACACCAAACCGAAACCAGAAGTCTCTGATGAGACTGAAGCTCTCCTGGTTGTTTGCTTAAATCAATCTCAAGAGAGAATCTCCTGAGATCAGGGGCTCAAACAAAATACAAGACCGGAGAATGATTACATGATGGAAAAAGAATTAACTCTCTATCAATTATACTTTCTGAGAATTGGTGTTCAAAAGATTACATGATAGAGTTATACTTTTCAATTATCCAAGATAGACAGTTCCGTGGTCTTCTTAAAAAAGGACCTAAGTATAGAATCCCATCCAAGATAGATTCTGTCAAATGCCGTGAAGTGCTTACGGAAGCCTTAGATAATTATACGAAAAGATGGTGTAAATCAGAAGGAGTCGAACCGCATGCTCTGAATGACTGGAAAAACCTCATTTTAGATATAACGGATATTCGAATAGATAACTTCCATAAAAACCCTCATCTTTTTCAAAATCCACGTTCCAAATCAGAAAGATATTTCAAATCCAAACTAAGTAAATTACATGAAAAATATGTCTTTGCACCAGCTGATAAAGCAGCCAACAACACCATTATCATTTGAAAACGTTACTACATATCAACTTTGATTTCGGAACTTTCGTCTACTAATACATATATCAAAAGCAATGAAAGTGCATCTAACATTTTAGGCAAGCATAACAGTGAACTGTCTTCATTCAATATCTCTATTTCTAAATTGGATCTCCCAACACTATATTGCATACCGAAACTGCACAAGTCTCCTTACAAATTTCGATTTATTGCTAATTCTAGTAACTGCTCCACTACAATTTTGTCTAGAAATCTGACGTCAGCACTTACTGCTATTAAAGAACACATAACTAGATATTGTGAAATGGTTCTAAACAGGAACGATGTAAATTTATTTTGGTCTATTAAGAATTCAGAGGATGTGATTGAAAAAATGAAATCTGTAAATTTCCAAGCCAATACGATTTCTTCATACGACTTCTCTAATATTTAATCCACACTTCCTCATGACAAAATTAATGATCGATTATCTAATCTCATTAAATGGTGTTTTGATCGAGAGCGAAAAACTTGATGAAAACATTTGTACATCTGAATCGAAGGGTTTCTTTTCCTCGACAGACTACAAATCATACAAATCATGGACATGTAGTGACCTGTGTAATGCCTTGTCCTTCCTCTTGGACAATATTTATGTTAGATTTGGTGAGGATCTATACAAGCAGGTTATAGGAATTCCTATGGGTACTAACTGTGCGCCTCTTGTTGCAGATTTATTTTAATACACTTATGAAAAAGAATTTATCCAAAATCTTCAAAAGCAAAGAAAATTTGATGAGCTGAAATATTTCAATAATACTTCTAGGTATCTGGATGATATTCTAACCATTGACAATCCTGCTTTTGAATTATATAAGAATGAAATTTATCCACAAGAATTAACCCTTAACATGGCAAACCTTTCAAAAACAGAAACACCCTTTTTGGACCTAAATATCAAAATTGTAAACGGAAAGATTCATACAAGTGTATATGACAAAAGGGATGATTTTGGATTCAACATAGTAAATTTCCCTTGGCTTGACGGTGATGTTCCAAGATTACCGTCATATGGCATTTACATATCACAGCTCATCCGGTACGCTAGAGCATGTACTGATATTTTGGATTTTCACAGTAGAAATTTACAAATTACCAAAAAACTTTTAGGTCAAGGTTTCCGCTTTCATAAACTAGTTAAGACTTTCTGGAAATTTTACAAGAATTACAGTCAACTTCTTTTAAAATTCGGATCTATACATGCAACGGAGTACATTACTATGGGTATTACACAACCTGTCTTTTATGGTGATATGATAAACAAAATAAAAAAGATCAAAGGTAGGCAGCATAACCATCGAAAATGCGTCAGAATCATCAAACGCCTTTTATATCGTGGATATGATCCTAATGTCACCAGACGGACACTAGGCTTGGTACTTGACCAATCTACAGTCTTGTACAAGTGCATCCTTGAGACTTGCACTCTGACTGACTGTGACGACGGGACTCCATGACGGGCCCTGTCCAAACCTCTTTAGAGAAGACAGGGCCCCGACCACCTGTCCTCTCTGAATGTCAGTCGGACTCCTCGGGTGATTACATACATGAGCTCGCTACAGCCGGCAGAGCACGGACTGTATTACGCATGCCCTCTTTTTATATCCATTTACATATTCATCTGTGTCTCTGGGGCCTCTGCGTTTCGCGGTCTTGTTTGTGTGATGTCATCTTACAGTGAGGAGGTTGTTTTACACCACAATTGTACGTTCTTCGAGACCTCTGGGTAATTGGAGAAGTGAGAGGGTTGTGCGCACGTAATCCAGGATAACCACACCATTTGCTACTTGCGTGACAGATGGCCGTCCAAAGTCGGCACCGGTTACCCATTGGTCTCGTCGGTTTATGTGTAGTCTTTTGTGTTTGATGTTTACATGTCGTATGTCTCTTTTCCGTCTCATGCTGTACTCGTCTTTTGTGTTTTTGCATCGGGTGTTTTGGTGTTTTACTGTTGATGCTGCAAAGGGGTCTTGTTGGAGATCTCCTCCCTTCTTTCTTTTTTTTTTTTTTTTTTTTTTTTTTTTTTTTTTTTTCTTTTGTGCTCAGAATAAAGACTCATGTGTTAGTATCTAATGTTAAGCTAAGCAATGACATATGTTGTTCTAAGTATAAACTACAGTTTCTATATAACTAAGAATTAATTCAAATTAGTGTTTGTTAATGTGAGAGTGCTTTGTTGTTAATTTTCTTAAAGTGGTAAAGTCTTATTGCTCATCATTGCACATTTCTTTTTCTCATTTTTTTTTGTGTTTATTTATTTGTGAAAAAATACAATACTTGACGCGTTTGTTTCATTAGACGAATTTATGAATTGAAGCAAAAGAGGATTGTCAGAAATACTAAGTACAACGTAAAACTTAACATGTATCTTACGACTACCATGCATGCAGGTGATAAGGTGAAATGTTAGTTACTTGATACTAATATCATTCTATAAATTTCTTTACTAATGTATATTTAGTATATTGTTTGAAAAGCATCTTTCTTGCGAGTTCATTCTTAAAAATCCGAAATATATCAGTATTGTCTTTTCTTTGATTACTCAGATGAAACCATTTATAAATCGTAAAACCGATAGTTGATAGAAGGATATTAACATCATTATATTGTTCTACTTCAATCTTATAACCTAATACAATATACCTTAATTTTCTAAAGTTAGTATGATATCCAAATTTTGTCAGGCGGTTAAGAGTTAGATTCCAAAACTTATCAAGACCAGTACAAGATACAAAGTAATGCTCATAATTATCCCGGCAGTTACAAATATTGCAGTTTTCAGTATCTATAATTTTCCATCTTTTTAGTAAAATCTGATTTGGTAAAATATTATGAAAGAGCTTCCAATGAAAATCTTCTCTTCGTTTTCTAAGATTGTTTTGAAAACAAAAGAAAATTTCTGTTTTAAAAGGTCTTTTACATTCTCATTAAACTTGTGTTGCCATGCGCTAAAACAATAGCTTTCGGTCTCTTTTTCTTCGACAAAAAAACTATAGATATGTTTATTGTCTATCGTTTTAAACAGTTTTCGTCCATTATGAGCAATATCTTTTACATAAATTTCTAAATTTGTAAAGTTTGACCTAGTTTGAGACTGTCTAAGTATATCAATCCACGTTTTTGGTATACATTTTTTTAAAAGATATATTTCTGATATCCAGTTTCGTTTATCCTCCCTTCTTTCTATGCATAGACGAAAATTACCACGCCCATTTTCCATGAACCTGGGGGTCAAGGGCTCAAACAATAAAAGATGCACATCCATACCACTGACTGAGAATAATGCAAAAACAATTATCTTTCTATCAACATGATCAATTATACTTTCTGAGAATTGGTGCTCACAAGATCACATAGAGTTATATAGGAGAAAATGACCACACCCCTTTTCAAAGATCCTGGGGTCAGGGGCTCAAACGAAATATCAGGTGCACATCTAGACCACGGACTAAGAATAATGCTTAAAGAATTATCTTTCTATCAATTATACTTTCTGAGAATTGGTGCTCACAAGTATAGGAGAGAATGACCACACCCATTTTCAAAGACCCTGGGGGTCAACGGCTCTAACAAAATATCAGGTGCATATCTAAACCACAGACTGAGTATAAAGAAAAAACAATTATCTTTCTATCAATCATACATTTTGAGAATTGATGCTCACAAGATTACATAGACTTATAAAGTGTTAAATGACCACACCCATTTTCCTACCCCCCCGGGGGGGTCAGGGGCTTAAACAAAATATCAAGTGCAAAACAAGACCACAGACTGAGAATAAAGCAAAAACAATTATCTTTCTATCAATTATACTTTCTGATAATTGGTGCTCACAAGATTACATAGAGTTATATAGGAGAAAATGATGACACCCATTTTCGAAGACCCTGGGGGTCAGGGGCTCAAACAAAATATCAGGTGCACATCTAGACCACAGACTGAGAATAAATCAAAAAGAATTATCTTTCTATCAATTATACTTTCTGAGAATTGGTGCTCACAAGACTACATAGAGTTATATAGGAGAAAATGACCACACCCATTTTCCAAGACCCTGGGGGTCAGGGGCACAAACAAAATATCAGGTGCACATCTAGACCACCGACTGAGAATAAAGCAAAAACAATTATCTTTCTATCAATTATACTTTCTAAGAATTGATGCTCACAAGATTACATAGAGTTATATAGGGGAAAATGACCATACCCATTTTCCAAGACCCTGGGGGTCAGGGGCTCAAACAAAATATCAGATGCACAACTAGACCACCGACTGAGAATAAAGCAAAAACAATTATCTTTCTATCAATTATACTTTCTGAGAATCGGTGCTCACAAGATTACATAGAGTTATATAGGGGAAAATGACCACACCCATTTTCCAAGACCCTGGGGATCAGGGGCTCAAACAAAATATCAGGTGCACAACTAGACCACAGACTGAGAATAAAGCAAAAACAATTATCTTTCTATCAATTATACTTTCTGAGAATTGGTGCTCACAAGATTACATAGAGTTATAAAGGAGAAAATGATGACCACACCCATTTTCCAAGACCCTGGGGGTCAGGGGCTCAAACAAAATATCAGGTGCACATCTAGACCACAGACTGAGAATAAAGCAAAAACAATTATCTTTCTATCTATTATACTTTCTGAGAATTGCTGCTCACAAGATTACATAGAGTTATATAGGAGAAAATGACCACACCCATTTTCCAAGACCCTAGGGGTCAGGGGCTCAAACAAAATATCAGGTGCACATCTAGACCATAGTCTAAGAATAAAGCAAAAACAATTACCTTTCTATCAATTATACTTTCTGAGAATAGGTGCTCACAAGATTACATAGAGTTATATAGGGGAAATGACCATACCTATTTTCCAAGACCCTGGGGGTCAGGGGCTCAAACAAAATATCAGATGCACAACTAGACCACCGACTGAGAATAAAGCAAAAACAATTATCTTTCTATCAATTATACTTTCTGAGAATCGGTGCTCACAAGATTACATAGAGTTATATAGGGGAAAATGACCACACCCATTTTCCAAGACCCTGGGGATCAGGGGCTCAAACAAAATAACAAGTGCACAACTAGACCACCGACTGAGAATAAAGCAAAAACAATTATCTTTCTATCAATTATACTTTCTGAGAATTGGTGCTTACAAGATTACATAGAGTTATATAGGGGAAAATGATGACACCCATTTTCCAAGACCCTGGGGGTCAGGGGCTCAAACAAAATATCAGGTGCACATCTAGACCATAGTCTGAGAATAAAGCAAAAACAATTACCTTTCTATCAATTATACTTTCTGAGAATAGGTGCTCACAAGATTACATAGAGTTATATAGGGGAAAATGACCACACCCATTTTCCAAGACCCTGGGGATCAGGGGCTCAAACAAAATAACAAGTGCACAACTAGACCACCGACTGAGAATAAATCAAAAACAATTATCTTTCTATCAATTATACTTTCTGATAATTGGTGCTCACAAGATTACATAGAGTTATATAGGGGAAAATGATGACACCCATTTTCCAAGACCCTGGGGGTCAGGGGCTCAAACAAAATATCAGGTGCACAACTAGACCACAGACTGAGAATAAAGCAAAAACAATTATCTTTCTATCAATTATACTTTCTGAGAATTGGTGCTCACAAGATTACATAGAGTTATATAGGAGAAAATGACCACATCCATTTTCCAAGACCCTGGGGGTCAGGAACTCAAACATGATATCAGGTGCACATCTAGACCACAGACTGAGAATAAAGCAAAAACAATTATCTTTCTATCTATTATACTTTCTGAGAATTGGTGCTCACAAGATTACATAGAGTTATATAGGAGAAAATGACCACACCCATTTTCCAAGACCCTGAAGGTCAGGGGCTAAAACAAAATATCAGGTGCACAACTAGACCACAGGCCCATTATAATGCAAAACAAATTTATTTTGTACTATTCACAGATTCAGAGGATTCGCGCTCACAAGAAAAGTTTATCGGATGGACAGACAGACAGACAGACAGACAGACAGACAGACAGACAGACAGACAGACAGACAGACAGACAGACAGACAGACAGACAGATGGCTGGACGCCGGACACAGGGCGATCGCATAAGCTCAACTGTTCTTTGACCAGTAGAGCTAAAAAACCAAGAACCTCGGTTCATTTTCCTGAAACGAACCAAAACAACTAAAGGCCGAACCGTGACAGCCCTAGAAAATAGAGAATATTGATTCACATTTGATAGTACCTATGACGTTCACATAATTAAATGGAAGTTCATGCCCTCCACCTCCACCCCCCCCCCCTTCCCTTGATTTGGATACACGCTCCAAATTTTCTAGATGCTGTCCTTTGATAATCACCATGGTAATCAAAAGAAAAATTCTTTTGAAATTATATTTGACCAAAACTTGATAAAGGTACGGTTTGAATCCCCGCTATAAGTAATGCTTCAGTGGTCACTTGTAATCACTGTGAGGAAAAAACTAGAGGTACTTTCTATCAATTGATACACGTATATGTATAGTACATTTTTGTATTATCAGGTAATTTAAAAGGCCTAATTATGAGAACATGTCCGTGGAACTTTTTCGTTTACTTCTTAATGATAATAACAGTAACGTGCCATCACACGAGGCAATCTCCTCAGCTGCAGCTGCCGAGGGGCCACTCAGACCGTTTCAGTTCCCTCCAAGTCAGAGAACAGGTGGGGGCGAGATGATTAATCACCTCTGAGAAAGTCCGCCCTCAACGGGATTCGAACCTGCATGGGATTTTCAGATTGAAAATCCGGCGCTGAGTGACTGAGCTACGTATAAGCCCAAACTACAACGCAATTTTCTTTTCAACATGTTCAATAAAATAAATAGACATCGCCATAATGTTTTATTGCGTTATGTTGTATTACCCGGAACTTCTCTACCGGCCCTAACTTTACCTTTAGTATCGCCTTAACTGAATAAACGACGCACTTTGCATCAAATAATATTTTGGCTTGATTCTCATCTTAGTGGCGTGGTGGCAGCAGGACCTACTCACGTTTCTATCAATCAGAACGTAGTCTGGAGGATCGGGGTGCAGAAAGGTGCATTCTTTACAGCCAACAATACCGTCAGCTCGAATACTTAATCAGCGATAGAAAGTGAGACAAAACGGATATCTTTTTACGGAAAGCAGGCGGCGATTTTTCCCCAAGTAAGAAGCAAGAAATCGCCGGCTGCCACTTACAGGGTAGTCTTTATCATATCATTTATAAACACAGAGTGTAACTGCGCAGCAGAAGGAGTCCAGTAATGTGCAATTTGGATTCAAACGACTTTAACATGTTCAAATATATTTGATACATGTAGTTCTGGCAACAACAAAAAAAGTACCCGCATGCCGGGTCACTTTGAAAATACAAACCCGGAGGGAGGGGAAACAAACAATTTTTTAATTGTGGCCTTAGATATTAACTTTGGAAGATCAATAGATGTTCTATCGTTAATGTTATACAAACCAACAGTTCCCCTTATTTGTGATAGTTCCCTCTGAGTTTGGGTCACTTTCTCAGTTGTATCGCTCAAATCATCCGCTATATTTGAAACATCCTGAAATAGATACCATCTAATGCTTTATATTATGCATTGCGATTAGGAAAACGTGTAAATGCATTGTGACTAGATATCATACATACAAGGATTTGACTTGGTGTGGAGTAGGGGGAGGGTCTTTAGTCAATCCCAAGATCTTGTAGTTTACCTTTCTAATATTCATTAAACCCTCCCCCCTCCCCTAACCCCACCCCATCGCACCCCATCAAGTCAAATCCTATATCAGCCCCTAATGAAAACCAATACGTACAGTTTCCAGATCTGTGAACCTTTTTACGTCTATTATCAAGTTCCTGAGTTCCCTAAGCTCAACAGGATCCATCAAGCGGTTTTCAAGTTCAGATATCATTTTCACTGTATCTGTGTGTAGGGTAGCAGACACGTTTTTAGCTAGCTGACAAATAGCGGTTTTTAATCTGTTCATGTATCCATTAAATGTAAGTAGATCCAAACATGCACTTTCAGCGTGAATGAGTTTATTGCGTATTTCTCTGATTGTCTTAATATGGTTGACATCAACTCCAGGACAAATGTTGTTAATGACTAGACAACAAAGAGTAACGTCCATAACTTTTGTTGTTATACCTGGCTTACAGTCATATTTGCACGGACAGTCAATCTGCTTTCCCTTTTGACAAGATGAGGTGTTTTGCATAAAAAGAGAGTCCCATTGTGATTTATACATTTGAGTTGATCTGTTTTGTTGAGGGTGTTTACAGCAACATTTCTTTGCATACAAATGGAATAGACTGTGTTTGTTCTTCTCCAAAAAGTCACATAAACTGAGGGATCCTGCATGTCGTAAGGAGTAATCATCGATGACTTGTCTAAGAGTGAACGGACACACGTTCAGCACTAACAGACACACCCTTCCATATCTAGCCTCATCGTCACGACTCATTGTTGAATTCATGGAATGTCGAAAACAGCAGGTACCCTCACTCCATGTTTTAGTGAAAAACTTTAATCTGCTTGATTTGATGTAAAAGTCCCATGACACTTACAAGACTGTAATGATCATAACAACATAGTTACTGTATGTGATGAAAACTACAAAGAATGAACAAAAGACTCACTTTGCAGATCAATCCTTTACTTTAGCGCTGACAACATTTTTCTATATCTCAATGATTAAGAGCTTTACTCCCTGATATACTCAGTTTTTTTCTTTCATTTTATCGGATCAGAATGAAGACAAAATATTTATATTATTGCAATAAGAAACCACAATCAATTGTCACCCTAATGCAAATTTCACTATCCTACGTTTCAATGTTAACGTATCGACAAGATAACCGACATACAAGGGTACGTCTGAATCTCAATCGTGTCAAGGCTTGTCAACGCTATCAATAAATAGATAAAAGTACACGAGTACGTGTTGATGTAAAAATAATTATATCCCACTTGTTAATTCTGTTACTTTGCGCTACTATTTTCATTCAACATCTGACTACTGCCTAGTAATCGAAATCGAATCAGAACCGAAAAGTTTGATGGATATTGGTTATCAGATTAGAAACAGTGTGTAAAACTTTTCATTCGTTTTACAAAATCCCGTTTGACCTAGTTTTTAACCAAATGTTTCAGACTAAAGGTCATAGATAAGAACAAGTATACCAAACCTATATCGCCATATCCATGTTATCTTCCTCTATTCCAGAATATATTTCCAGAATTGCAGTTTCTATCCATTCTGTAAACTTATAATTTCGGTTCGCATTATCGTGTTAAACTTTTTTCAAGTCGAATAGCATAAATGAAGAACAGATACATTTGCAACATGGACAAGACATGCACGTTTCGTCTGTGATCCTCAATCTTAAATATGTAATATGGCCGAAGAGTGTGAAAAATATTATGTCCAAAAATGTACCGAAAATCGTAGCAGGATATAAGGGATATGGTGCCACAGGACCCATATTTGAGAGATTTCAAGAAATTTGATAATAGGAATTTTCATGCGTTGAAAGAAGGGAGGAAATCTCCAACAAGAACCCGTTGCAGCACCAACAGCAGAATACCAAAACACCCGATGCAAAAACACAAATGACGAGTATAGTATGAGACAGAAAAAGAGACGTACTACATGTAAACATCAAACACAAAAGACTACGCATAAACCGAAGAGACCAATGGGCAACCGGTGCCGACTTTGGACGCGGCCATTTGTCACGTAAGTAGCAAATGGTGTGGTAATCCTGGATTACGTGCGCACAACCCTCTCACTTCTCCAATTACCCAGATGTCTCGAAGAACTTATAATTGTGGTGTGAAACAACCTCCTCACTGTAAGATGACCTCACACAATCAAGACCGCAAAACGTAAAGGCCTAAGAAACACAGATGAATCTGTAAATGGATATAAAAAGAGGACATGCGTAATACAGTCGGCTGTAGCGAGCTCATGTATGTAATCACCCGAGGAGTCCGACTGACATTCAGAGAGGACAGGTGGTCGGGGCCCTGTCTTCTCTTAAGATGTTTGGACAGGGCCCGTCATGGAGTCCCGTCGTCACAGTCAGTCAGAGTGCAAGTCTCAATAATGCGCTTGTACAAGACTGTAGATTGGTCAAGTACCAAGCCTAGTGTCCGTCTGGTGACATAAGGATCATATCCACGATCAACCGAAGAAACGATTTGAAACCGAAGTTGGTCGAACTTGGCTACAGATATTAATTCCAAATTAACTGAGTAAATTAGATCATTTTTACCGATATTTTTACGGCTGGAGACAAGCTTGTTGAGTTTCTTGAAAACTTGCTTGTGCAATTCCTTTAGAATTAAATGACAAATAGACCCTCGTGATACCTTGTCCGAGTAGGATTATTCTTTTCATGTAACTTTTATACATTTTCCCATATATAATTTCTAAATTATAGATTATTCATTCCGAGGTGTGCAATCGATCCATTGGAAATGCTAATGATTTTCCCTTGCCTTCTCGACATTTAGACCTTATAACTTGGGTACTTCTTTGCAGTTATTTGAAATTGCTTATTTAAAACAAATAAGATCATTCGTTACCGATATTATTTCCAAACGGCTGGAGGAAAAAAAATCATTATTTTGCTTGCCTTTAGAATTCTATATCGACTTGACCTTCCTGTTACGTTTTCCAAGTACGAATACTCTTTACTATGTATGGTTTAGACATTCCCCCGTAATAGTAATAAGCACTCATTATCGGTGGCCTAGTGCAATCAATACAACGGGAAATGAAGGGAACTATGCGAAACATTGAAACTACGAGACTCAGTACTGTTCATTTATGTTTTCTGTGTCAAATAATTCTAAACAATTTTGTATTACCTTAGTAATGAATTTGAAGACGTTAAACATTTGTACCACTTGGTGATTGTCACTTCTGGCGGACCAAGAGTCCCCGAGGGCACATGTAGCCAAGTTCGATCAATTTCGGTTGGTCGTTTCTTCAAACGCATTTGAAAATGTCTGTTCACAAAATTTTCTTAAATTTCTAAAACCTGGGTCCTCTAGCATCATATCCCAGTCATTTTGCTATGTCTTTCGGTATATTTAGGACATAATTTCACTGATTTTGGTCATATTACATTGTTTGGATTGAGGATCACTGACGAGGGTTATTCCCCGAAACGTGCATGTCTGGTCCATGCTGTAAATTGATCTGCTCTAAAATGATGCTAATGAATTTGAAGACGTTAAACATAAAAAAACAAAAAAGTAAGTATCGGAATAAGGCATATTTTGAAAGGGATTATATTTAGGAGTTATCTCACCTTAATGAAAAAAAAATCAAATTCAAGGAATTGTGGTCCCCCGCTTTTGGGTGTTTGTCTTTAAAGAAATGCTTACAGACATCCCCCCCATTCTTAAGTTTTAATAACATATCTCATATATTATCAACATTCTAAATATGAAAGATTAACTCCAAGAAAAGGTCAAAAGGTACAAACTTTTGTTTTGTTTCCAAGGGACAGGGCTTATAAAAAGATATGCACATGTGAAATATTTAAAAGCCATTCTCTGTAAGGACCAAAATTTGCTGGAAACGCATGTTTTCAAATTAGAAAAAAACAAAAATAACATAAATCAAAATGATAAAACAATATTAAAAACATAAAGGATAATTCAAATATTTCTCATGTATCCATGGAAACGGCATCTGTATTGTCAATTTATGAAAAAAGTCAGCAGATTGCTTTTGAACATTATTTCCTATCGTTTCTCGTGTAGGATATACTTATTTTCATAATGATTGCTTCAGGTTTTGCCTATGAAATATATACCAATGCATAATAGAAGAATCACATTGGTCATATGTCATATATGGGTGTATAAACCTGTAATTTGAAGGGGATTTTCCCCAAAAAGCCGTATTTTTTGGTAACAAAAATCACAAACTTGCCATATAGTACAAACAATGAAAGACAGTATTTCAAGAAGCTCTGATAGTGCTACAAATATTCAAAAAATAAAAAAGGTGGGTATTCAACTCTAAAAAAGGAAAAAATACGGAAAGAAAAAAACGACAAAATAGCGGATTTTATAACCTCCCTTGGAAGCGCTCTTCCGTGTGGAAAGAAGGAAAAGCGTATTTTTAGCTCGAATTTACTCGCTATCAGTCGCTACGATATTTAGAATAGACGATTATAGATGAATACGAGTGATTTTGACAAAGAAACGAATTTATAAAGCTTGATGTTGAAAGGAAGGATAATAATGTGACAATTAATGTCATCTCGCTCAGCCACAAGTCGTTTTCCAGCGTAATGAGCATGAGTTGTGAGGGCCGAGGGATACCCAGAAAATTTTGTTTGTGTGTACCATTCGGGTTTCAAATTTACGAAAAAGCAATGAAAATTTAAAAAGACAATATTCAAAAATAAATTCCGAAACAGAGATGATACAGCCAGGTGTTTGTCCAAACAACAGAAATCATGAAAAGAGGTGAACAATGCAGAGCAGCAGCACAGAGCTAGGTGTCTGTTGTCCCTGCTTTTCCTTTTCTATGGATGTAGGATGTATGTTATTGGATGTAAGTATAGAAATTTTCATGGACTTACATTTGCATTTAATGTTTTACAACCTTTCAAAGAACTTCTTTTTAACAAGTTTGTCAGAACTGGGTGTGCCAAGTCTCAGCAGGGATACAGTATTTAACTGAGTTGTTAATGTGTTTTACTGTCTTTACTGCAGGATTACTTATCCTGGTTTTGAAGTGAATCAATTATACTACTTGAATTGTATGTACAAAACAGTCATGTCTGATTTACTAAATTTTGAACACAAATTTATTTTGCAGGGTCATCTGTAGAATGTACCTTACACTTACTGCAGATATTTAATGGGACAGGTTAACATATTGAATGTACAGCAAGAACATGAAGAGGGAAGCCAGAAGACTGTTTATTTGTACAATAACACTGCAGATCTTTCTTCATGTGTTAATCCATAGGAATAAAAATTGAAAGAGTGTGCTATAAATGTGTTCATGTATACAATCATGTAGAATGACTGAATAGTAAAGTCAGTCAGAATGTTTACAAGACAAATCATGCATGATTTAATAATCAGTATCAATTTTCACATGGGATTTGTTAAAGATTGATTGAATTTCACCAATATTCATTTATTAAAAATATTGATCTCTAATAAAACTCTTGTATGATTTTATCAAGGATCAATTAGATATTTTTTATGACCCATTTTAAGAATGGAGGTTTAAGAGGGGGGGGAGGGGGAGGTTGCATATTGCTAAACTCCTGCAAACAAAGTTAAGAAGTGTATATATGAATTATCTGTATGTCCAGTACATGTATGTCTATGACTCTATCCAATTCTGCTTAAATCATACCTAGCCTTTAACTTGCAATCCCATCATGGGTTAGAATCATATTCAATAGGATCAAAGGTTGTGTCATGACAATGAACCAATGTCAAATCTACAATAAGACAAAAAGACATAATATGTTGTCTGTACCTTAATTTTCTATCCTCTGAATGAACTTTACTTAATTAGCTGACTTAAGATCTAAAGGGACTGAAATTATAATATTTATTGGATTTTTTTAATACATCAAAATATTCTATGTACATATGTTTTAAGTAAAAAAATTGTTTAAAAAATTGATATCAACATTTGTGTAATTTTGATTTTGGTCGCATGACCCTGGGTCAAGGTGATGTGAAACCTTTGATTCAGTCTTGAGCAACAACATACTGAAGTATGAAAGTGAATGGGTACATGTGTACAAATGTACATAATAGTATTTTTAGAGAAATGGACCAGACATGATTTTAATAGACAATTCCATTATAAAAAGCATTCAGTTGACCTTGATCACATGACCTTGGGTTATGGTTATTTGAAACCTTTGGATAATGAGCAACAATATACTACAACATGAACAGTATGAATATGAAGTACAGAGTGACCTTTCCTTGGGTCATACATTGTATGAAAGTTATGTGAATTCTTTAGGTCCTAAGCAACAAGGTAATGAAAGTGATTGGATGCACGGTTCAAGAGATATAGTTTGGATATGATTAGCATCATCAATTTCATTACTAAAGTATGGAGTGACCTTGAATTGTTATCCAGCATCAAAAGGTGTTTCATGACCTCAGCCTAGGTCAGATACATGTGTACAAGGTCAAAGCTATAGTGAAACAAGACACAAAGAAAGACGGTATTAATGGGTGGATTGCTGGCAGCAGATTGTTTTTTGAAACAATGTCCATTATAGTCGGCGCTTGGTCGGGAAAGTCGGGGGTACAGCCTAGGTTAATCGTGTCCTGGTCGGGAAAGAGCGTGGCTTGAGCGTGGTCTGATCGGCATAAAACTTAACCCCGCTCTCTTCACGCACAAGATACGTTTTAATTACGCTCTGTTCCCGATCTTTATCCGTCTATTCTACGCTCTTACCACGATCTATCCACTACAGATTCAATGTTTGCTGATCGTACTTAGACCTTTTCATGACCATCTTGCGACCTATTCACGCTCTATATGACCAAGTTACGACAAAACGACGCTTCAAATAGGATCTGTGCATATTTCATTCATTTTCTCGCACTGATATTGATTTGTTCGAAATACTTATTATCTAAATGTTGCGGTGACGATTCTTGGCTATCCAATGCCATTTCTAAGTAAGGATTTTTTTTTTTTAATTTTGATCGCGACACTTTTGGGTAAGGCTTGGTCAAAACGAGAAATATAGGCTTCTTCTTGGCCGATAGGATCATTGGATGACAAATGAGATCAGTTTAAGTTAGAATTTATGTTTTGAGCGGGAATGCGTCGGAGACAGTCGGTAATGAATCAGGATTGCATCGGGAATAGATCGGGTTTTGGTCAGGAATAGATCGGAGTTTGATCGGATAGAACGGGACTTGGTCGGCAAAATGATCGTGAGTAGAGCGGGTAAAGCGTGATATAGTCCGCGATGAAACGTGAATCGGTCATATATTGATCGGGAATCGGTCGGGAATAGAGCGTAATCACAAGAAAAAAATGAAAAGGTCGGGAAAGTTTTACCCGCTCTTGTCAAAATTGCGGTCGGGAATGGTCGTAGGTACAGCGGGATTGCAGTGGAACGGTGGCTTAAGGGAACACAGTGGAATCTAAAATCTCCATTCAAAGTTTAAATGTGAGATTCTATGTTGTTTTGACACAATTCAGTCTAATTTAAAATCATATCATCAAGGTTCACTTCATTACCAGAAGTCAGTTCCACTAACCATATTACAAGTTTTAAATTGATACTTCATAGAGTAACTGTCAAGGGCAGGGACACTACCTGAAATCAAATCCAGTCATCATGCTCTACCTCCATGTAAAATTTTAATGTACTCTTAAATGTAGAAAAGTAAAGTCTTGCTCATGGTTTCATATACATGTAATGTAAGTACAGCATAGTCTAATTCAAAATCTCATTTTTAAGGTCTAGGTCAATACATGAAATCAGGTCTACTTGCTTAGATCTATATTATATGGTACCTTACTATATGGTAAAGTCAAATTCAAAATTGTATCATCAAATGGCCATGTCAAGGTCAATACATCATTACATGTACCTGAAATAAACTCAACTTATTATTCCCATCTCTATGAAAAGTTTGAATGTTAAATTCAATATAGTATTTGTACAATAGATATTTACTCTAAATTACATTTTCAAGGTCAAGGTTAAATCTCAAGGTCAATGTCAAAGACAGTGCCTGCATTCAGATTCCCTCACTATGCTTCCTTCACAACTAACTAAACACAAAATTACGTTTTTCAAGGTCAGGGTCAAACCTTAAGGTCAAAAACAATACCTGTGTTCAGATCCTTTCACTCTGCTTTACATCAATACCAACTTCTTATATTGTTCCCATTATAGTTCTTTCACAAGTAACTTTAACACGAAATTGCATTTTTCTAGGTCAAGATAAAAAAACAATACCTGTGTTCAGATCCTCTCACAATGCTTAATCTTTGTATTAAGTTTGAAAATTATATCCCGTGTACTTCTTTCATAACTAACATAAACACAACAGCTAAGTCAAATTGTTAATGCAGACGGACGAACATCGCCATTTCATAATTTGTTTCCATAGTGCAGTATTTTCATTTTTAGCTCACCTGAGACACAAAGGCGTCCATCTGTCAGTCTGTCCGAATTTTGACTTTTGGTAAAGTTTGGTAGGTAGTGTGTACCATTGTGTTGTTGTAAATCCGTCTACGGGCAAAATTAGGTCATTTTGGAGCACCCTGTTTTGACAACCTTCAGAACCGAAACCTGACGAGACAAACTGAAAGCATTCAGGGACGTATGCAGGATTTGAGTTTAAAGGGTTGGGTGTGGTGGATATAAAAAGGCTGGGGGTCTAAGGGCCAGTGGGGAACCAGGGGAAAAATGCTGTTGAGGCGGGCGGGGGATGACTCTGAGGGAGAAACTCTGCTCGATGGAATATCATATGCTGAATGACCGTTTTGTATGACAAAGAAATTACTGAAAGTAATTTAAATTCTTGATTGGAAAGGAATCATTAAGTGTACGTGGAGGGTTTGGGGTACACATACCACGAATCCAATCTTCTTTTCTGTAAAATATCAACACTTTCTTGGTATATCGGAAATATTAAGTTGAAGTGTGGAAAGGAATGCTTTATTTTCTTGTGCATGAAACGGGTAATATGATTAGCTTTTGATTAAAAAAACAACATGTGTTTGTGAAACACGAATGCCCCTGTCGGCATGTTTGTCAGTAAAAAGTTGTAAACTGGTCAAACTCCAAGATCAAGGTCACAAGATCAAACATTTTGGTATCCATGGAAAGGTCTCTTGTCACAAGGAATACACATTTGAAATATCAGAGCCCTATTCCTTACTATTCACAAGTAATGGTCAAGGTCAAAGTTTTTCAAAAGTAGGTCAAACTCCAAGGTCAAGGTCACAAGGTAAAAAAATTTGGTATCCATGGAAAGGTCTTGTCACGATGAATACCCATGTGAAATATCAAAGCCCGATCCCTTACCATTCAAAAGTTATGGCCAAGGTTAAAGTTTTTGCGGACAAGCAGACAGACAAACGGACAGGACAAAAATTATATGCCTCCGAATCTTCAATTACGGGGATATAAAGATGAAATACAAATTTAGTAATATAAGTATATGTACCGTAGGTAGGGAATCAGCAAATATTTCCTAAAATTCGACTTCAAATTACCAGAAATTTAGTCTTCACATAAAAGTTCGAGCCCAACAAAATATAACTTCAAAGGGTATGTCATGACCTTGAACAAAGGTCTACTCTAAGGCCAATGTCACAAAAGACGCTTGACCTTCATCCAATATAATTTTTTAAAGAATATTGCTGTGTGTTTGGGGGGGGGGGGGGTTCGTCCCGTTAGGGCAGTTTTCATTTTTTTCTCTCCACCTGATTGTTTTATCGAAATATGCAGCTAGTGGTTCCTCTTAGTTACAAAGTTTAGACAAACATTTTATCTTCGAATTAAGAGATTCCCGTGTATTTGTAACAAAGAATGCATTTTTGTTTACATGCTCTATCATAGTGTTGAATTCCGTCGTCATTGTGTCCTTATGTCCGACATTTAGTTCCAAGCATTTTCTCAATGGAGATGGATCGAAATGATATTTAAAATAGAGATGTACATTTATCATGTTGAGACAAAGATGAACTACCGTATCTATGCACGTGGATCCAGAGAAGGGGGGGGGGGGGGGGTTCCAATTCTGAAGTTTTTTTTTAAATAGTTCGGCAATCGCTATCAATAGGCATTTGTTGTGTTACATATTAGACCTGATAATCATTAACCAAGTACTAAGATGTGAAAATTCAATGTTTTAAACTTTTTGCTCGCCAGTCATCTGTTTTATTTATGATTAGAAACAGAACTGACCATCAGTATTCATGGCCTTTTTTTCTGGTGTGTGTGTGTGTGTTGCTCTTCAAAAAAAAAAAATCAGACTTTAGGACCATCCTGAAAAAAAATCCTGGAATCGCCCATGTCTATGAAACGGAACTTTAAAATAAATAATTCTGCGTATCTTTTTGATTTAGAATTGTAGATTTTGATATTGCCCATGGAGAAAGGGTGCTGGCAAAATATGAGAAGGCGGCCAGAGGGAACTAGCATTAAACTAATATCTATTTGTTTGATAAGCTATAGATACATGAGCACTTTTCAGATACATGTATTACCATGCAAGTGCCATCAAAAGATTTCAAGGTGCGAGTATCCTGCCTGATCCATTGGAGTGAAAAGATGAGGTTAAAAAGAATAATTATTCTTCAAATGTTAGTCTTGATAGAAACTTTTAGTTAAAAATGAAATAAATTTAAAATTCATGTGTATAAAAACTGTAGAAGATGTAATGAATGATATTTGACTTGATTCATATAAAATTCGGATAAAATAGACGTGGTTGCTATGATGTTGCTATGATGTAAGACTGTTGCTATGGTAACATATTTGATTTCTTAGATCTGAATTTATGAATTACTTATCACTAAATATTAAAAAAAGAAGGGAATGAATAAAATGCCGATATCAATTAATAAAATGTTAATTTTACTTTTAAAGTCTCCGTTTTACATATTTTAGTATGGTTGCCATGGAAACGCATTTTCTTTTGCATGATAAAACTTTAGATATCTACATATCTTGGCGCTTGGTGAAAATACTCAATATGTTTTAAAGAAAAATAACTATAAACATTATTTTGCAGTCATTTTATTTCATATTCCAATAAAGTTAGAAGGAATTTATTTGCTAAATATGCAAAAATTATCTATTTTTAGCTTTAATTTTTTGAATGAAATCATGAAATACCCACCTTTTTTATTTTTTCTATTTCCTTATCTAGGTATAAACTTTAAGTGCCAATATCAATTTTTCTATAATTCGTGTGGCAACATTGTGCAAATATAGTCATAAACAAGCTGAAATCATGGTTTTTCATGTATAGCAAAAAATGTGTTTTTACGCGTATTTTGATCAAATTTCCCCAAAACACCGAAATTGAGGAAAATTATTTTTCATGCTGAACAAACTCATTGAATCATGACGCTTGTCATGCACGGAAGAAAAATATGAAAAAATATACCAGTTCAGAGAAATACAGTAACAAAAAATGTCAAATTCCATAATATTTTAGTTCTAAAGGGGACATACAGAGCTACTGCCGTTACCATGGCAACCGCCGATAATATTTTATTATTTTTTATCAAAATCATGTTTGTATCATGTAACTACTATTTTGACATTGTTTGACCAAAATCTGAGGCCATGCGTTTCTGGCCATCTATACAAATACTTTGGTGCTTACAGAGAATGGCTTTTAAGACCTATGATTTAAATTAAAATCAAAAACTTATGGTCGAAGTTTTTAAATGTGGGTCAACCTCCATGGACAAGGTCACAAGGTCAGGTTGTTGTTACCAACAGAAAGGTCTCATCACAAGGAATACACATGTGAAATGTGAAAGCCCTATCATTTTCCATTAAAAAGTTATGGACAAGGTTATAGTTTTTTGAAAAGTAGGTCGAACTCAAAGGTCAAGGTCACAAGGTAAAAAAATTTGGTATCCATGGAAAGGTCTTGTCACAAGGAATTCACATGTGAAATATCAAAGCCCTATCACTTTCCATTCAAAAGTTATGGTCAAGGTTAAAGTTTTTAATAAGTAGGTCAAAGTCCAAGGTCAAGGTCACAAGGTCAAAAATTTTGGTATCCATGGAAAGGTCTAGTCACAAGGAATACACATGTGAAATATCAAAGCCCTATCACTTTCCATTCAAAAGTTATGGTCAAGGTTATAGTTTTTTGAAAAGTAGGTCAAAGTCCAAGGTCAAGGTCACAAGGTCAAAAATTTTGGTATCCATGGAAAGGTCTTGTCACAAGGAATACACATGTAAAATATCAAAGCCCTATCACTTACCATTCAAAAGTTATGCACAAGGTTAAAGTTTTTTTGACTGACGGACAGACGGACGGACAGACGGACGAACCGGTTTTAATGTCCCCGCGCTTTCGCGAAAGCGAGGGACAATTAAATAGAAAATTAATTGCAGAAAATCTAATTGATGAACTTTTGATTTTTAAGCCAAGTTTGGTTTGATGAAATTTTGACCAATTGATATTTTATGTCCAATCATTCCGTTGAAAATTTTAAGAAAACTTTACTTTTCCCCCTAAAGTTCAATGTAAACTGTAAGGGTCCGTAACTCTTAAAGAAACATTTTTTTTCAATATCCGAATTAGTAAAAAAAAAACTTTTCCGATAATTTTTACATTATGCCTATGGTGTGATCTTCATTTTCATGATTCAATAAGTGGGTGACCCGATTACGAGTACTTCTCACTAGCCATTAAATACCTTAGCTCTTGTACTTGAGATTAAATAAAGAAATCGCTGTAATCGTTTGAAACCCATTTTGATTCGTTAACTTTGTAACCTTCGGAGGGTCAAAGTTGTCTTACATTTAGATGGTATTTTTGAAGTCGGACTGATCACATGACCAAATTTTCGCCATGTTTGCAGGGGGATGTGCCTCTAGATTTTTTCAGTGTGCCCTATGAAAAATCCGTGATTTTGTTTGTTCCTTCTTCAAATCTCGTTTTATATAGGGGTTTGAGGAGCTAAGAGCTAATTCATCAATGGTTCCTTCAATGAATTCTTGTAGTTTTATTCTTGATATAAACGTTAGATTCTAGATATAAAGCAATTTCCATAAACTATGCTCTATGATAAACACCGAGTTTATCCCCCAACTATTTTCGGAACTTCTCTGTGCTTATCTCTAATTGAACCTTTGTGTGACATCACGCCGACTTAGAGAATTCTGACAGTTAGATTCCAGAATTTGCTAAATTTGAAATGGGGGCAGATTTCGAATATAATCTTTCGCACAACGGACACCTCCGTTATTTCAGACTATTTAAAATTATCATTTGCAAAATATATTCTCTCTGCAATGTAAAATCGTATGTTGAACTGTTGAGACCAAACAATTTGGTGTGACAGGAAAACGATTTTGTTTTAATAAAAGTGCCAATCCCATTGTCATTGTTAATTTGTTTTTTACCCTGGCAAATTAACATGTTTATTATGTATTGTTCTCCTTGGTTTTATATTAATTGTCTCTCCTGTAGATGGTGTTTCTTATCAGTATCTAATGTTACTGTTATCCATTTGTTTTATATTGATTGTCTATCCTGTAGATGGTGTTTCTTATCAGTATCTAATGTTACTGTTATCCATTTGTTTTATATTGATTGTCTATCCTGTAGATGGTGTTTCTTATCAGTATCTAATGTTACTGTTATCCATTTGTTTTATATTGATTGTCTATCCTATAGATGGTGTTTCTTATCAGTGTCTAATGTTACTGTTATCCTTTTGTTTTATATTGATTGTCCTGTAGATGGTGTATCTTATCAGTGTCTAATGTTACTGTTATCCATTTGTTTTATATTGATTGTCTATCCTGTAGATGGTGTTTCTTATCAGTATCTAATGTTACTGTTATCCATTTGTTTTATATTGATTGTCTATCCTGTAGATGGTGTTTCTTATCAGTATCTAATGTTACTGTTATCCATTTGTTTTATATTGATTGTCTATCCTATAGATGGTGTTTCTTATCAGTGTCTAATGTTACTGTTATCCTTTTGTTTTATATTGATTGTCTATCCTGTAGATGGTGTTTCTTATCAGTATCTAATGTTACTGTTATCCGTTTGTTTTGTATTGATTGTGGGTAGATGGTGTTTCTGATCAGTATCTAATGTTACTGTTATCCAGTTGTTTTATATTGATTGTCTATCCTGTAGATGGTGTTTCTTATCAGTATCTAATGTTACTGTTATCCGTTTTTTATATTGATTGTCTATCCTGTAGATGGTGTTTCTTATCAGTATCTAATGTTACTGTTATCCATTTGTTTTATATTGATTGTCTATCCTGTAGATGGTGTTTCTGATCAGTATCTAATGTTACTGTTATCCAGTTGTTTTATATTGATTGTGGGTAGATGGTGTTTCTTATCAGTGTCTAATGTTACTGTTATCCATTTGTTTTATATTGATTGTCTATCCTGTAGATGTTGTTTCTTATCAGTATCTAATGTTACTGTTATCCATTTGTTTTATATTGATTGTCTATCCTGTAGATGGTGTTTCTTATCAGTATCTAATGTTACTGTTATCCATTTGTTTTATATTGATTGTCTATCCTGTAGATGGTGTTTCTTATCAGTGTCTAATGTTACTGTTATCCATTTGTTTTATATTGATTGTCTATCCTGTAAATGGTGTTTCTTATCAGTATCCAATGTTACTGTTATTTATATTTGTTTTATGTTGATTGTCTATCCTATAGATGGTGTTTCTTATCAGTATCTAATATTACTGTTATCCTTTTGTTTTATATTGATTGTCTATCCTGTAAATGGTGTTTCTTATCAGTGTCTAATGTTACTGTTATCCATTTGTTTTATATTAATTGTCTATCCTGTAGATGGTGTTTCTTATCAGTATCTAATGTTACTGTTATCCATTTGTTTTATATTGATTGTCTATCCTGTAGATGGTGTTTCTTATCAGTATCTAATGTTACTGTTATCCAGTTGTTTTATATTGATTGTCTATCCTGTAAATGGTGTTTCTTATCAGTGTCTAATGTTACTGTTATCCATTTGTTTTATATCGATTGTCTATCCTGTAGATGGTGTTCCTTATCAGTATCTAATGTTACTGTTATCCATTTGTTTTATATTGATTGTCTATCCTGTAGATGGTGTTTCTTATCAGTATCTAATGTTACTGTTATCCAGTTGTTTTATATTGATTGTCTATCCTGTAAATGGTGTTTCTTATCAGTGTCTAATGTTACTGTTATCCATTTGTTTTATATCGATTGTCTATCCTGTAGAGGGTGTTCCTTATCAGTATCTAATGTTACTGTTATCCATTTGTTTTATATTGATTGTCTATCCTGTAGAGGGTGTTTCTTATCAGTATCTAATGTTACTGTTATCCATTTGTTTTATATTGATTGTCTATCCTGTAGAGGGTGTTCCTTATCAGTATCTAATGTTACTGTTATCCATTTGTTTTATATTGATTGTCCTGTAGATGGTGTTTCTTATCAGTATCTAATGTTACTGTTATCCATTTGTTTTATATTGATTGTCTATCCTGTAGATGGTGTTTCTTATCAGTATCTAATGTTACTGTTATCCATTTCAAACTCTTAATTTTACCGTACGTTTCTTTAAATTCAAAAACGTGGACCCTGTAGCAGCATATCTCTCACATCCTGCTATGTTTTCCGGTGCTTATTTTTGGACATAATAACTTACACATTTTTTTTTATCATTTTACATTGTTTCGATTCAGGATTACTGACGCCAGTAAAATACCCCAAACGCGCATGTCTGGTCCATGCTGCAAATTCGTCTGCTCTAAAATAATGCTTTTGAATTCGAAGACGTCTAAAACTACTATGAAGTGAAGATTTGTGTACGTGACAGTTTACAAACGACCTCACCATGTACACATAAAATGAACCATCTCGTTATCTGAAGTGATTCAAAATATGATAACAATGACAAGCTGACGTCAGTTATATACTAAGTGTTTACACGTGCCTGTTCAAATCACCTAATACAAACAATGCTATACACCGCAATAGGTGACAATTTGATAAGTTTAATATAAACATAAATATTTGGAAGTTACTTTAAGATGAATTATTGTAGAATGTACAATAGATTTAGATAATCAATTAAAACCCGTGGTTACCTTACAAATCAAACGACTTTACCACTTACTATCAGATTAATGAAATTTTATGATTTCCAAAATTCAATACAGAGATATCCATTAATGCACCATTCTTGTTTCGCATGATGATTCTGTTAACTTAAACTTTGACTTTTTTATAACAGTTTCTGAATCATTGATGCTTAAATCAATTTGAAACGTGTGTCATTTTGTATGCACAATAAAAGAAACGCTATTTTGATGACATAAGTTAAAGGAGATCCTGACGATAATCTCAACAGCACTCACAACAGAGCACAAAATTAAGCATCGACGGACCCCAAGCAAGCTAAAACTGGGGCCAGGTGCCCGGGAGGAGTAAGCATCCCCTGTTGGCTAGCCGTCGATGTTTAACCGCAAAAATGAAAACAATACATACAATTCAAGCACTGTCTGACTTTATGTCTATAAAGAAAGTGTTATGGCGACAATGTCAGGGTAATATATTCAAAACACTTACAATACCCTTCGATTTCGATTATGTTCAACGTGGAAAAGGATGACATGGTTTTCGGTCGAATTTGCGTATGACAAGTACGAATAATCGCGTATGACAAGTACGAATAAAACGAAAGTAGATTAACGATCGTTTCTACGAGTTGAAGTTCCGGGCGTAGCGTAAAAAGATACACTCTCTAAGGCATAAAATGGATTCTCATTGAATTTAATAGTAATGACAAGTACTCTAAAGGACTTATAGATGCGATACGCGCCCTGCGATACGTCAATATCTGCTCGACTACAAAAAAAACTTTTTAGTTTTTACGCCGAACTCCTGAGCTTAAATTGTAAGAAGGACAAGGTCAGTGAATTTCACAGTACTTTTAGCACGAAGATATTGCTTGATTTGTTGAATGAGCAAAATCTTAAGTTAACTATTGGGACGTATAGAACCCCCCCCCCCCCCGTTGACTATTACAATCACATATTTGTTTTGACAGACAGACTCCATCGATCTGTCCATTTAGAGTAGCAAACATATTTTGATAAATGATATGTAAACAGATATTGGAATGTCAATTTTATTTTACTTGTGTTCTTGTTTTCTACAGTTTGCATCCCTTGCACAGCCTGTTGAAAGCCGAGTAAAGGCTAAGATAGCAAATTTAGTGGATGAAGGGGTCAGCAAGGTATCAGAGATGAAGAGGCTCATGCAGATTTTCAGCAAAAATGAGCTTCTTCCTTCAAATGAAACCTCTTCAATTTCTAGAAGATTTCATCCTACTGACAAAGATGTCAGAAATTATATGGCTCTCTATAAGCAAAAATCAAGGTAAAATATCTAAAATAAAAGTAAGTTATTCTTATAAAATGAACTGTCCAGGGCATTTTTCTTCTGTATTCATTTTTTTTTTCTTTTTTCTTTTTTTTTTTTTTTGGACAACAAGCTTCTTTAGCTTTGTTCTAATATTTGTGTATGTACATTTACATTAGAAACATGTACATGTATATTAATATAAACATTATATTAACTAAATTGCACAAATAGTTAGTACATGTATCTGGTCTCACTCAAATTAACTGTCTTGTCTCACTCAGAGCCAGGTATGTGGTCCCACTCAATGTGTCTGGTTTCACCCAGAGCCATTTTGTTTGTAGTAAATATAGCCTTGTAAATCTATATTATGTTTGAATATTTGTCCATAAGCCTTTTTTGCTCAAAAGGAATATTTTTGTTTTTTGTGTTTCTGGAACATAATAAATGAAAAACTACAAATAATAAAATCTGATTACTACATGTAGGTTAACCATTGTCAAATTGAAAATTGCAGGCTTCTGTGGTGTAATAGAAATGTATTGTACAGAAGATCTGGGTTCAGTCATACATGTACCTGTCAACTTTGAAATCTTAAAAAGAGGGAGATCTCCCTCCTTGGCACTTGAAAAAGAGGGAGATTGTGCGTGAACCCATTTTTTACATCTTTTTATGAATCGCGACATTTTGTGCAAAACCAATTTTTAAAATGATTTCATTGTGCTGACATTTCAATGCAAAAACATTTATAAACTATGAAACATGTATCAATTGTCAAAAAGTGATTTTCTTTGGTAAATATGCCAAAAGAGGGAGATTGGGCCAAAAATAGGGAGATTTTGGTCTCCCTCGAGGGCCAAAAAGATGGTTGACAGGTATGGGTTCAGTTCCAAGCAGAAGTTATTACAATGTGTATTTGGAAACACTATATTCTACTTTACATTTTGAAGCAGGTTCTTATCTAATGATCAAGAAAATCTGAAGCAAAAGATTAGACAATGGAGAGACACTTTCCCAGATGACAATTTCTATCTACGTACTAGTCAGTAAGTAATTTTAAAAATTCTGTACCAGAGGTGTTTACCAATATAAGTCTCTGCAGGATAATTCAGATATTCAATTTTAAGGTACAAATTCATGATTTGATTTATTTGTTAAGTTGAATAGACTGAAGCAACCTTATTTGTCACTTTCATGTAAATCTACAATTCAAAAGTAAATAAAACAATTGCTTCATATGCATGTAGGTCCATATCACACTTGTTGGCAGCGTTTTATATTATGGCCTCATAATCAAATGACCTGTCAATGAATAGTGTATGCCAACGAACAATTAGTTCCGTGCCTGTAATTAGCTTTTTGGTGTCATTTCAAATGAGGTCGGAACTGCAATCTTTCTTAAAAGCCCTGCAATGGCAATTGGATTTTCAATCTTTACATGTATGCCATGACAATTTTAGAATGATCTTATATATAGAATTCATATTTCAGGGAAGGAAAATTTTGCCATGACAATTTTAGAATGATCTTATATATGTAACTCGTATTTCAGGGAAGGACAATTTTTATTTGTGCAGCAGACACAATGGCAGAGACGTCTCCTAGGTCTATATGGTAATGATATATGCTTGCTGGACGCCACATACAAGACATCCAAATTCAACCTTCCTTTGTTAGTCCCCTACCGGCAACGCCGAAGGGGACTCTTAGTTTTTTTTCATTTGTGTTTGTACAAATTTGGGCTACAATGTAGTAGGCTCCTTCATTACTTCAGACGAGAAAAAATATCTTTTATGGAGGGTTTGTCCTTCATCAAAGGATGGAGTAATGAGTGGCACCTCTCCTACTTTATAACCGATTATGATAATGCCGAAATAGGAGCCTTGGAAGAAATTTTTTTCAGGTTGGTACATGTATATTACAAGAAAATACTTGTTTATGTTATTTCAAAAATATTTTTATATATAAAAATGTACATGATATAAAGATAAAGATAATTTGTTAAATGTCTCTCTGAGAATCTGTTTTTAATGACAAATTTCCAAATTTTCCTTGTATAAAGCGGTAGTTTCTCTTAACATTAAATTTTTGATTTGTGAATTATTCATTTTTAAAAATGCTAAATATTGAGGATTAACATTGCAGCTTTAGGAAGGTAAGAGGTGGGGTGTTTAAGAAATGGCTACATCTTTCCTAATACTATCAAAGTATATTTTGAGTATCAATAAATATATTGGTATACGAACTATTACTCATCCACTGCTTAAGGTATTCCCAACCTCATTATAGCCTTAAATTGCAAAATGTCAACGAAGCAACTACATATGTTTCTTTATTACTTTTACACATGTAGGTCAGATATCAATTTTGTAAAGGATAAAACTCTAGATTTTACCATGATAAACTCCAAAACAGTATTTATTTCCACTTGACAAAAATATTGTTATCTATTCACTTATGCTTCATAATTTTTTTCATGCAATTTTAAGGCTCATTAGGGATGGAATACCTTCAAAGTAAATCATTGTGCTGTATTAACTGGTATGTGGACCTACCCTCAACACATGCTTCAATCACTTGGTGTCATATAGTAACATTATTTCCACTTGCTTTTCTAGCTTTCTTCTTTTAATTTGCCAAATTTTTTATTTATTTTTGCTTTATCTTTATGTAAATACCAAGGTGTGTAATAGTGATTGCAATATACATGCATTTTCTCTTTTTGTTATTATTTTCATTTAAAATGTTTTCAATATTTAAGAACATCTTAAGAATAGGAGAACCACAAATCAAAATACAGTGTCCATTTATATTTAGCCCTTGTTGCTTTAAATTAGTTGTCAAACAGCTACATGTCAAAAACCTAGGGAACATTTATATAATTTAGTGTACCTGCAGATTGTTTAATCTGTTGGTCTGTCTTTCCTTTTTCTTTTTAATATATTTCCACATCTTGTTTGAAAATGTACTTTTTTTCTAGCAGACTTAAAAGAAAGCAACCTTAAATATACATGTTATATGTACATGTATATTGAAAATACACGAAAAGCACTTTATAAAGCACATACAATGTACATGTATCCATATAATTATACATGAACTACAGTACTTTATAATCCCACTGTCACTTTATACAATGTAAATAATCCCAATGTACATATCTATTGTACAGTATATGTATTGTACTGTATATATACTGTATTGTACTGTATATGCACTGTATATGTTGTGTATATATTGTATATGTGTATTGCACACAAACATTTACAAAGTTCCTTGTGTTTGTTATTTATGTGGAAAAAATTAACTTTCGTTGAATAATAAAACTATGAAATGTAGCTCAATATATATTGGATAATTGCAATGTATCTGAAATATTAACATTCGTATTTAGTATTTCATGTTTGCATATCCTGTTGATTGTAGGATGCACAGTGTTAATATGTGATTTCCACAGAGAGCAAGCTTGGATGCGTTGGCTGAAGAAGGTAAAGAGTCACGAAGACAGAGATTACACTCTATCACTGTAAGTTTATTTTGTGTGGCCTGTTAAGTATAACAAATTAACACTAAAAGATCACTTGATTGAGGAGGTTCAGCAGATTTCCTTTGCTCTTTCTTTATGACAATATGATAAAAGGTTAGGCTAATGTTGTGTTTTTGTCTTATTTGTTTGTCTGTGGCCCTTTGAGGAATCAATGTACTTTAAGTGTTTTATCTTATGTTTTATCCAGCTGAACAGTGGTATTCATTTTTCACAAACACTTATTGGTTGATAAATTCATTTATGCTGATCTAAGAGGTTCAGAATAACACTGGTTTAAAAATGTGACATTAAGATAATAGAGAGGTTGAGCAAACCCAACTTGTACGTGTATGAGAACTTTTACATGTATTTACACGTTATCTGTTTACACGTTGACGTTATGCTGTTGAGAAGATGTCACAGTGCGTACTGGTACGTGTATGTCGTACATCCGTTTTTGTGACGTAATTTATCTTTTGCTTACAACTGCGTATTCGTCAAGAACTTGGCGTCTAGATTCTAAAGGTAAGCGGCATTCAGAAAAGACGGCGAATTAATTTTTCTATTCCAAGTAATTGGATCTATATACATGTAACATAAAAATTAAACTTCAAGAATAAAGTTTTTTGACAACTTTGAGGGTTCTTCTTTAAAATATGATACATTTTATTTGCAATTCCTTCTAATATTCAGAAAGTACATAGTATTACGTTCCCGAATAAATTGAATATAGGTTTTTATAGGTTATCTGCATTCAGTTGCTTATAAAATCTACAAGTAACGTGTACTTACCGCTTTACACGTTTTACCGAACATGAAACGTGTGAAACAGGTTCGTGGAACGCAAACTGTGATGACGTCATAAACAACTTTTTGACGTACGCGTACAGGTACACGTACAAGTTCGGTTTTCTCAACCTCTCTATAGGGTTGTGCAGTTTTATTGTGACATGTGTATTGGTGCACTGTGATACATTGTTGTACATGTTTTTTCGTTTCCAATATGTACCAAGGTAAGATTATAGATAAATCAGCTTGATAATACAATGGGTTTTTTTTTCATAGTATGCGAAAAGTGGCTCATGCGTCAACAGAAGCAGATTACAAGTCTAACCTCTCTCTCTTAAAAGACTGTTCTGTATGGAAGAAAGATGAGAAATTTCGAGGGTGGTTTCATCATACCTGAATATCACAGGAAAAGGTACACATGGTACATGTACACTTAATAAACATGTAATTGAATGTGTTAAATCCTATAGATACCTTGGTATACTCTTGTTCTTCTGGTACTTTTACGCCTGCTCAACGTGAACTATACAATATGGTTGTATAATTCTGCTTGGTCTTGTGCTAATTTTCTGAGAATGGCTTTGTCATTCACAGAATTTGCACCTGACCAACCAGATTTATATAACCCTGAACACCAAAAGTAAGACTTATAGGTTCTATCACAATCTACTGAGTGAGACATACATGTATAAAAATTTACATGAGTGACGGAAATTTCATCTTTTCCCGAGTGGAGCGTAGCTGAACGAGGGAAAAGATGAAAAATTTCCGTCACGAGGGTAAATTTTATGTCTCACTCAGTAGAAAGTGAAAGAATCTATTTCTTCTTCATTTCTAAGTAGCTACAATCATTATTCTTCTTTGACAACGGTTACTACGCATTGTACTACGAACAGTTTCACAAAATTATAGAAAAAACATTGTGTGGTCCTTTTCAAGAGAAAACAATTTCTTTGACTTAATTCAATTTCTTTCATACAGGTGGAACCCATTCCTGAGAACAACATTTCTCAACTGCCAAATGGGGCATTCCATGTGAAGAGCATTGATTCTTGAATGGTATACATCGTCAAGCTGGAAGAATCACTTCCAAACTGTTCTTGTCCAGAATGGACAAGACACAAATTGCCATGCAAACATATGCTAGCAATATTTAAACATTTTCCTGCTTGGGATTGGGACTTTTAGCCAGATGTCTTCCGGTGTTGTCTCCATTTCAATTTAGATCCAGAGCTCAACACGGTATGCAAACTGAGACCAGATTGTTCTGAGCATTCAGCTAACTTCCTCATGGATGATCCAGAGAAACCAACATGCTCCATATCACCACCACTGCCACCTCGTGATAATTGTTCAAGAAAGATCATCAAATGCAAGGAGCTTTTGAAGCACATTGAGTCATCAATGTACAACATGACTCATGATGACCTTTCTATTGCTCAAGAAAGATTAGAAATTCTATCATCAGATTTCCAAGAGGATGGTTTACCTATTCTGAAGAAACCGACAAAACAGAAAAGGAAGTGGAACAAGTCACCACTGAAGCAAAAGAAGCAAAAAGTCTGGCAGGGAGTTATAAATATGGATAGTATGCGTCATGGGTTACATGTATCTGAATGCAATGACACACTGTCAGGTAATATTCATGTGCTTCACATCATCTTCACTATGTACAAAAAGATTTGCAGATTCTGTGTATGTTGTACGTATATAACAAAGTGAGAGCTCCTCAACTTTTGTTTTACTATGACCTTGAAATTTCTGATTCATTGTTAGGGCATCTTTAAATATGATATCTATTAAATTGACAGTTATACCTTCATTTACAAATAGTTTTTAGCTCACCTAAGCGAAGCTCAAGTGAGATATTGTCATAGCGCAAAGTCCGTCGTCCGTCCAGCGTAAACTTTTAACATTTTCGACATCTCCTCTGCAACCGCTGTACGGAATTTCACGAAACATTACAGGAAATAAGAACTCAAAATCCTCTGCCAAGTTTGTGTTTTTCGTGCCGATCGGTCAACAAATATGGCTGCTGAGGGCTCTGATTGGCAGACACATTTTCATTGTCGTCCGGCGTAAACTTTAATTATTTTCGACGACTCTGAAACCGCTGCATGGAATTTCATAAAACCTTACAGGAAGCAAGTACTCAAGGTCCTTTACCAAGTTTGTGTTTTTCGTGCCGATTGGTCAACAAATATTTAGGGATTTTCATGTAATGTATCAGTTTAGTTTAAAATTTATTAGTATAATTATAATTTTATTCAGCATATTATTTTCATATACTTTATGAACCTTAAGATAATGCTCTTTGATATTTAGTGAAACAAGAAGTAAGCAAAATGTGGATGCAAGGTGAGAGCACCCATTACATTGTCTCCAAATGTGCGGGTATAAATATAACAGATGAAGACATCATATCCCTTAGAGGAGATGGATGGCTTACAGACCAGGTGATGTTCTACTTTATAATTAAATTCTCAACAGCAAAGGGCATATTATTGTGGTGTGTGTCTGTTTTATCTCATAAGCTGATCATTTTATTTATATTCATGTATTTTCAATTGGAATTTTTGTCAGATAAAGCTTTTGGTTTTGGTATTGGCGATTTCATTATTTTCATAGTTGAAAGACCTTTCAATTTTTTTTCAAAGAGATCTAATCCCTGTACAGCTCTTAACTTTTAACCTACCGGTAGTTGTTATGCCCCTCGAATTTAAAGATTCAGGAGCTCACATATTTGTTTGTCTGCATGTCAGTTTGCTTGATAGAATAAAATATGCCTTTCAATTGGTACCAAAATCTTTATCAGGTTATTTTTACCTTGGTGTTTTACCGGTTATTTTCTAGCCAATCTGAGTCCGTTATGACATGTATGAGGACCCGTTCCCAATGTGAGATAGTGTTTTTCTCAATTTGAAACTGAAAATTCCCAATTCATAATTATTACAAATTTTACTATAAAACCTTCTTATATATAATGTAGATAGTAAACGGGCAGAATTTTAATTAAAGGAAGAAGAGTTTGAAATATATGAAAATAACATGGAAGATGATATAAATTATTGGTTTACACATAGATGCATATATATAATGATGTTTCAAACTGTAAAAAATTTCCAAAATTATGTAATTCTAGTTCCAAGGTACATGTACCTTGATTTATTTTCAATACACGGAAAATAAAAACTGGCTGCTAACTAATTAAGAGTGTGACAGAAAATTATTACATTTTGAATAATAGTATACATGTATATATACAACTTGTACAATATTTCTTGAAATAAATTTTAGGTAATGGATGCATACATCGGAGCATTAGTGCAGGCAGAGGTTGACAAAGGCAGGAAAATTTTGCAGATTGTGTCAGGAACAATGACATCCATTCTTGACGGTCATTGTGAAAGCAATATGACCTTAATATCTGTAAGTTGATATATTCAATTCCCCATACCAAATAAAAAAAGAAGAATCAACATAAATATTTGCCGTATGCTATTTTGTTATACATCCGGTGGTTAAAACATACATAAAATGGAAAACATTGTTCGATTTTTAGACAATGTTCTCTATGTCATCTATATGTTCTGTATGTCATTGTCTAAAAATCTGATATGGTATTTTGGTTAAAATTTTTAAGTTAAATACTATACTCATATGATATGAAATTAACCCTAATCTGATTGTATTTGTAGACAAAAATTGCTGATTATGATTGCAGTGTCGGAGCCTACCTACAAGGGAGAAGCCACTGGGATCTCATGGTAAAATCACCTAATATAGTGTTCAATATTAAGTTGACTTGGTTTTATGGATCCGCCGACCCTAATTTTACCACAATTGGAAAAAAATAAAATGAACTGATTGTACATTTTTTTCTTCTGCTCATCTGAATTACTGGTTATTACTTTTCATGCTCACTTAATCTTAATGTGGAATTAAGATCGTATTCGTGGTACAAAACATGGAATGTTGAAATTTTAATGATATTTATTTTCTCTTTATTCCCTCCTCCTACCCTATTTTGAAAAAATAAAATCCGTAAAACTAAAAATTATATTTCTGTAGCCTTATGCAAGAATTTTTTATTGATTACATGTACTAGGTTATTGAACCGCATGCACGAAGGCTTACACTGTATAATCCTCTTGGAGAGAGTCAACGTCAGCAGAGAATAATGCAACAGAATTGGTGGTAAGATACATGTATATACATATAAAGTTATGTATAGCATCTAGTGTTTTGGCAATTATCGCAGACGATTTCGCCAGATCCTTCCGATTACTTGTACAATAATGAATTACGATATTGTTAAACCATTGTGATGTTGAAATGTAATTATTTTTAGAATGATGCTTTTGAATAGATGAAATGGTATTTTTGCTGGAGGCACACTTCATAAATCTTATGCTCTGTTTGCATCAGATTTGAAGCACATAATTCTAATTCGAATTAGATTCGCATTGCGTTAACACGGCAAGTTCTAATGCGCATTATATTTTGGTACATTTGCACTGACAATTTTATATTTTCAAATCATTAAAGGTTAAAATTTATGCCAAATTATTGGATTTCTAAAAGAAATTTCTCTTTGTAAGGCTAAAGCTAATGACGTCATAATATTTGTAACGTTACTGAACGTTAGTCAAAAGACGTAATGCAGTGCACATAGTGAATGAAATCGATTGAGTATTTTGTCTTTTATTCTGTGATTTGAGATCCAAGGGTATAGTGGAAAGTGCCAAGATTATATATAGAATTCAAGTGCGTCAAAAATGCATGCGTTAGATTCAATGCGAAATATTATTTAATGTGAATTACAATGCGAATTTAATGCGAATTTGCATTTATACGACAATTCTAATGCGCATTAAATCTAATGCAAATTAAAGTATTGCCGTGTTAAGGTAACAAAAATCCACTTCAATTGACTGACATCATTTATTTGGGTCAGTATACATATACTCATAGCTAAAGCATCCCTACACTGCATCACATTTCCCCCTTTTGTGATAAATAATCCATATTACACAAATTATAGAAAAAAGAATCTTCTGTGTTGCAAAAGATAACCCATTATGATGCATGACATACATACTAATGAACTGACATTCTATAACATGTCCGGACATCCACAGATAGGGAGATAAAAATCAAATAAAAATGATTTCTGGTATAACTGATCTCTTACACCTTTGTCTCAGTCGATTTTATGAGAGAAGAATGCAGCTGCATTTGGAACCATTTTCAACAGAAGACTCATGGGCAGTAACAAATAGAATGCATGCAAAACAAAAAGACAGTTTTAATTGTGGTGTTTATGTTTTAATGGTACGTTCCAACAAAGAAACATTTGGTATAATACAAATTTTACTTTTTATGACAACTATTTAACCAAATGATATATATATATTTAAATGGTTCGTAACTCATATGTCTCTTTCTCTGTAATATTGTCTAATTACACCTAAGTGTCTTGATTAAGTTGCATTTATCTATGGATGACATGTAATACAATTATGCAAGTGCATTTGTTGCACACAAATACACATTTAAAATTTCACTTGCTTTGTGTAAACAACACTTGCAAATCAGAAAGCAGGCAAAATATATTTCATATCCCAGATGACTTGTTAGTGTTCTCGGTACACTTCAAACAATGTTTGGCACAACATACGTATGTAATTTAAGAACATATGCATATGCTTGTACTATTTTCAGAGTGTTTTCCTTTTAAGTATTTATACTTCATATATTTTTCAGTTCTGTGACAGACATTTCTCTGGAGAAAGCGTTTGTGATATATCACATACAGACTTGCGTATCTACAGGGAAAGAATTGCATTCACACTTATGATGTATCAAGGTGAACCTAAATTACTATATCATTTTCATGTATATCAAAATGCATTTTTTCCCATTATGGAACTGATGAGTACAAAAAAAGAAGCAAATTAAGCTACAAGAATTAATATCCTATTACAATACAGTTTATTTAGTTCTTAAGTGGATCATCCAATTGCTCCTCGATTGCTACGAGTTTTACTTTGCCTATATGCAATAAGAAATTTAAGCTGTCCACAGTGGCAACATTGCTACACTAGTGAATACATCTTTATATGTTTTTTTAGTCTATTTACTTGATTGCTGCCGTTGTTGTGGGTTTGAAGTTCAAGATTTTGATGATAAGGTAAGATATATACATACAATTTCATGCAAATACATGTAGTCATATTTTAAACATGGTTATATTTTCACGGGGGGGGGGAATATTGTGATTATAACATCAGTTATGTCTGGTTCATGCTGAAAATTCATCTGTTCTAAAATGTTGCTATTGAATTTGAAGATGTTTAACAATTGCACACATACGGTACACAATGTATCTACATGTATCAACTTTTAAAGTTGAACATGCCATTGATTTATAAGTCTGTTAAGTTTTAGGAAAAAGTTGTTTAAGATCCAGCCCAAACTCTGTTTCTGTTAGTTATCCCAATTCATATTGGACACCTAGCTTGGTCTGCTCTGAAGTACATGTAGATAGTCATGTATACTCCTTTATATTGATTAGGTGATCTGTACACAGTGTAGCAGAAAATCTCATCAGAGTTACTGCATTGGAGAAACAGAGAGAGCGGAATTGTTCATATGTAGGCAATGCGTAATAGATTCCTCAATTGAAATACCAGTAAGCATTTTTTTAATTGGTCCAGATTCAAGAGCATATAGCATTTGTCTTGTCCTATTATCTGTCTGTTTGTTAATGTGCAAAATCTTTAACCTTATCCATATCTTTTGATTGGTAATAGCATTTTCATGTACATGTAAATAATAACTTCATATTAACTTAAAAAAAAGAAAGAAAGGTAATAGCTATGTTCTCAAACATTCTGTAGTTCAAAATGGAACAGAACTTCCAATTTATGGAGAATTTTGTATTTAGTATAAGGGTTTTGATGACTGTATAGCCTCTTTTGTAAAATTCATATAGGAAGAAGACAAAAGCTCTTCAAAAGTCAAAGACAGTAGTTCCACTTCAGTCAATCTAGATAATCTTGCAGACAGGTATGGAGAGAAGACGATTATTTATCTTTCAAGTATACATAGTTCGAATGTGTAAGAAAGTCAAATTGCATCAGGCGAAAGTTCATACAAGACAAGCTAAGCCTTCAAGTAATAAATGCTATGATCACCATTTTATAAATAAAATTTAAGTACAGTGTTATGCCTCATGCAGTCAGTAATGCCCTTGTCACACCTTCACCTGTTAGGCCAACGTACAAGTAACAACCTTGAACACGCTGGCTAACGTTGGGGTTTGGTCAAAAACTCATTATGAAGCAACGTTCTCAACGTGCGCATAGCGACTTTGTAGCACACTTGGAGTGTTCGCCTAACGACCTCAGCATCTTACCAACGCAAATTCAAATTCTTTATTGCATTAAACTCATCATAAAAGTCATTATGCAGTTCAGTACATAGACACACACAAGAAATCACAGGGTCGCTGTGTACTCGTTAGACATGTGCTCCTGTTGGAATTATCAGCGACCTCTCAATATTTTTATCAACGACTGCACAGCGCAGGGGAATGTATGCCCAGCAACTTCCCAATGACATCCTAACAACATCCTAAAGACTCCAGAACTAACAATTGGACGTTGGGCAGTCATCAGTTGTTTTGTGCAAGCACAAAATTTTCTGACGACCACAGCGCTCACCAACATTCTTCAGCAACCACACAACAACCAGCCAGCAACCAAACAATGACCAGCCAGCGATCTCAACATTCTATGGCATCTTGGCAAATTAACTTGGTCATTACTCGTGCCTTGACCAGAAAAGTGAAGGTGTGACAGGGCCATAAAGAGCATATGCCTTGTAAGTGGAAAGTTCATGAATTCCTTCCCAGACTGACTGCATTTCCGTCCCGTCTTTTATTTGTACTTGGTCTCTTTAAATTACTGCGGAAATTATTAATTTCATGTCATTTATAAAATGACTGACTTACAGTTTTTTATGAATGTATTATTCTTTAAGGATGCTTTCTTCTGAGATCTCGAATTCAAAAGCATAAACTTTTTTTCTTACCATTATATTTCAATAGTACTTGACCCGATAAGTAATAAAACAAACAGAAAAGGATACCAAGATATGGACTTTATGTCAGATATTTGCCATCAAAGATACCTTTCTTCAACCATCTCAGAATATTGTGGTGAAATTGAAAATTAGCGAAATATGACTCATAAAATCTAAAATATATATATTCTTACGGAATTGTTGAATTGGATTACTCAAATATATTAGAATACATTACTTTACTACTATTGAATACAATTTTTATGACATAAGATGTAACGGAATGAAATGTTTAGCAAATTCTTACCTCATATGGCAATTTTCAAAGTAACGTAAGAAACAGATTTTTTTTGGCACTAATATGCTGATAAAAATGTAATTCCATCAAACTTTTTTTAAAACTTCACATAGTGTATCTAGGGACATTATAGCATGTTTTTATGAAAGAAAAAGTAGGGGGTGTTATGCATTGGGAAAAAGTTTTGGCCCATTTTGCTACCCTACCCCCCTTCTTTCAAAATGATACAGGAAGTAGAAAAAAAACACCATATTGCCAACAGCACGTACAGGTTTTATTGATTATGTTTGGTTTTATATAGCTGTTCCGTGTACTTTCATGTGAATATGTATATACATTCTAATAATCTGACATTAAACATATTTTTTTTTGCATAGCTAGGGGAAAGGGGGGGGGGGGTTCAACCCCCCCCCCCCCCCCCCGTCTTGAACTCACCGAAACATTTTTTTTTAATATTAATTGATAAATATGTTTTAAAATTCCACAAAAATGGCAGATATTATCGTTAACAGACCTTTCATTATGGACCTTGACTTTTGATGTAGTGACCTTGACATTTGAGATTGACCTATTCTTAACAAACCCGGCAATATCTCGCTACTGTATAAACCTTCACTTTTTCTACAAAAACCTGCGCGGCGCTGTCTTCTGACTATTTTTCTTTTTCTTTTTTTTTTCTATGTCTGTTTTGTTCTTTCCTGTGTTTAATGTACAATGTAAACAGCAAATAAAGAACAAGGATACGTATGTAGACGAGGGAACTCTCCGACCGCAGAATATATTCGATAACCTAAGCATATAAAAAAAAGTATGATTGTTTCTGAATTTTTAGATCCACATTCAACGTTATCGATAGATATGTCTAAAGAACATGTAGATGTAATATACCCTCTCTCTCTCTCTCACACACACACACCCCATGACACACGTTTAGTTTGTCGGAAGACGCTGTACGCCGTGCAAGTTTATTTTTATCTTTCATGGCATTTTTTTCTTTAATTTGCGGAGCCCCCCCCCCCCCCCCCCACCCCCACCGGATTATCAATATTTTTGTTTTTTGGATGAAAAATGCGTGCCTTATCTTTTCTTTTATAAAGTCTTCCTCTCTTATGACGCATGTCAGCCGTGAAATGCCCGTACGTCTTCAATGCGACAGTCGCACGAAAAAAAGACTGTTATCTAACACTACGAACTCTTTTAAAATATTTCGTGACGCAGTCTTACGGCTGTCTCGAACAGTTATGGTGCAGCGGTACGGTGTGCAAGATCGCAGAGACCGTATGGCTGCAGCAAGGCTGATGTGAAAGGGCCTTATTTAAGTTTTCCTTTAAAAGATTAATTATTTGTCGGAAAAAATGTATGAAATAAGATAATCGCTGATGATTTTGTTGTCGATATGTACCCTCACTAATGTAAAGTCCCTGTATTGTAACCATTTTTCAAATAAATGACAGAATTGATGAAATTGGATCAATGAATGTAAACAGGAAAATTTAGAATTGTCTGATAGAGTTAAAAATTTCAAATTTTTGCAGACATAATGCTGCTAAAAGAAATAAAGGAAATAGATTAGAAAAAAGAATAAAGATAAAGCGGGAGAAATAAAAAAAAAGTACGTGGCGATTTATTATTACTATATATTTTTTTAATAAATAGAAATCCAGAGACGAATCGCCATTAATACATGTTTCTTTGACACAATGACAGTACAGAGTTCAATTACTGGTAAAGTTCTATTTTCCATGTTTCGGTGTATTTTACTTGCTTTTGTTGTGTCTCTGATTTGTTTCACACTGAAAATACAAATCTATTTCTTAAAAGTATTGCTTTTACTGAATTAATCTTCTCAATTGATGTAATTTAAAGGCACATATAAGTAATTAAACATTACATCCCTTTCCTGTAGCGTTATTTATCTGTTTTATTCATGGCGGGAAGACGAACGTCATTTTTGCTGCGTGACGTCAAAGATTCTCGCAGTGACGTAATGTTATTTGAACAAGGTTGTTTTAAAGCAAAAAGATAACATAAAATGTTTATACTTATGAAAATAACAAATATATCCTCAAACAACTCCATTTAACCATGCTATTGAATTTGATGCAGTGAACAGAAAAAACAAATGTCGTACATCTTTCTTTTACGACATTAGGAGTCATCTCCCGTCGTCTAGAACGTTTTCTGTTCAGCTCGCCAGGAGAAAGCATCCTTAAACATCAAGGTATGTGACAACCTCGGATGAAAGATATTCAGAGAGAACTTAATTACAAAGGTAAGTAAAAATGAATGAATGTAAAAGCCTCATTATGTGTAAGTGTGAAATATATGAAAGAAGAAACGCTCAATATCCACCTCTTGTATTTTATGAAGTAAAAACATAATGTAAAAAAAATTCACATAACATGCATGTCATCTGGAAGAAAGACTTTATACCAATTTGCATATTTCATCCTTATTTTAAGCTTAATTCATCTGTCATTATGTTAAGTTTCTGGGGTTTTTTAATCTGGTTTCTTTTTTAATTGGATGTGAAAAATGACACATTAACTATCTTGAAAATTAAGTTGCAAATCAAATTCAGATTTGGTCATGATTTAAGTACTTAGGAAGAATTACACCCCTCGATGTCTTAATTATTTAATTACATTAGAAAATCTTATTATCTTAAAAGTATAATAAGCTCCACTCAATATTGTGAATATTTCAAGTGATTTTAGTTTATTCAGTTAATATTGTATATTGCTGAGAAGAATATTGCTTAATCAGAGACAAAGTTTGATTGAATTTAATCTTGTCTTTCCATAAAGTTTAATTATGTTGATCGGAACCTGATTAAGCATATTATAAAGCTTTTTTAAAGTAAATGATAGATTACGTATCGGATATACAAGAACATGTTTTTCATCTATATGTACATGTATATACATGTAATACAGAATTGTTGTTAAATTCCTAAGACCTCATGTCATGAAATCAAATATTAACCTCAAATATTTATTTTCTTTTTTTTTCAAAAACAGAATTTTTCTGAAGAGGCTTGCCAGAGCATGATGGACTCTCTTCGTTTCTTATCCTCTGATGACCGGATTTTAACTGCAAGGAAGAACTTAGAAATTGTTCCACTGTTTTGCCAAATCACTTTCAAACATGTTTTAAAGGGTTGAAAGTTCTAGGAGTCCATGGAGACGGGTATTTATAGAAATCCCCCCTCCACTTTGTTAAAATGTTGATTTTTAGCTCGCCAGGACGAAAAAGTCAAGAGAGCTAATGCCATACCCTCAGCGTCGTTGTCGTCGTAGTCCGTTAACAAAACTTTAACCTTGGCTATATCTCTTGAACTATAAGGGGTAGGGCTTTGATATTTCACATGTAGATACCTTGTGACGAGACCTTTCATTTGAGACCATGACCTTTGACCTAATGACCTTGGACTTTGACCTAGTGACCTTGACCTTGGACTTTGACCTACTTTTCAAAAACTTTAACCTGGTTTCTGACCAAAAACCTGTATAGGCGAGCTATGTAATCTTTGATTACCCTATGTTTTCTGCTCTGATTATCATTGTCAGTTCACTGCTAAACTCTAGGTGAAGCGTCTTTTCAATGGGTGACCTCTTTTACAAATTTACAAATATCAATGATTCATTGTTAAATGGTTACTTAAATTACACAATATATGTATGTAATGCAAATTGTACATTTTTGATCTTATATGTAATCATTTGATACAGATTTACTCCATGCAAAGTTGCTTTTCCTGTTCTGTGACCTATCTTTGTTTACCTGAAACCAATCTTACTATTTCAGCCTGATAGACCTATTACCCAATTTAGTATTAAGAAGTGGAGTGTATCCATTATCATTAGAGAAAGCGCAGACGATTCTTTATTCAGAGCAGGCAGTATTTTGTTGTGGGGTAATGCAGAGAAGTCATACTTCCTGAAATTGGTTATTATCTGCTCAGAGATTTTAGAATGTTTCACAGGAAAGGTAATCAATATACATACAATATGATTATTTGTACATTTAAGCATTCAT